>JAAXCT010000415.1:0-531016 GCA_012490785.1 Eragrostis nindensis
ATCATACGCATTCTGCAACCGACACGGTTGGGGTTCTTTTTTTTGGTGCACTTGGAATATATTTCCTTGGGATCTAAGCACCGTGAGACAGCTTTATTCACACACGAACAAAGAGTACAGAACAGCAACAAAAAAAAAAATATGAAACCCCTTTTTTTCTCTCTCAGCCTCTCAGGACAAATTGTCAAACCTTTTTTTCTTTTTAGATGGACAATTGTCAACCTTGTTGCCTGAAGTATACATGAGTTGCCAGGCCTTTGTGGATCACAGTTGTAAACGCCCGTAGCATAGAATTTCTCATGTACTAATCCGCTGGAGCTGGTGAGCAGCAGTACAACGCCACGCCGTGCTTGGGACAAGGATTTCAAATCTTACGCACATCATAGCTTTCATGGTTTTCTTTCTAAGAGGAAAAATGGAAAGGTATATTTACTACTAGCACTATTAGCAAAACTAGCAAGAAGAACAGCCAAGTAGTACATTGAAAAGCAAAATACTGGCACAAGAAATTGGGAATCTCCCTCGCAATAAAGATTGGGAATCTATTGGCGCCTTCATCCGCGTGGCCGTACATTTTTCAATTCACGGCCCGTCCTGCTCCTGCACCTGCCGCCCAGCATCGTTAATTTATCGTTCTGCTACAGTGCTCACACGCGCCTCGCTCGTTCAGCAGCCGCATGAGGTGAGATGTGATCCAGTCACGCGTGGGGCCCACGCGTCGCCGTCATTGCTCGCACATCCCCGCGCTTGCTTTGGACCTTTGGTACTGCACTGGATTAGAGTACGTGGTAACCACCACCACCACCATTTGGCGTTAACCATTTTGCTCCTCTTCTCCATAATATAAACCTGCGACGACGACGTCTCACGCGAAAAAGAATTTCGGTCAGAAACACGGTGCCTGGATCAGCCTGGACGATTTCAAACGAAATTCTTTTTTGTGGCGAACTTATACAAAAACTGTTTGTCCTTTCATCCAGGTTTGGTTCCTGGATCAACCTGGAGTAGCCTGTAGGAGTATTTGTTTATACTCTGAAACCAGCGTTTCAGTGTAGTTCACCGTTTGAATCTGTGCTCGAGTGCTCACGCTTGCACATGATGCCATCCATGGATGGCAAAGCCGTTGGGATGCTGAGCTCGCTTGCCTCTTTCCATGCCCTTGCTTGCCTTTTTACAGGTTGACTTCTTTTCAGGCCAGGCCATAGGCGGCATAGGCAAGAAAGTTCACTGCATCACTCGTTCTTCTGTGCCACAGACTGCCACACCACCACCACGCCACAACGCCCATTTCTTTTTATTTTTCCTTTTTATCTCTTCTTACCGTTTCAACTTTGAACTTTGAAAGCAGCCATGGCAACAACGACTCCGAAGATCGATTGACTAAACCTAGAAACCGAGAATAGCAGGACACAGATTAAAAACAGATCAAATGGATCCTATGACGGCCTCAAAATCTCGGATGAAAACGACATCACCATAAAAGGTTAAAACGCAATGGTTATCTGGTTCAGTCAGTCTGCTGATTAACGTGGCCACTAATCCATCCATGAGCCAGCCTTTCGCGGGTTGCCTGTCAGCCATTGACGCGTCACCGTCGTTATCGCTTTCGTGTTGCTTGAGCACATGGAAACCATGTGTTCTGATGGGCGATGGAGGACAATCCAACCCAACCACCATATATCAAAGAGGAGCAGAAATCTGAGATCCAGGGCGGTGATGGTGCTGATAATCATAGCATAATTAATTATAATATTATACAGGTTGATTCGTTCGAAATTACAATATACAAGGAGGAAAAAAGATGAAAAATACAGGGATGTCTTCTCTCGCTCGCACTCAACTCATTGACTCGGACTTCAAACCTAGCTGCTGCTGCTCTCTCAGAACTCGTCTTGTAGCCACTCAACTCTTTTGTACAGATCTCCATGGCCTTGGAATTTCTTGGTTGCATGGACAAAAACAATTCCACCGGAAACCAAAATATAGCATCATGATAAATGATGATGAACTAGGACAGATTACCTAACTAATCCCACTCCCTCTCCTCCCACCTAATCCAATGACTGACTAATCATCCCAGAGAGAATAGAAGAAGGCAGGGACAGATGGAAGCAACTTTTGGGTGAATCCAAGAGGGCTGTCTTTGTTTTCTCAGCCCTTGTCCCTGTTCTTCCCTCTGAATTTCTCTACTAACCAAATTTCTCACCAAACTAGTGCTGCTGCTCCCAAATTTACATCGAGGACCTGAACCTGAACTTTATTTACATACAAATGATCTGTCGTAAAATTACCTAAACTCATTATAATTTGTGGAATGGTTGGTTGGATGGGACGGATGGGTTGATTATATAGTTTTTTAGGGGTTAAATTTAGGGCTTAATTCGCTCCTCTCAATCTCTCACCTCCCCTTCCAAGAAGTGCTTGTGGTACCAAAAGAAGGATGTGCACCATGGCAGGGGAAGGACTCGGGTTACTGGGTGTTGTATGTGCATCTAGGCCATGGCGGTGATGCCATGGCCGCGGCCGCGGCGGCCGCCGTCGAGGCAGTCAAAACCCTCGACGCGGACCGCCGCCGGCTGGAACGAGAACCGGGCACGAGCGCACCCGGAGCCGCCGCGTGGCGACATGGATGGCGCCGCCGACGGGCGCGGCGTGGCGTAGGCCCGTGCCGCCACAGGGGCGGCCACCACCGGCAGCGGCGTCGGCATGGGCGGGCAGTCCATGCCGAACCGGCTGTCGTGGACCAGCGGGTTCGACGCTCGCCGCGGTGGCGAGCCGCAGAACAGCGCGGCGGCTGCGGGGACGCCGCCGAGAGACCAGTCTCCTCTCCCTGAGAAGAACCAGACAGGAATCGTCAGCACCATGCTGGTAAAGATACGCGGAAAACTCCTGGATCTGAAGACGGAGAGGCAAAAAGATCCCACCTTTGAGAGGAGGAGGTCGAGCAGATCCATGCCGGCGCCGGCGTCCGAGTAGCCGCCGCTCTGCTGGCACCGGAGGGGCGCCACCGGGCGCCGCGGCTTGGGGCAGAAGAGCGGGCTCTTCGCGTCGCCGGCGGCGGCGGAGGCGGCGACGGGCAGGGGGCTCTTCATGGCGGCGGCGAAGTGGCTCATGGTCTCTTTTTTGGCTTTTTGGTTAGTGGATATTAGATCTACAATTTACACAAACCCTGCAAGAACAAGAACAGCACAAGATTCGTTAGCTACCTCATCCCAGTGGCCAAAATGGAAAAATAAGTAAGAGAATCAGGAAGAGATTTGCCAGATCTGAGTGTGGAAGGGGGGAAACAGCTGAAGAACGAAATCTTGGGAGGAGTTTGGTGAAGTGAAGCTTTTTTGTGAAGGATTTGTGAGTTGTGGTCATAAAAATCGAAACTTTACACAGATCTGTGCAACAAAGAGCGTTGTTTCAAGAAGAAATGAGATTTGTGGCAGCTGCCCTCACAAAAAAAGGATCTTTCACAAAGATTTGCAGCAACATAAGTATTTCCCTCAGGAAAAACAAATCCTTCAGCATGAAAAACAAGCAGTTGCAGATGCGAGAGGAGAACAAGAAATAAATCAGAGAGAGGAAGACAGGGATAGGCATGTTTACCTGAAGCTTTGCCTCTGGGCTCCGTTCTCTCCTAGATAGGGAGAGAGGAGAACCAAGAACTATTGTTACTCCTACCAAGAATGAAAATGAAAAACAAAACAAGAAAAAGAAAAGGGCTCGAGCTTTGAGTGGAGGAGCTGGATGAGGAGGAAGGAAAGGAATGGAGGGGAATGGAGCCCTTAAATAGGCCGAAAACGATGGGCCACCACAAAGCTAAATAGGCGACAGCTTACCCACAGGCCTGTGGCAAGGCCACTCTTGATTATTTATATTTATTATTTTAAACGAAGAAAAGATCTTTCATTTGGAAAAGAAAGGATTTTTAAATTACATGTTGCATCTGCGAGACAGGTTGCGCAAAAGCTGGTGGGGACAGGACCGGAAATTATTTCGGCCTGCACGGCGAAACCGGCGTCATGAGTTTATAGTTTTACAAATGGGTCCTTTTCGTTTCATGCTGCTTTGGTCATAGCAGTAGCTTTTTTCTTTACGGAAATATTTTTTGGTTCAGAGGATCTGGTCATGACAGTCCTGGGATTCAATTTTGAGGAATTTGTACCCCGCTCCCGCGCCTCCACCATCCTTTGTTTCTTGTGCGGTGTTCTGGAACCAGAGCTTTGCCAATGATTTTTGTCGTAACTCATATTTTCAGATATTCCCGAAGATTTAGTTTGGTATTTTCTGAAAACTTGTATCGCACGAAAGGAAACTTGTAGATAGACTCCGAATCTGTTACTACAGATCAGAAGTCTTGTAGAATAAGGCAAGGACTCCTAGAGGCGGTAACAGGACTATAAATATACATGTAACCCTCCGATGAGAGGATCATCAAACCATAGATCATACACACTAACATCTTCAACACGACATACACTGGACGTAGGGTTGTTATCCTCCGGGAGGCCCGAACCAGTATAAAAACTCTCTGCGTGCCCTAGATTGATTCCTCGATTGATCGTTGTTCCCCGAACCAAATATTTGCCGTTCTCTCGATTATTCGAGCCACGATAGAGGCGCGCCAGGTAGGGGCGCAGCGCTGAGGGTCTGTCTAGAGCATCAGAAATTTCAAGCAAATCTTGGGCAGCGCATGTTCGCGTCCTGGACAAATCGACGATAACCAGAAGGTGCAACTCATCGAGTCACGCCAACAAGACATCTGCAAGCTGCCGCAACAGATCCGCGACGACCTCGCGTCCGTCACAAGATCAAGTCGGCGAAACACAGCCTGATGAGTTCGACTCGGAGTACTCGTTGATTAATCCATCTACTACCGATGGTGAATCGTCCGCAAGCCCCGTGGCTTCAATCTTGTCGTCTCCGAGGCGAGCAATTCACGATGTAGAGAAGCGCATGATTTTAGTCTGCGCAGCACGACTACAGGTGAAATACACTGCTGGCCTCGATGAAAGCGAAAACAAATTCAATCAGGAGATCGATTCTTCCGGACACATCATCGGGCTTGGTACGTGGAGCTCTCCCGAAGAGAGATGCCTTCACGCGCCCGACTGCCTGGGGATGCCATCGGGAGTTCAAGCCATCTAGAGGAGTTCGGCAAGGAAGCTCATGCGCAAGCTGACGGATGCCTCGAGCATAATTAGCACCTACGTACTGTCGAATGCTCTGCCTCCCGCGCGGAACAAGCTAGTCAGCAACTTCACCACGGTGAGCGGCTCAGCTCATCGAGGTGGCTTCATCGGAAGCCCGGCATGACCGAGCATACAGTATGGAGATACGCACTCCAACCAATTCCGAAGACCTCGAGTCAGACAGGGAAGATTATTTCTTTTTAATAATATTGAATTCCTGATTTTTTAGCATGCCGATCATTATTATCTGGCATGACCTCTGATTTATTTGTTAAACAAAGATGGATGTGCATTGTTTTAACAATGTCGGTCACTTATTTTTCTTAATATCATGCTAATCAAAGACTTGATCTTTGTTGACTGTTTACGCATGTACTTGGCATCTTCGGAATCGTTGGTGTGAAACTCGTCGAGTACCAGATGACCACATCGGAAGTTTCACGCAGTCCTGACTAGAGCGATGGAGAGATGACGACCAGCTGACATCATTGGGTGTCCGAAGGCGAACACCATGTCGTCGGTACCGATCGTCAATTCAGAAATTACGCTCGGGGGCTACTCAATAATCCTAAAGATCCCAAGCCGACTGTCAAAGCATTCAGAACAACTCTTCAAGCGACTGGGGCTTCAGATAAGCCAAATAAATCGCTCTCCTTTATTATTTTATTCTATACTATGTCTGCTCTTTTCTCTACATGCATATCACAGCAATCATAAGTAGAGAGTATCGAGCAGCCTTATATTCATATTTTCTGCATGTGCTACTTCAAGTATTTATTAAGTATGCACATCGCATAGCAGAAAGTCTTTTCATTATTACAGCATATATATTCTTGCTCGTTATCAGTAAACAGGGATTTCTCTAGTCCTATTCTTTAGCTGATTATTTAAGCAGGATATTTCTCCGGACATTACTGATTTTCTGGATATTCATCCCTAGAATTTATTTATCATCGGAATATTCATCCGGACTTCATTAAGTTGTGATATTCATCTGGAATCATATGGATTTTCATCCGGAATTTATTGAACATTGGGATATTCATCCGGAATCATCAGGATTTTCATCCGGAATTTTATTAATCTTCGGAATATTCATCCGGAATCTTATTGATAATTGAGATATTCATCTCTGGAATTCAAATTCGTATTTGGTCATCTCACTGTCCATCGGATATTTATCATTGGTCATTATATTGGCTCTACATATATTTATCGATCAGATTACTCGGATCATTGACATTGAGTATTGTTCTACGGATTATTGACTTTTCAGTCATATCAACTTCCATTCAGCATGGAAAGGCTGACTCAGGTCGGTCTACTAGTTTGGCTGATGTCTTAGCCACATGAGGGTTATAAGGCATCGGTACGAACAGCCTTTTCAGGCAAAATTTCGTCATAAGGCTTAGCCACACTGTAGTTCATAAGTTAATTGACCGCATGACGTTCTAAGCGAGGGACCCTTAGCCCATGAGGTTAATAAGTGGCTCTCCCTAGGCCGGTTGCACGATCAATCACCCAACAGACTGCAAGTCTTATGTCATACGGTGCTACACGATAGCTGCCGATGGTTCATAAGTTTCGTAAGTCTCCCCGAGTGTCTGAAGTAATAGCCTTAGCCATCGAGTTATAAGCGCCAACTTCAGACCACGTTGCATGATCAACACTTTATATTATTTAGCTTGAAACATAACTTACTTGCCAAGTGCAAAGTAAAATGTTATACAGCTAATCAGACTTCCTATCAAGGAAAACAGTCACCGACGATCTCCAATCTTGTGGCTAATCTCAAACGTAGCTTGCTATAAGCAAAGTTAAGCGTCAGTGAGTTAGTTCTACATGTATTTACAGTTGACAGCTAATTAGCTTGAAACATAACTTGCCCAGTGCAAAGTAAAATGTTATATAGCTAATTGGATTTCCTGTCAAGGAACATACTCAGGATGCATCTCTGGTACTTATTTATTTACTAGAATGCGCATTTTTACAGATTTATTACTTTCCTGCATCAGTTATCACTGCATACAGAAAAGCAGGGGGCTACACATATATGCCCATTCTATGGATTTCATATTTTCGCAAGAGTTGAAAATTCAAGGCGGAAATTTTATTCTACACAGTAGCTGCTCTATTTCTGTTGAAGCCAGCTCTAGAATTATTCTTGCATCAATCAGTCAAGCTTTGCTATTTACTATTGCACTGCTCACGTGCTAATATGTTTGATCTGAAGATTATTCCAGTACTGATGTTATTAACAGAAGCTTCAACAAGTTTTGCTACTTTTAAAGATGATCCTGGTCACCTGTATATCTATACCAGTATGGCATCATCAGGTTGACAGAAATTTTTTTTTATTTTGTCCTCTACTGGTTCGAAGCTATGGATGGTTCTACAGGAGCCAGAGATTATGATTATTAATGCATAAGCTTTATCTTATCGAGATAGCTACTCCAGCTATTTACTAGTCCATTGAGAAGCCAAGTGACGGTCTATAGAGAGTTCTACTGACTGACACTCAGAAGGCCATGTGGTATTCTCGTCAAGTTCTACAGTCCAGCCATTTATTGAGAAGAAGTTGTTATCTATGTGCGACATGCACTTTACAAGATCATCAGAGTTGATTTATTATGGAAGCTATCCAAGCTACATCCACGGTCGAAGTCACGGTTTCAAGATCATGAAGCAGCAACAGAAGACTTTCTACATATTTTATTTTGGTCATCAAAACAAGAAGCTCGTCAGGCATCTGGGATTATTGATCTCTTCACCAGTTCCGAAGCAAATTTCTTTCAAAGATGATTGAAGCTCCATAAACGTTGCGCTATGCAAACCCCAAGACATCTGTTGAGGTCGTCATGTTCTAGTTATTTCAAGCTATAACAGTAATTTCTGGAGGAGTTAGCAATGTTAAAGCCGCACACGAAGAAGACTAGGACAATGGTATCATCGATGTTGATCTCAGCAAAGATCCGAACACTTTATCAGTGGCACAATTGTTCAGTTCAGAAGACATTGGCTAACAGTTTATGATGAACACACAATCTATATCAATTTTTCTATAAGCAAGGACTTCAAGTTCTGTTAATGGCTTATAGGAGGATTAATTACAAGACTTCGGAAGAAGAAAAGTGGCTCCTATCTGTTACTGACTTATTTATTTCAGCCCAGATCAAGAAGATTGCAGAGGAGATGATGCTCATATTTAATCAGATTACTAAGCTCGGGGGCTTCGCCCTTCTCCAAGCTCAGGATATTTGAAGACATCAAGACTATGCATGTTCGGAATTACTGAGTGGCATTCTTTCATCAGAAGACCTTATCTCCTAATACCGCGCTGAAGACGCAAGTGCTATGTAGAGTTTGAGTACAGAAGAATATCTCTCCGAAGACTTTCTCTGAAGACCCGGTTCATTCAGTTGTTCCGAAGACCTGGTTCGATCAGTTGTTCCGAAGACCTGGTTCGTTCAATTGTTCCGATGATCGGTTCAGTAAGTTGTTCCGAAGACTCAAGAATTGAAGATGAGAATATCTGAAGTATGTGTCCTCAGTATAGAACATATCCCTTGTCAGAGGTTCGCATGAAGATCTCTTCGTGTCCAAGACGAATCAGCCAAGTGACATGTTCGGGGGCTTATGTCGTAACCCATATTTTCAGATATTCCCGAAGATTTAGTTTGGTATTTTCCGAAGACTTGTATCGCACGAAAGGAAACTTGTAGATAGACTCCGAATCTGTTACTACAGATCGGAAGTCTTGTAGAATAAGGCAAGGACTCATAGAGGCGGTAACAGGACTATAAATATACATGTAACCCTCCGATGAGAGGATCATCAAACCATAGATCATACACACCACCATCTTCAACACGACATACACTGGACGTAGGGTTGTTATCCTCCGGGAGGCCCGAACCAGTATAAAAAACTCTCTGCGTGCCCTAGAATTGATTCGTCGATTGATCGTTGTTCCCCGAACCAAATATTTGCCGTTCTCTCGATTATTCGAGCGACGACAATTTTGAAATAAATCTGTACTACAGCCTGTAGAAACAGTCTTCGTGTACAACGATCTTATCCTTCTATATTTATGCATTTACTTAGTTTATCTTGGTTTCATATTGTTGACGATCATATATGATAGGACAGCATATTTGCTATATTTGTACTCTGCTTTGTACCTTAATCTATAAATGATGCTGTCTTGCAAATATTGAGTGTGAGCTGCCCTTATTTATCACAGCGTCAATTACTGCATCACGTCGTCTATATGGAGACATGGTAATCCACAACATATCTTCAGTATATTTATGGTTGCAGATATACTGACACACTCATACTAGTATCCTCCAAGAAATAGTGGTAATACAAATTTAAAAGGAACCACTCTTAGATTTTGCACTCCCACTGGTCAACTGGAGGAGTGATGGTGAAAGAGAGTATTCCTCATCAAAAGAGTAAAATACTTGGATATGGATGTTCTATGAATTTTACTCCTATTTCAATTCGTTCACGGTAGGAATCTGATCTTCAAAGTTTTAAATCAACTCCCTCTCGTTTGAAAAAAAAAAAAGGCTTGACGTTCTACAACTTTCGAGCAATGAAACTTGATGAATAGATTTACCGAATCAACGTAGCTCTGCAAAATTGGCCCTTTGAGGTCTTGCTCGATGAAGGATCGATTTGTATGATGAGAGGTTAATGCAGAGAACACAGGGTCCTGATAGGAGACACCGGAATATTGGGTTGCGAGTGGAGAGAAGATGATTAGGTTGGTGCGATTAATCGATGGAGGGATGCTGTTGCTTTGTTTTTCTTGTTTTAAAAACCCAAGTGTGCTTATATTTTGCCTAAAAAAAAGCGTGTTTATATTCAATCTGCATGCGTGCGGGCATGCAACAAGACATGTCAAACTTGGGGTTACGATGATGATGCCGAAACCTGATTTGGATATAAGCACACTTATAGACCCAAATTAAGAAATGGAAGAGCTTGCATAAATCTCCTTGTTTCCTTTTGCCAATGCTCTACCCAGCGAGCAGTATATATGCGCACAAGAAGACAGCGGCCGGTTACTACACGTGCTAGCAGATCACGGCCTAATTAAACCGCCCATTTTTCAAACCCAAGATCAAGATGCCAAGAGCCTCGGCCGATGTGAAAACAACAACAGAAAGAAAAAAATCTAAGCAAAGTAAACAACAAACCCTAGCCGTTATAGTTAGAGGCATACATTGTTTAATTAACAATGATAATCTAGCATTGCTTTGCACGTACGTAGGCCTTAATAGTCTATACAAGTTTGACCATCAAAGGGGTGCAGACCCCAACGATCCAACTTAAGAGAATATCATGCCATGTGTGTGAGCTGGACCCAAATCATAGTATATAAATAATGTTGGACAAATCAAAAGGGACATAAATATATATAAATGGAGGAAAATGGCATCTTCCTACCACCCTCGTCACACACGAGTGTGGCCAAAGGAGCCAGTGGCCATGTGAGGCCATCAAAGACCGGCCCAGCATCATTGATAATTAGTATCTTTCAGAGATCATGGCGGGTAGAGCAATCAACGGCATCAACTCGCCCTGTTTTGTTAATTAAGAAAATTAAAGGCGAAGAGACAGAGAAGGGTGGTTAAGCCTTTAATCGCGTACTTAGCTTTTACTTTTGGGTCATGCTAAGTGAACGTTTGCCGTCCACGTTTCTGAAAAAGGGCTAACAATTTCCGGAATTTGGTTCATCAGTTTAGATAAGACGTCCAATATCGATATACGATTTGTTAATTTGGGTGCGGTCTTCTTATTAGCTTTATGCTTAGCCCAACATCTATGTTTGGTTTGATGCAAAGGCTACCCATTTCTGAAACTTGATTGCACAATTAGGGAAAGACGTCTAGTATTTAGTATGTGTGATTTGTTTAGGGCGTGGTCTTGCTATAAACAGGTGGCGGTCAGTGTTGCCCGAAGGGCACAAGCAGTCAAGCAAGCAGCATCTCGGCTAACAGCCAAGGTTTGATTCTTCGCAAGATATATATACATGTCAATTTTTCACCCCCTTCAACCAGCGCTCGCCACCTGTACAGGCAAGCACGTACAGTGCAGTGATAGCATATGTTAGTAGTAGTCGGCACGCACGTACGGAATATAAACCACCACGTGACATGCCGGGCGGCCGGAACGCGTCGATCCCCTTCTCTGCTGTGCTGTTTCCGGCTCACCAGCTTGTTCAGATTCTTTACACGAACACGATGCAGCACTGTGCAATGAACTCATTCATTCATGGTTGTTCGTTTGGGATGGGCCGTGCATGTGATGCGTGGTCCACCGGCTCCAAGGCTAGGGTTAGGTTGTGCTTAGTTTTCCTCCATTTTGTTAAAAAAAAAAAGAAAATTTGGAAGGAAGGAAGGTTGGGTTAGGTTTGAGGTGTGCGGTGATATGCTACGGCATGAGGGAGCTGAGCTGGTAGGCTGGTAGCAATGGCGGGCGGCAGCTACCCACGTCTTCCTCGTTCTGTTCACCTCGTTCTGTTCAGCTGGTGGAGCCAGAGCAGCAGCATGGTGTTCATGGCGGTGGGGCTGCGTGTCTGCTGCCGTGGGCTCGTCGCCTCCAACGGCTTGTCACTTTACCAGCGTGGCTGCATGGGTGGGGTCGTGAGTGTTTATGGCATGCTATCACAGCCGTGATCCTCGCTCGATTGGGTGTGAGTGAGTGAGATAGCTCTGATAAAGAAGATTTTGTGCGTGCCCACTGCCCACTTCATATTTGATGACACTATTTGCTACTCCCTCCATTTCAAATTACTTGATGTTTTTGACTTTTGGAAATCACGTTTGACCGTTCGTTTTATTCAAAAAATTTATGTTAATATAAAAATAAATAAACCATGCTTAAAGTATCTCTACTGATAAAACAAACCGTAATAAGATAAATGATATTTACACAAATTTTTCAAATAAGACGAGCGGTTAAACGTGATCTCTAAAAGTCAAAAACGTCAAGTAATTTGAAATGGAGGTAGTACATATTTAGTATGATGCAAGAAAAATCACCTTTTTGTGAAAAAAAACTGCCACTGTATGTTTCAACATGTTTTTTTTAAAAGGAAATTATATGGCAGATGCTCTGCTCTTTCATTAAAGAAAGAGTTTCAACATGTTATTTTAAACTTCCATAAACCATAACATTGTGGAATTGTGCCAAATGCAACTGGAGGTAAAAAGATTCTTCAGGCGAGTGTACCCCGTTTCCGTTGTGGTTTGTAATTAATGATCATTCTGGCACACAGAGTTAGCTAGAAACACTAACTACTTATGATATACTTATGATAGCTAGACTAACTGTCGGAGAAAGAAAGAAGAAACAGACATTGATCAAGGGAGCGTCGAATGGATGCATACATAGGATACTTTCATTGACGGCTCGGTTACAAGATCAGAGAAACTCACCCCCGGTTTGTCACCTAGCCAGACTCGTTTTGACGGCTCAGTTGTTGTGGTCGTACGCCACCATCAGCGGCGGCGAAGAGTTACACGTGGTAATTAACTCTAACTGCCGCAACTTGTAATCGCAACTGGATCCAGGGAATTACATGATGACAAGGCCTAGGAAAAACCGCATTGGCTATCTCAAAATAATCGATCGAGCATCTAGCTAACTACTTTAGTATTAGCACGCATCTCAACCACACGGGTGCTCAGATTCTGCCGTGTTTGTTCGTGTCTCCTGCACCAACGCTGCAGCCGAACATGTCATGTTGCAGTGTTGCAGGCTCGCAGATTCATCGCTCTGCATATTTGAATAAATAATCGCAAATTTTGTGGAGTTTTCGCTGTGGCAGTTGCAGGATTATGAAATTCGGCAGGAAGCTTCGTCCGGTGCCAATATCGACGCATGAGTTGCTGAACGAACTGTGTTGGGCTTGGACTGTATCTTGGATTTGGGCCTGATACAAAAAAAAATCAGTCCTAGTAGGAAAAAGCCCGTACTATTTGGCTCCCTCTGCAGGATTTAGAAGTTCCGTTTTCCGCCACCCGATAGGAAGCGGTGAACAAAATTAAACTCTGGCACTCGGCTTGGATATGGGGCCGACATATCGCGCCATCCAAATCTTCACCTTATCGAGGAAGAAAACAACTAAAGTCAGAGATGCGCTTGATCAGCCACTTGAACCTCCAATCGAAAATCACGGTGCAGCAGAGGCAAGCGATCATACTCCTTTGAACGTTGTCCAACTGGATGAGGACCCTCCGTCATTACCGCAGACGATTTGCGGTGCGATGTAAATAAACAGGGCGTGTTGGAACTAGCTCGCCGGACGAAGGAGGAAGACGATGAACGGTAGATAGCTTTTTGATGGCCCCGAACGCTCTGGCCACACACACGGCATGTATGTTGGCTTCTATTGAACTCAAAGGACTCGGACAAACTGACATACAAGGATTACATGGACTCTTAGAGCAAGCATAATATTACAGTAAAGCAGTCCACATAGAGAATATAATATATTTTCAGGTAGTCAATAGACATTGTGAAACCGGTCAATAGAGAGTCTGTAACAAAAGCTGTCCGGAAGCTTACGGACCGGCTGGAAGGCATTAAAAAACACTATACGATGCACTATTTAGAAATAATTAAAAATTATGATTCTGCGTATGTTGACAACGGTCAGCTGGCCGATTGAGCTCTCCTTCTCCGGCTACAAAACTGCACCAAAAATCCATTGCCACTTAGTTTCATCTCTCACAATGCAATTCCCACCTTGTTCTGAAACGATTACTTCAAATCCACTTGTTCCCGTTAGTGAATTTTCTAAACCAAAAAAGAACTCAGCAAACGAGCAGAAGTTCTGTTTAAGGACTGAATCAACGAGATTTATTACCTGAGAGCTTGTGTAGCCGTCGCGGGTGCCGGAGGCCGAAGCGGCCGAATCCACTATGGGAGAACCCCCCTTTGCCGTATGCCTAGGGCACACGGCAAAGGGCTAGAAGCACTCGGCAAACCCTTTGCCGAGTGTTGAACTCGGCAAAAGGCACACGGCAAAGAGGTACTGGCAAACAGAACTTTGCCGAGTGCCATTTATCGGTCACACGGCAAAGAGTTTGCCGAGTGCCTCACGTGGCACTCGACAAAAAAAAGGTGTTGACGGCCGTCAGCCGTCAACGACACACTTTGCCGAGTGCCGTGGGGCCAGGCACTCGGCAAAGTTCAATTGTTTGCCTGGCACTCGGCAAACTCTGGCCACTTTGCCGAGTGCCACGCTGGCACACTCGGCAAAAAATAAAAAATTTGCCGTGTACCTATTTTTGCCGAGTACCTGGACCCACCTCGTCCAACGGCCGTCCAAAATTTTTAACGGGCGTCAAACTTTGCCGAGTGGATGTTTTTGCCGAGTGCTCCCTGTCCCTTTTGCCGAGTGCTCCGCAGTGGACACTCGGCAAAGGGGCCTCTTTGCCGAGTGCCGCTCCCCTGGCACTCGGCAAACCCCATTTTGCCGAGTGTCTATTGTTTGCCGAGAGCGGCACTCGGCAAAGACCCTGCTTGCCGAGTGCTCGACAAAAAGCTCTAGGCAAACGTGTAGGCACACGGCAAACAGCCGGTTTCCCGTAGTGATTCCTCGCACAATACTAGTTGCGTCTCGAGGCCTCGTGCTCACTTGCCGGCGCTGGTGTACAGGGACGTCGCGATCCTCTAGGTTGGCCGCGTGAGCGCGAAAGCGCTGCTGGCCTCGCCGCGGCGGCCATGATAGATCCGGCCATGAGGAGTGCCGATGCCAAGAGGGAGGAGGCCAGCCATACAGAGCCTCATCGGAATCATTGTCAGCTAGTGGATCTCCGTCGGAACGCTTTGATTTTGGAGATCGACAGAGGAGTCGAAGTACGGCACCGGGAGGATTTTGGGATTTCTCTGGGGATGGAAAGCTCCGTGGGTCGCGTGAAGAAGAGGGGAATCCGAATGCGGTTGATTATTTTTTCACAGGTGACACCCATCTTACCGTTTCACTATTGTGAACCAGTTAATAGGTAAAAACACCTAGGAGTGAGACCCATCCATATGGACTACTTTGTCAGTCCACATTGCGGTTGCCTTTATAGCCTCTCGGCGACGCAACGCACACCATGGAGCTCCACGCGCACGTACGCGCACCCCTGGCCACCCGGCCGTCTCCACGTTCTGAGCCACGAACTCCTCTGTGAGACTCGGTCTCCACATCGCGCTCCTTCGCTTCCATCGCCAACGGCTTCCTGACTTGAGTCCAGCTCAACCTACACGATGCGTCCCAACGCGAGCAAACACACGCGCACACACTCACATGAGCACCAACTCATGCACCTGCTACACTACGGACTCTCAAACACACGCGACACGGACACGCCACAGCCATGAGCACCATGGAGTGCATGGTTTATTCCAACACAGGGGGTGGTGGTCCTTATTTGGAGCAACGACCGTCCCCCATGAGAAATTTCCCATTTTCATTCCGAATTCCTTTCAGTTCCAGGTTTTGGGGGACCCACGTTCCACCAATTCCTGCGATTTTTTCGATCAACTTTTAGTGGTTATTTGAAGCGCGGCTACGTACGTACTGCCATGCCATGTTGCCGTGCCGCTCTGCTCATGTGCCGCTTTGGTCAAGCTCCTGCGCACCTGACCGCGCGCGCTGTGGCGGCCGGCGTGGAGCGATCGACAGCTTCCGTACGGGCGGCGGCGACGGCGTACGCCGACGAGAGGTGAATGTACGCACTTTGAAGTCTCGAACTGCCGCCGGATGTGTGAAGGCGTGATGCGTGGTGCGTGAAGGAAGGCGGTGCGCGGCAAGGCGTGATGCGTTGGCCTCGATCGGGGACGACGCGCGCACGCACCAGAGCTGCTTTGGCCAATAGCCTCTGGTTCTCTCCGCATGAACACGTACGTACGCTCCTTTGACAGCATCGACGTCGTAAGTCGATTACCGTATTGGGCAGCTGGAACGCCCCCGCGCCTTGCATTGGTGTGAGTTCCATCGCTCAGTCGAATGTTCCTACTCATCGCGGCCGGTGTTCATCTTGTCCCTTCAACCGAAGCAGCTTCAGCCATCGCCGCCATAGTCCAGTGCGTAGCACAGGAAGGGGATTAGTGTTGTTTGTGAGGCACGAGACTATAGGGAAGTAATGGAAGTGCTCCTCATCTGCCACAAATATACTGCTTTTTATATTTGTGCTAACCCAACCATTTTTTAGTTTGATATGCTTCCTCGGTATCTATCCTACTCAAATAAAAATTAGATTACAATGAATGGTGATACAAATGAGTTGATCTTTTAAGGCCCATTTAGAACTTAGGATTGTGAAAACGTAGGAATAGGAAAAACACAGAATTTGAGTTGCAACATCACTTCCAATCCTATAACATTCCAAAACACAGGAAAGTCTCTAATGAAGCTTTTGGATGCAACACTGGAAAAAATACAGGAATTAGAGGAGAGAGATAGAAACAGGAAAATTTACATGAGGCTTCCTCCAAAATTCCTCTGAAATAAGGCATAGGAATGAATTCCATAGGAAAATTATAGGGTCGAATCCTTTGTTCCGAAGGGTCAAGTAGGAAAATTTCCTATAAGATTCCATTCCTTCAAAATTCTTGTACAAATCAGATGTTCCAAAAGGGGCCTTAACCTGAAGATATTGTTTAAACCTATTTACTGGTTTTTCTCTGACCATGCTTGGGTCAAGGCGAGTCTTTTGTATATGCGCCTTGCAAGTAACACCTTGGCGGCGATGCTAGCTCCTAGGATCGAGCGGTTGAATGGTTCTACTGAGGGAGGGGGGCACATACCCTCATTTCCATGGGGCTCCATGAAAATGTTAGGGAGAGAAAATATGTTGACAAACTAACCTTGTGGCATTTGTAGTCCGACGATGCCAGTCCAATGTGGTCGAGCAGTCGAATTACATAGAGCAATGCCTTTTTCATTTCGCCAGCCTCGCGGCATGGAACATTGGCCATGGAAATCGCTTGTTGAACCCTAGCTCCATAAATCTATCTCCTGGTAACTCCTGTGAACTTCTCTTAAGCGACTAACATAAGCGTAGCAAACGGGGCAACAACTCCCTCCATGCCATACTTGAAAGCGATCTGGTCAACCCTCTCTGTTTTATCAGTTATAAAAGCCTTATTGGTGTCGGTTCATCCTGCATGTTTAAATAGATCATTTGGGTGAGATTGTAGCCAAATTTAAAACAATCAGCTTTAGCCATGAAAGGGTACAAAAGATGGATCTGGCTTACCCTCTCGCGGAGAAATGCTAGTAAATCTTCAAAAGATTTGTCAGGAGACCACCACTATGCCTTCACTTGGAGCCTGAAAAAAAAAAGAGGCTGATTTGAATATTTAATCCATATAAATTTTTTGGGACAGTATTAATAGCACACATGTGCCGTAATTTCAGGAACATCAATATTTAAATAATATAAGTCTATCAAGAAGGAAGGTGTTCAGAAAAATTCTTTTTCATGGCAAATGCATGGGCATCACTCCTTCAAAACTGAAACAAAATGACATGTAACTCAAATGTCTCTAAGAATCTAACAAACAAACCTAACAAGAAAAGAGATAATTTTATAGGACAGATTAGGAACAACAAAATATATTCTCAAAAGTACTCTATGGATTACATATTTTTTAACTTTTGGGAAGTACGATTAGAAGAATCAAATGACACAATGTCAACTATAGAATTGACATACTATTTTGACGATAGGAGATTGACAACAAAACAAATTTTCATAACACCCAGAAATTTTCTATGGGACATAAAATGTCATGGAGGGGGGCACATATCCCCTACCTTGTGGCTTTTGTAAACCGACGAGGCCGGTCCAATGCGGTCGAGCAACCAAATTACACAGAGCAACACTCCTTTGAACTTCTCTTGTGTGACTAACATAAGCGTAGCAAACGGGGCAACAGATCTCTTCATTCGTACTTAAAAGCAATCTGGTCAACCCTCTCTGTTTTATCAGTTAAAAGCCTATTGGTGTCAGTTCATCGTGCATATTTAAATAGATCATTTAGGCGAGATTGTAGCCAAATTAAAAACAATCAGCTTTAGCCATGAAAGGGTACAAAAGATGGATCTGACTTACCCTCTCGCGGAGAACTGCCAATAAATCTTCAAAAGATTTATCAGGAGATCACCACTGTGCCTTCACTTGGAGCCTGAAAAAAAAATGGTGGCTGATTTGAATATTTAACCCACATAAAATTTTTGGGACAGCACTACTAGCACACATGTGCCGCAATTTCAGGAACATCAATATTCAGATAATAATCTATCAAGAAGGAAGGTGTTAAGGGGAAGAGAAATTCTTTTTCATGGCAGATGCATGGGTATCACTCCTTCACAAATGAAACAAAATGACATGTAACTCAATATGTCTCTAAGAATCTAACAAACAAACCTAACAAGAGAAGAGGTAATTTTATGGAACAGATTAGGAGCAACAAATATATTTTCAGAATTCTCAAAAGTAATCTATGGAGTACATATTTTGAACTTTTGGAAGTACGATTAGCACAATCAAATGACACAATGTCATTTATGGAACTGACATACTATTTTGATGATAGGAGATTAACAACAAAACAAATTCACATGATTTGGTGCTGAAATCGACCCCCGCGCAGATGATGGGCGAAGAGCAGGGGCGCGGTCACTGTTTCAAATGGCGAACATGTGCGCCAACGAACCCGTGCATGCCAAACCTTACCGCGCTTGAAGTTGGAGACGAACACCAGATGACAGAGCGCTTTAACTCAGCGTTGCTGGCTTTCCGCGCGAGTCTACTCACGAGCTAGACACATTGGTGTGCAGCAACTGTGAACGCAGCTAGGGTCAGTCAAGCACGAGGACGTCTGCTCGCCGTGCGCCCCCGCGAACGTTTTATGCTCCGCAGCGAATGCCAGCGGCCACGCTCCCAACTAGCAAGCTCCTCGCCGAAAAGACTCCACCGACACTGTGACATCCTAGCCCAGGATTTAATAGGATTGATAGAATAATCATATCAACAAGTTGCAACTTCTTTTCCGGAAGCTCATCTCGAAAGAACTCCGGGGTTAAGCGTTCTTGGCCTGGAGCAATTTCGGGATGGGTGACCGACCGGGAAGTGTTCCCGGGTGAACACGAGAGAGGACAAAGTGCGCAGAAAAGACTTGTGTTGGTCTGTGAGGGCAGTCTTGAGATACTAGAGAGCTGCCAGGTGTGAACGGGCCGAACGGGACATTACAGACACGACTTTTGCACATTCCCCACAGCGATCCGTTTCCCAATCCCATTTCCAGAGTTCCAGCGACACGACTTTTGCATTAACGAGAGCAGAACAACGTGAAGCGCTAACGAACGCACGATAAAAAGGAAGGTTCCTCACGAAGGTCTCGATGTTTGCCAGCAACAACTGCATGCTTACCAAGCATATAACAGTTCATTCCATCAAAGCGATCCATCATCCATCCATGAGCCTCAAACTTGCTGGTTTTTTTCTCCCCATGAGATACTCTAACGTACTGAGCTCTGAAGCATTGGAGGAAACCAAAAGACCATGGTAAGCATGTGGCGGAGTTCGACTTTTGGAAGAGTTGAAATGTTCTCGTAACCATCATTCGAACTGTTAATTATTGGGAGTAATCCGTTGGAACGTGTTCTATTCTGTGCAGAGATGCTTCACATACGTATTTGGATCGGCTCGTGGACTTGATACGGCGGCCGGGGCTACACAATGCAGTTCATTCTGTGCAGAGAAGTGTCTGCACTGCAGATCCCAATAGCAAACCAGAGCATGCATGCAGTGGACTCAAAAAAAAAAAAAAGAGCATGCATGCAGTACAGGTGCGTGGGCCGCATCGTGTGAACCAGCGATTTGGGCTAAACCCGAGAAGCGTACGCACCTGGCGTAGTGCATGATGAAACCTGCTGCTCTTCTATGTTCTTCTATGTTGGGGACTATGAGACTATCAGTCACCGGCGCAAGGGCTTGCCGTGTCCAGAGCTTCCGAATTCCTCCCTTCCGATCGGTTCCAGGCTTCGGGGAACCAACCATGCACGTTCCGCTATACATCCTGCTCATCCGCCGATGGTGGCGATTTGGAGCTAGCGCGGATGTGATGTTGCCGTGTGCCGGGCATGTGCTGCCGTCGCGCGCCAGGGCACGTGCGCATGGACACGTACGGGGGCTTGTGTTGCCTGCGTGTGGAGCGATCGACGTCTCGCGCACTGGCTGAGGCGACGGGATCGAGGTGACTGTCTCTCGTTCAACTTACCCGGGTTGGGTGGGGCTCTCGCGAGGGCATGATCCGGCGCCTGCATCGGCCAATGCTCTGGTTCATCAGTTCATGCATGCGTCGTAGTAGAAGCCGAAGCAAGTCCATGCTGGACACTCGCCGTGCCGCCGTCCAGGGAGCGCCGCGATACGCGCCGTCCTTTCCGTTCTGCTACTTCTAAGTATTAATTCTGTGAGTGTCGTTGGCCAAACATGGTGAAAATGCGCCGTCGCATCGCATGGGTCTTCCTCAGCAGTCAGCTCTGACATTGCATCCTCATGACGACGTACGCCCGCACACGCCACCGCGTTCTCCGGCCACCGCATGGATTGCTTCACTTCACACTTCACCAGCACAGTTTGCTTTAGTTTGCTTCGTCGGTTTCACGGATACGCCATCGTTCCTGCTCCACATGTTTTGCGTGTTGTCTGATGTTCAATGGTTGTAAGCACTGGATGCAGAAAAAAGACGCGCAGCCCTGCCATCGCCGCAACCATGGTACGATATATGTACTACGATCCCATCGGGGTGCCGGATCGCGCGTTGCGCTGCTGCTTGAATCCTCGTCCAGCAAACGCAGATCCCATCGGAGCGCCGAATTGCACGTGGCGGCGACGGTCGGTCCCTTCTGAGCTTCCATCGGTCGCCCGAGTACGTGTCGATCGATCGATGCGGCTCCAGCCCAGGAGTGTTTCCGTACGTGCGTCTGGCTGAGCCAAATTGAAGCCTCCACCCAGCATCCATCCATCCGGCCCGTGCGTGCGTCGCTGTCCTCGCGACCGATCGCCAGAACGTGACGTACGTGAAGGCCGCCGCCGTCGACGTCTCTACGACCTCGGTACCTCCGTTCCGGATCAATCGAAGCCCTGTTGTGGGCGCGCGACGTATGCTCCTCGCGATCGGCGAAGAACAGAGGGAGGGAACCGGTTTGAGCTTGCTTGCGACTTGGCGGCAGGAGAGCGATAGTAAACCTCCATCTCCCCACCTGCTTATCCGCCGATGCATGTTCATTTTGAACAATTTACGGTGGTGATTTACTCCTAATTGGAGCGCAGATCGATGCATGTGATGTCGCCGTGCGCCGGCGGCCCGGCCGGGCGTGTGCTAGCTGCACGTCGACGTGAGGCACGCCGCCAAGCACCTTCCCGCGCACGGACACGGGCTTAGTTGTACGTGTTGCCTACTGCTAACTAGAGTAGCTGCGCGGAGGTGGAGCGATCGACAAGGTGTTGATGCAGCACATCATTGCCCGGAGGCCATTTCGCTCCGCATATGGACACGCTGCGCACGCGCTCCTTTGGCAGCATCGACGCAGCAACTCGATTACCGTGCGTGTATACATTGGGAAGGAACGTCCCCGCCTTTGCATCGGTGTGAGGAGTTCCACCGCTCTGACGAATGTTCCTCATCGATCGCAGCCGGTGTTCATCGATCTTGTCCATATATAGCTTCTACCGAAGCAGCTAGCTTCAGCCATCGGCATAGTCCAGTGCTAGCACAGGATGACAGGAACTCCACAAATAAATGACGTGGGATTCCATTTTGTACCCCCTGATTAATTAGCTGCACGATTTATCAACTCTATATATGATGTTCACTGTTCACGTACTTCAGTTTCACACACATCACCATGTAGTACTATATGTTGTTTAGCTAGCTGACATGGTCCTCTTCTTCCTAGCGTTCCACTCCTTCCGTCTCTAAATATAGAGCGTTCTGGGGTTGATCAAAGTCAAACTTTTGTAAACTTTGACTGTAAATAATAAAATATTCAAAAAACTTTTACATATATTCTTAGAGACACTATAAAAACAACTATCATGGTATGCAACTTTTTTTATTTAATATTTTATTTTTATAGATATATTGTTGGTCAAAACTAACAAAGATTGACCTTGGTGGCGATGCTAGCTCCTAGTATCGAGCTCTAACAGCTTTCTATCTCTTTCATGGATGGATCTACCGGGGGAGGGGGGGCACATACCCCTTACCCATGAGGCTCCATGAAAATTTTGGAGAGAGGAAATGTGTTGACAAACTAACCTTGTGGCTTTTGTATCTCGACGAGGCCGGTCCAATGCGGTAGCTCTATAAATCCATCTCCTGCTAACTCTTGTGAACTTCTCTTGTGCGACTAACATGAGCCTAGCAAACGGGGCAAAAACTCCCTCCATGCCATACTTGAAAGCGATCTGATCAACCCTTTTTGTTTTATCAGTTAAAATCCTTATTTGTGTCAGTTCATCCTGCAGATTTAAATAGATCAGTTTGGGTGAGATTGCAGCCAAATTGAAACACAATCAGCTTTAGCAAGATGAAAGGGTAAAAAAGTGGATCCGACTTACCCTCTCACGGAATGACAGTAAATCTTCAAAAGATTTATCAGGAGACCACCATTATGCTATAATTTTAGGAACATCAATATTCAGATAATAAAAATGTTTGACTCAAACGGCATCAGCACAGAGTGAAATCAAACCCAAGAAAAAGGATGAGGAACAGTTCCCCCCCCCCCCCCCCCCCCCCCCCCCACACACACACACATGGTGTGTGCCTCATTTGTCAGCTGCCATGTTATCTCTCTCTCCCTTCTCCTCTTGGTTCCGAAGCGGCATTGCATTGAACACCTTGCATGCGGCTCTCGTTCTCGCTGGTGTCGGTGCCATTGGTCTTCATGCTTCTCCCGCACCCGTCGAAGTCGTGGAGTTCGTAGGATTTGTGCCCGTCCAGGCTCTCCAGGTTGAGTTACGCGTCGAACAGATCATCGGGTCGCCCCAGAGTACTGCAGCTTGATGGAGATGAAGACCAGATGACAGAGCGCTAGTCTACTGATCACGAGACAGACACATATGGGGGTGCAGCAACTGCGAACGCAGCTAAGGTCAGGCAAGCAACGAGGACGCGTGTCTGCTCGCCTTGCGCCCCCGCGAACGTACGTGCGTGGCCTTGCTTATGCTCCGCAGCGAATGCCAGCGACCACGCACCCAACCAGGAAGCTTCTCGCCAAAAAGATCCCACCACAGTCCGCGCATGCCCTAATTAGGCTAGTCCCAGTAGTCAATTTCATTTTGTTGTTTCCAACATGCCACATCATCTAAAATAATTTGAAACCATCAAAGAAACAACTCTCTCTAATGACAAGTTTCATTTTGATTGTTTCATCGGCAAATTATGGTATTTAATTCTTGCATTGTGATTGGGTAGAGAGCTCATGAAATGAAGCTCAATTGCTTCAATGGTGGTTTCAATGGGTTTCAAAGTTTTGGAAATAGTGCAACACTAGTTTCATCTAGATGAAACCACTTTCTTCTCTTTCTTCATAAATCTCATGCCACCTCATCATCTTTGCTTATGTGTCACCTTGTTTATTGAAAATGAAACTCCCATTGGGAGTAGCCTTAATAGGCCCAGTCTCAGTGGAGGCTTTCATTTCACACTTTCCAAGCATGACACATCAGTTTTGTAATTGTATTTTGTGAAATAAAACTACATCTCTCAGTGCACTTTTTCATTTCATGGTTTCATAGGATAATCAGAACATCAAATGGCAACATATGATTGGATCAAATGGTGGAGAATGAAAGAAAAAATGCTCAATGCACTTTCGTTTGACTTTCATTGTCTAGGAAAGAGTGTCAGGAGCCTTTCATTAGGATGAAAGGCATAGCTTCTCTCTTTTCTTAAAATTCTTGCCATGTTATCTTTTTAGCTGATGTGGCACCTTAATAAATATCAATGAAAGGCTCATTGAGACTGGCCTAAGCGTTAATTCAGCGATCCGTTTCCCAATCCCATTTCCAGATTTCCAGCGACGCGAACGACTTTTTGCATTAACGAGAGCAGAACAGCGTGAAGTGCTAAACTGAACACACGATCTGCATGCTTATGAAGCATATAACAGTTCCATTCCATCAAAGCGATCCATCATCCATGATCCATCCATGAGCCTCAAACTTGCGTTTTTTTTTATTCGTGAGATCAGTCTTGCACTCTAACGTACTGAGCTCTGAAGCATTGGAGGAAACCAAAAGACCATAGTAAAAATGTGCTGGATGGAGTTCAGATTCAGCAGAGTTGAAACGTTCTAGCGCGCATTCCTCTTTAATTCGAACTGTTAATTAATCCAGCTAGCTGGAATGTGTTCTATTCTGTGCAGATATGCTTCGCATACGCATTTGGATCACCTTAACTATGGACTTGCTATACATGATGCATTTGCTGCCACCAGGAACACCGCAGCGTTTGAGATCCCTCGTTTGGATGGGAGAGCCGACGGCAGGCTCAAGCGTCCCATACCAATCGCGACACCATGCCTGCCTTCCCCACCATCATCGTTATCAACTCTCTTCTCCGAGACGAGCGGTGTAACTCGCTAGCGCCTCCAAATTAGCGAATCTAGTATGGTTACTCGCGCATTTGCGCGGCTAGACTTGTTAAACTATATATTTTTTTCTATATTATTACAGGAGTTAAAGCATAGTTTCCTAACATAGCTAAAATTGATTGAGAAATTTCTCACTAAGTCTCTCAATTTGAGTGTGTGATGAGTCATCATTTACCTGAATGCCATATTAAAATAATCAATTTTTATAAGTACTATGTAAAGACCATCATTGTGGCAACTGGACGACAAAGATACATAGTTGAAATAGTGAACACTTGTACGGGCTACAATAAAAATTGAATCACGGGAAAAAAATATAAATAATAGATATGATATGAACTCATGTTTGCCACAGGAGATCTTAGCGGAATATTTTGGGCCTTGTATAATTGTTTGTATATTCAATTTGATAGTCTTGTCTCTTATTTCTGTTGATGTGAAGCACATAAGTGAATTATAAATGCATGTTGCATGCTTTATAATATAGATCCATCCACCGCAACGCCTAATTTATATCCTCATATCACTGTTTATGTACTTTGTTAATTGCGTTGTCAAATGTTCCTGTGTTTAAACATCGATCACGGCACTATAGTGGAGATATGGGTGTATAACAGATAGCCATGGCTCTAGAGCTCAGTCCTGATCAAGCCAACCCCATGTCACTCGTGTTTACCGTACCTACAATCCCTTGAAGACAGAACTATTTATGCTTGTCGTAGATCTATGATATTGTGCTAAGAGGTCTACTTAGCGCTGCCAATGATTAGGGTCCAATGGATCGGATATGATTTTGAATTATTATTGTTTATATTTTTAGGTGCTTTTCTGAGGTGTATTTCCCAACAATTTAAAGAAAAATGGTAATTACTTTGAATTTTATTTTTTTAATTTGTGCTTGGAATATTAAAAATAGTTTTCTTTATTAGTCTAAATTTGAAAAATAAATGAGTAATCTAGAAATAGGAATTAGGTGTAATGGTATTTTTATTATACCAAATTTAGCTATTTTTGACTCGTAATGGTATGGTGGGAAACTTACAAATAGGAATAAGGGGTATTTTTGGCTATTTTTATTATTCTGAATTTAATTATTTTTTGGACTCATAATGGCGGGCAATGTAGAAATAGGTGAGAGTGGTATTTTTGGCTATTTTTTATTATTCCGAATTTAGCTATTTACGGACTCATAATGGCATGATGAGTAATTTAAAAAATAGGTGTGAAGGGTATTTTTGGCTATTTTTTATTATTCCGAATTTAGATATTTTTAGGACTCATAATGGCATGGTGGGTAATTTAAAAATAAGTTTGAGGGTATTTTGGACTAAAATTTTTATAATGGCATTGGTAGTTAATTTTCTCTTCTTATAGCGTTGCTACCAGGTTGAATGAACAAACACTGTCTACAACTAAAGACAAAGCTGTCTGGGTTTGGACAGCAAGTGGAAATTTCACTGTGACATCAGTGTATGACCACCTCACTAGAAACGATAGTGGTGCTACTTTCAAGCACATCTGGAAGGCTAAGCTCCCTGAAAAAGTAAAACTTTTCATGTGGTTAGTGGAAAACAAAGCTATTCTAACTGAAGACAATATGGTCAAACGGAAGTGACAGGGAGACCCTACATGCCATTTCTGTGATCAAAGTGAAACAATCAACCACCTCCTTTTCGAATGCTATGTTGCTAAGGTTGTCTGGGGTGTTGTCGCTATGTGCTTCAATACAAACACTAGTCCGAACAGTGTGGAACAGTACTGGCAGTGGGTGAAAGTGACTCTGCCTGGTGGGGAAAAGATATATACTGAAGGGCTCGCAGCTATATGTTGGGCTATATGGAAGGCTAGGAACAAAGCCTGCTTTGATAAAGTAACGATAAAGCATCCTTGTGATATAATTTTCTATGTATACACTTTCTTGCGATACTGGACAGGTTTGTACCCAGCCGAGATGGGAGAGGTGATCAGGGCTGGAGCTGCGACGATGCTGCAAACAGCAGCCAATTCAACATGGAGCCCCGGCGACGATCCAAGATGCAGATGCTAAGGAGGGGGATGCAGAAGCCTGAAGTCGAGCAAGCTGTTGAAGATGCCCGCCAGCTATTCACAATGGCGCCTTTTTATTTTTCAGTATTTCTAGTTGGTAGTTGTCAGTTGAAGTTTCTGTTTGTATGGGCGGTTGAATCAACCGCGCTTATCTCGTCCCCAATCAGGTGCTTCTAGAGATTTGGTGCTTTGATTGGGGGTGGGCAACCATGAACCAGTTGTAGTTTCTTCTTTTTCGCGATCTTTTGCTGAACCAGTTGTAAAACCTCTTTGGACCCCGTCTTCGGATGGGGGTGGGTAATTCCATTTCAAAAAAAAAAAAATCCTGCTAAGATAGCCTGGCTAAGCCCACAGGAATAAAGAACGCATTGCAAAGAACAGATAACTACCTTGACATCATTGCAAAGAACAGAGAAGGTCTTTTGCCATGTTGTAGTACATATGAAAGTTCATAAAATCCTCATTGCGGTTATAACACCACTATCATTATATTGCTACTTTATGAAAAAGTACAAGATTTATTCATTTTGGAAGATGATATCTTCTCTCTTGTTACATTGAGTTGTCAGACATACATATGTAACTGTCACTTGCAGTTTGGTTTGTGACACATGCATCGAAGAAAAGTAATTGGTAAAAGAGAAGTGGGCTGGGTCAGATCGTATGATTTTGATAGATACAGACAATCGCCATCATCATAGTTTTCCTGGAGGCATGCTTTTTTGCACCTGCTTTTCTTCATCCACCGGGGAAAGCAAGACATAGCATGATTTGAAGGAGTCCAACAAGTCAAATCTGTAGCCTCACGACCTAATTGAGAATCGTTTTGAGGGGGAATCAAACATAATTCTCATTCTACATATGGCAAAGCATTGGTACGAAAGATATCTTTGTATTTTTGAGAGAGAGAGAGAGAGTACCTGATGCAAGGGCCAGCAACATAATAAGCACGTAACACATCATCTGCTTCCGGTTTGCCATCTAAATTTACCAAGAAAGTGGAGGATAGCCACTAACACTGTGTTGTTGCCCGGGCAAATAAGTGGTCTTCCTTTTATATTGAGGTGAGCGCAGTCCCTCATTAATTAGTTTACAGAAGCTTCGTCTAAAAAAAATAGTTTATAGGATACATGCAGGTAACATATGCCACTATATCCCTCATACAAATTTATGTGCCTAGCCAAAAGACCTGGATACATCCAGGTAACATATGCCACTATATCTTGTTGCCCTATCTTTACATACTAAACTCTGGAATATCAGAGGTGTGTCTCCAGCAGCCAATATCCATATATGAGATATATACTATATCTTATACGTGGTGCCCGACGTAAATTGGAGTACCTATTCTGATACTCTTATCAATGATATCCTTGTTGATAGATGTGTAGGTACTATCTTCTGTCCAATTTTATAAGGCATTAACATATTTTAGATTCAGTTTCTAAAACTCTTACTAACAATTAGACTAATTAAGAATGTATCAGTTTAGTGTTACAAAAGCTGTACCACCAGATTTGTACTTCAATCCACATTTTCAGGTAGGTATATATCGTTTCATATAAAGCATTATTGTATTAGACAAATTTAGGATCAAACTACGGGGCCACTAGTTCGATAAAAGGTGTCAGAAAAGTAGTACTACGTGATATGTACGTAATCAGGAGCTTGTTAAGGCTTGAATTCTTTTGAGACCATGCACTCTTTCTAACGGAACCCTTATCCTTTATGTTAATTAGTAAGCCGCTCCAAGGGTGCCTGATGCATGTGCGCCAACAGGGCGCAAGCGCAGCCGCTCAAGATGCCCAGGTCCGTCTCGTCGACGGGGGGCGCGACGAAGCAAACGGATCACGCCGACTACGGACAGTTGCCGGAAGTTGTCGCAAGGAACACGTACGGAGGTCGCCGTCGGCAAACGGATGTGCGAGGAGCTTGGTTGGGGAGTCATGGGGCGGTTTAGGCCCGTTTGGACTCGGGATCTGGGCTCCACGCACGGGCCCTGCGTTGCCTAACAGCGTCGTTAGCGTAGTTAACAGAGTAATTAACTTGTTCCTAAAAAAAAAACAGAGTAATTAACAGATATGGTTTGAGAGATGTGTACCTTTTTGTTTTGGGAAAGCATAGAAGATAGTGATATATGCTACTCTGGCAACTAATTCACCATATATCGCTGCGGCATTATGAAGATGGATGTACATTGCTCAGGACGTAAATTATTGGCTCCCGCATGAATGAAGTCATGCAAAATTTCATTATGCCGCTTGCAGCCAGGCAAGTGGGGAGTGGACGCCGGAGAAAAATTTGAGGTTGAGGGGATGCGATTTGCTCAGGCCTAGTGGGCACTAAGAAGAACGATCCTAAAGCATGAGACACGTGGCGCATGAGGACAACGCCATTGACTATCTCGACGAAGGGGAAGCAGACACGTGGCGATGAGGGAGTTCTCGCAGTGCCACATCCACGCGTATGATTTGTTTTTTTGAGAAACTTGAGCTCGGCTTGATGGGGAGGAAGCAGACAGACGAAACAGACATGGCGAGACAGCAGCCTCTGCACCGCGACCAAGACTCTGGGCCTGGTCCATCGGCTGGCTAAGCGGGCCAGACTCTGGACTTGCTTTATGAAAAACGACGAGCCTCGTGCAAATTCAACATTGGATTTGAACTCGCATTAATTTGGGTTTGAAACGGAGTCGAACCAGGTAAAGGAATTTGAAATTACTGCACAGATTATAAGACAAGGTGACATTCCGAAAACGGGGGTTTGAAACAAGGAAATAAATTTTGTGATCAAGATTTTGATTTGAGCTATATTTATCCAAACAATCAAGGTAGGGATTCTGAATGAGACAGGATATCATTTAATATTCAGTACATCAAGAATAGTACTCCTACTCAGTACTGCTTGTTAACATCCGCACTCCCAGGTCATATAACATAGATGCTAAATTAAAGTCAATAGGCACGGGGTCTGCTTAATTAAATTCATAACCGACAATAATTGTGCATATGACGGTGGCCGCGAGGTGGCGGAGCCCATCCATGGTGTCTTTCTTTTTTAGAAAATAGCCTCATGGCCTGCTTTTATTGAAAGCATATAACGAGTCTCCGAAAGAACAGGTTACCACCTAAAAGTATCACAAGACGAAAGCAAACTAAACAAAGAAGAGAAAAAGGTCCTGCTGGGGACTCCAGCTTTACTAAGAAAAAGAGCTACGACCATCTCTCTAGACGCACTGCCAGACTATCTCCTGGCGGCGAGGCATCACATGAAGTCAGCTTCCAGGTCTTCAGAACTTGAGGCCACCCGTCTTGACTGATAGGACTGGAACCAGGACCTCAGCATCCCTGCGAGGTCGTCCGCCTTCGCCTTGTCCTGTGTCGACAATAAAGCGTTCCACTTCTGTACGAAGGAAAAGATTTTATGCAGTAGGTTAGTTGGGTCACGGCATGATTTCTTTTGGATGGTCATGTCATTCCTATTTCTCCATAGCACCCATGCAGTGATAGCAAAGAAAAAGATGCATAAGCTGTAATGTCCCCCCGTCCCCCCCCCCCCCCCCCCCCCCCCCCAAAATTTAGCCAGTTGTCCAGGAAATCACTCATCGATGTGGGCGCTGCATTCCATTGCAGTGCCTCTTTAGCACACCCCCATATAAATCTAGCAGTTTGGCATTGAAAAATAATGTGATCAGTATTTTCAGGAACTCCACACAAAATGCAATTCCTACTCCCTTTCCATTCCCTCTTTTTGAGCTCAACCCCTGTTTGTAGCTTATCTTGAAAAGCTAGCCATAAGAAAACTTTTATCTTGGTTGGAAGTTTACTCTTCCATAGCTTTTTCATTCTTCTGCTAGTCACTCCTCTAAAGATCAATGTTCTATACATTGATTTAGTGGAGAAAATCCCATTTTTCTCCAGCACCCATTTCACCGTATCTGATTCGCTGTTCAAATGAACTTGTTGCAGCCCACTCATTAATTCTCCCCAATCCATGCCATCCCTTAGTGTTAGATTTCTTCTGAGGTCAATCTCCCATGCCTGATCCTTCCAGTAATCAGCCACCAAGCAATTTTTGTCTCTACAAATGTTGAAAAGATTGGGGTATCTGAGTCTAAGTGGAATGTCCCCCAGCCATGTATCATGCCAAAACTGAGTATCTCTGCCGTTATTCACTATATTTACGCTCCTAAAGTGTTGTTTCACTTTATGTAATCCCGGCCAGAACTATGATCCACCCCTAGGATTTACTTGGAAAAAGGATTTGTTCCTTAGATATTTCTTCCTCAGGATGTTAATGCACAGATCATCTTTATCTTGTTTTTGCAACCTCCAGATCCATTTCACTACCAAGGCCTCATTCATGGTTTTGGTGTTCAGAATCCCAGCACCCCCACAATCTTTTGGTAGACATACGTCCTCCCATTTGATCATATGAAACTTTCCTTTCTCTTCTGTATCCCCCCAAAAGAATCTTGATCTGTAGGTGTCCATCTTATGGTGTACTCCATCTTGCAGTAGAAACATCCCCATGATGTATGTTGGCAGACTACTAAGTGATGTGTTTGTCAGAATCAGTCTAGCTCCTGAAGACATTAGTTTCCCCTTCCAAGGTTGCAATTTCTTACAGATTTTTGTAGAAAGAATTGTCTCCAGAGTAGCAACCCCAATATGCTTGTCACTTATTGGTATCCCTAGATATGCAATTGGTAACCTTCCCACTCTGCAGTTTAACAAGTTTGCGATTCTTTGCTCCTCCTCTTCTGACACTCCAAAAGTGAACACCTCACTTTTGTGATAGTTTATCTTGAGCCCCGACATCCACTCAAAGCAGTATAAAATCAATTTTGTCGTAGTTAGTGATGTGTCATCACACCTCATCATCAGCACCGTGTCATCTGCATACTGCAGGTGTGTCAGACCCCCCTCCACTAGATGCTGCACAACCCCACTTAAATGTCTGGCTTTTGCTTTGTCTAGCATGCTTGCTAGTGCATCAGCTGCTAGGTTGAAAAGGATTGGGGACAGAGGATCCCCCTGTCGCAGCCCCCTATATGTCTTAAAGAAAGGCCCTCTTTTCCCATTAATGTTAATGCATACTCTTCCCCCTTGGATAGTACTCATGATCCATGCTATAAATTTCTGGTTGAAGCCTTTTTTCCTTAGCACATCCTCCACAAATTTCCAGTTAATTCTGTCATATGCTTTTTCAAAGTCTAGTTTCATCACCACTCCCCTTTCTTTCTCGGACTTCATCTTATGCAGAGTCTCATGTAGAATTATAGCCCCATCTAGAATATACCTCCCCTTGATGAAAGCAGATTGGCATCTGTTTATAATCTTATTCACTATCCATGTCAGCCTGTTCACTAACAGCTTGGTAATAATCTTGAAACTAACGTTCAGAAGGCAGATTGGTCTGTATTGCTTCACATTATTGGCTTCTTTCACTTTTAGGATCAGGATTTCCCCATAATTCAGCCTAGCAATATCCAGTTCCTCTCGTATAAAGTCATTCACCATTCTCATAAATTCTTTCTTAATACACCCCCAGAAGTTCTTGTAAAAGGAAACCCCAAATCCATCAGGTCCAGGAGCCGTTTCTTCTTTCATTTCTTTTATGACCTGCCACACCTCTTCTTCTGTGAATGGTTTGATTAATTCTACATTGTCCTCCTCTGTCACTCTCCCTGTTGATGCCCAAGTATATGGTGTCTTTCTCATACACCTTGAAAGCGGTCTTCATGAAATTTCCCTGCAGAGCATCATCTTTGATGTCGTTCAACGTGTCGAATATGGACAACACGGTTATTGCAGATCCCACGAAGGCTGCTTTGGGGTCAACCCCAGGTACAAAGAGCCTCCCGTCCTGCACAGACGGAAGTCATCCAGAAAAAGACCATTTTTTGTGAGTTGGATAATAGAGAAGACGTACTCGAATGCATTAAAACCTTCTTTTGAATTTGATATGAGAGGGCAAAACCTTATCGACATTATATAAGCACACCAGGCCATAGGAGCTAGAAATGATAAGCCACCGAAGTGAGATAGTCTGTCCTTTGTAGAAACTATATCCAATATATGGAATGACTGAAACCATCAATGCAGGCACGAGGATATTCTCTCTCAAAGACATGTAGTCTGTTCAAATATGCAAATGAGTCAGCAATGAGTTGTGCAGTGCGTGGACGCTAGTTCTTGAGAAGCAAAAGTATGCTGCTTACCGAAATAGCTAGTGGAGAAGCAAGCTCCTGCTAAGATATTGCTACTGAAGATGGAATGACTTGGCGGTGATGCTAGCTCCTAGGATCAAGCGCTTGAATGGTTCTATCAGCTTTCTATCTCTTTCATGAATGGATCTACTGAGGTGGGGGGGGGGGGGGGGGGGGGGGGGCACATACGCTCATTTCTATGGGCCTCCATGAAAATGTTGGGGAGAGAAAAATATGTTGACAAACTAACGTTGTGGCATTTGTAGTCCGACGAGGCCAGTCCAATGTGGTCGAGCAGCCGAATTACATAGAGCAATGCCTTTTTCATTTCGCCAACCTCGCGGCATGGAACATTGTCCATGGAAATCGCTTGTTGAACCCTAGCTCCATAAATCCATCTCCCGGTAGCACACATGTGCCGCAATTTCAGGAACATCAATATTTAGATAATATAAGTCTGTCAAGAAGGAAGGTGTTAAGTGGCAGAAAAATTGTTTTTCATGGCAAATGCATGGGCATCACTCCTTCAAAACTGAAACAAAATGACATGTAACTCAAATGTCTCTAAGAATCTAACAAACAAACCTAAGTAGAAAAGAGATAATTTTATAGGACAGATTAGGAACAACAAAATATATTTTCAGAATTCTCAAAAGTACTCTATGGATTACATATTTTTAACTTTTGGGAAGTACGATTAGCACAATCAAATGACACAATGTCAACTACAGAATTGACATCCTATTTTGACGATAGGAGATTGACAACAAAACAAATTTTCATAACACCCAGAAATTTTCTATGGTCATAACATGTCATGGAGGGGGACACATACCCCCTCCCTTGTGGCTTTTGTATATCGACGCAGCCGGTCCAATGCGGTCAAGCAGCCAAATTATCTCTTGTGCGACTAACATAAGCGTAGCAAACGGGGCAACAGTTCCCTCCATGCCATACTTGAAAGCAATCTGGTAAACCCTCTCTGTTTTATCAGTTAAAAGCCTGTTGGTGTCAGTTCATCGTGCAGATTTAAATAGATCATTTAGGTGAGATTGCAGCCAAATTAAAAACAATCAGCTTTAGCCATGAAAGGGTACCAAAGATGGATCCGATTTACCCTCTCACGGAGAAATGCCAATAAATCTTCAAAATATTTATCAGGAGACCACCACTGCGCCTTCACTTGGAGCCTGAAAAAAAATGGTGGCTGATTTGAATATTTAACCCATATAAATTTTTTTGGACAGTACTACTAGCACACATGTGCCGCAATTTCAGGAACATCAATATTCAGATAATAAATCTATCAAGAAGGAAGGTGTTAAGGGGAAGAACATGATTTGGTGCTGAAATCTCCTATTTTGATGATAGGAGATTAACAACAAAACAAATTTACATGATTTGGTGCTGAAATCGACCCCCGCGCAGATGATGGGCGAAGAGTAGGGGCACGGTCGATGTTTCAACTGGCGAACACGCCAACAGCCGTTTCTCTTTTTCGTTCCCCGTCTCGCGAACCGATTTGAGCTTGAGAAGACATGGCAGGGCGATCTCCCCCTTCTCCACAAATACTGTTTTCAGATTTTTCTGTGGCTGTTTTTATCGTGGACAGTGCCGATTTTTGGTGTGATGGAAATAAACAAGGGGACACTCGCCGTGCCGCGCGCCGTCTTCCTTGACGCAAAATCACGCCGTGGGGTGTACAAAGGTCGTGGATCTGTCGTGAACGAACAAAGCCCGGCCATCTATGTCGTACTTACCGCAACCACAGCTTGGCCCATGCGGACGTCTCCACCATGCATGATGCGCGCCTGCACAGCTGCACTGCATGTTTGCATGGCCCTTGCGCGCCGTGACGACGGCTCAGCCGACCGACTCGCCGCCGCACAAATCCGCGCCGCGCCCGGAACACTGGACCGGCCGATCCGCGCGAACTCCGAAATATTAGCGACAAATATTGACGCAAGACTGTGCGTAAGCCTGACCTATACTTTCTCAACCCAACTCAACCCAAAGTCATTTAACCTATTTTCTCAATTCAACCCTATCCAAACCTATACTTTCTCAACCCAACCCAACCACCTCAATCATACTAATGCACCCACTCAACTAAAAAAGGGTTCAAATGGGTTTAACCTGTAGGTTTGCTATGGGTTCATGAGTAGTTTCACATATGTTAGATGTCGTCTTTGACACTGGGTTCAAACTTATCCACTTATACATGGGACCCACAAGTTGATCTAAATTTGCATAAAGTAGCTGGCCGTCATACTGAGTCATTTCTAAAAATTTCAGTTGATTTCGACAAAAAAATTAGGTGTGAACGCGAAGTTTTAGTTTTAGGGTCCGGCTTTTGACGCATGTCCCACATATAGATATAGCCGTAATTTGCATATAGTAGCTAACCGTCATACTGAGTTATCTCTAAAATTTTCGTTTGATTTCGACAAAAATTTTAGGTGTGAACGCGAAGTTCTAGTTCTAGGGTCTGGCTCTTAACGTGGGTCCCACATATAGATATAGCCATACTGATTTCACATAGTAGCTAACCGTCATACTGTGTCATCTCTAAAAATTTCAGTCGATTTCGATTATATTTTTAGGTGTGAACGCGAAGTTTTAGTTTTAGGGTCCGGCTCTTGAAGTGAGTCCCACATATAGATATAGTCGTACTTATTTGCACAGAGTAACTAACCATCACACTGAGTAAGTTTAAATAAATTTCAGTCGATTTCGACGAAAAATTAAGGTGTGAAGATGAAGTTTTTAATTTTAGGGTCTAACTTTTGACGTGGGTCTCACATAAAGTTAGAACCCACAATAAGGAGCCACGCTTCTAACTATGGATTGCAACCTTTTCCGTTCGAACCATTCGCACCCAGATCAAACTAAACCCAATCCGATATACGGTGCCACCAAACTAAACCAACCCATTTATCTATGTTAGCCCATTTGCACACAACCAAAGTCAACCCAAGGAAAACCAAACCTTTCCAACCGGTTGCAGACCAAACCATTCTCAGCATCTCAGGCTTAACTGTGCGCCTCGTCGCACGGTCTCCCCAGCCATGTTCTGCTCCATCTTCGATCAGCTCCGACATTGCATCGCTGGAACAGCCCCTTTCATCGCGACCACGTACCCATCCGGAGGTGCATGTTTGAGTTTCATATATAGATTCAAATCTTTGTGTACGATCCAAATCTGCACTACGTAAATCAGTGGAGATCATCCAGGAACATCGAACTCGTCCGTGGCCGCGAACCCGGCCTCCAGCTCGATCGATCGCGAACGCTGCATTCCGCCAGTGGCGCATACTACCTGATCGAACACGTACGACACTAACCAACAGCCAGAGCTTAACGTTCAGAACGCGCACAAGCAGCTAGCCTGATCGAGTAGCTAGGCAACCTGCTGGGACGAATCCAATTCACGCGACACGTCGACCCGGAACGTATACTGGTCGAGTTTAATCCAAACAAGCCCTGCACGCCGATGCTGCAGGCAGGGTGCAGCGGGACGAGGAGTGACTTTTGCAAACTCCACATGCCGGGAACCATGGTCTAGAAGTACGTGGCTCGGCCACCGGCCTGGTCTCCTGATCTCCGGGGACGACGGCATTGGCCCCGCGCCGCTCTACGTATATGCATCGTCTTTGATCGTCCTCCCGCGCCAGGGCCGTCCCGGGGATTTTGGAGGCCCAGTGCAAAATTCTGACGGAGGCCTCTAATTTAAGTGAAAAAAATGCTATGGTAAACAATTTTTACGAGTTCATAATGTAGTTTACAAAACTAAAATAGAACAAAATTATACCTGTCATGTAGTCTTCACTTGAAATGCATTATTCTTGTTGCATTCTTTGAAATAAAATCTTCAATGATATCTTGATAAGCAATTTTCTTCAATATATCGCCTTCCAATGCTATTATAGCCAAATAAAATTGATTATGCATACTTTCTGATCCGGTTTGAAGACATCCTAGGGCCAAATAAAATTGATTAAGCACTGATCAAATCAACGGGGAAAAATGAACTGACTGAATAACTTTGATCATGCACTGAAGAAACTGACTGAATGAACTAGGGCGTGAACTGAAGACTGACTAGACGATGTGTCGATGTACCTTACTGAATTAACTGAAATCGGCGTCACCGGCAGCGGTGGCAGCCTGGAGTCGCTCGCCGTGACATTAGCGATCTCCTCACTCTCGCCCCTCTGCCCTCGGCCTCGGTCAGGTCCGGCGGCGTCGCTTCGCTACGACGCAAGCGAATAGCGATCCCTTCGAGTTCGAGTTCGATCAGGTCTGTACTGCAGCGATGCGAACGCCAGCCCAGCGCTAGGTTTGATCGATCGAGTTGCCGTTTGATCTTCTGCTGTGTTGGGCCAAAAATACATAGCTTACATGACTGAATTTTGGGGCCCCAACCTTTTGGGGGCCCTGTTCCGTCGCACCGCCCGCACATGCGGCGGGACGGGCCTGCCCGCGCGGGGAGGACTGCAAGGCTTAGACTACACGGCGTGCATGTATGTATGAAGGAGCACGCCCTCCATCAGTGCACCACAATGGAGGGTGACCGCGTGTCACAAGCCGCGAGCGGCCGAGCGCACCATGGTGCACGCACAAGGTGATGATTTCTTTTTAGCCGCAAGGGTTTTCCACGTAAATATGGTGTCTCTATCGTTCTTGCCTCCCATGTGTTTATTTAATTTATTTGTATACAAAATGTATACTGGCACACCCGCAACTTATCTATGCCAACGCAAATAAATTTAAGAATTTCTTCCGCGTAAAACAACATATAACATAGAAGCGTTAAATTACGAAGTCAATAGGCATGGGGTCTGCTTAATTAGAATCAGAACGTGCCAATCAGGATGAACTGACTATAATGGAACCAGCTGAACACCCAGAACCAGCTGAACAAAAGGTGCTCATTTCCCTTCTTCCTCCTCCGGCTCCCCTTCCCCTTCATTTTCCTCTTCTTCTCCCTCCCTCGCCTCCCTTCATCTCCATGGAGATCCAACAGGTAGGAGGGGTGGGGGGCTTGAGCCCCCGCTGGATCCGCCCTTGAATGTTGCAAATAAGGGTAGCAGATTAGCAGCGAGATGGCGGATCCCATCCAGCGTGTCATCCTATTTTGTGAGTTGGATAGAGAAGCTAGTGCATTCAAACCATTTTTTGAATTTGATATGAGAGGGCAAATCTTATCGAATTTATATAAGTACACCAGGCCGTAGGTGCTAGAAACGATGAGCCACCGATGCGTTAGGCTATCTCCAACCGAAGGAAGTACCTAAAACACAAAATTGATCTTCTTAAGCTTAATGGTATAGACCCAAAAACTTCAATCTCCAACCGACTCCTCTTTATCCACCTCGCGCCACACCGCCGCCGCCGTCGCGTATCGCCGCCGCCCCCGCACAGAGAGAAAGAGAGGACGGGGGGAGAAGATGTAGCGGGAGGGCACTTGGTGGTGATGTATTTGTGCGTCGTGGGGGTGGAGGAGGAAAGAATGTGTAGCCTTTTGGGTCACCGGTTGGAGAGATGTTTTTACACTTTTACAGCCTATTTTGAGTATAAGTGTGTAGATGAGTCACCAGTTAGAGATAGTCTTATATGAAAACTGTAGCCAATATACAATAAATGGAAGCACTGAAACAACAATCAATGCAGGCACCAGGATGTTCTCTCGTAAAGACATAAAGCCTGTTGGAATAAGAAAAGCTAGGAGTCAGCAATGCGTTGTGGCAGTCCACGCTAATTGTTGAGAAGCAAATAATTAGTATACGAGAACAGTAGGAGCACGTTCTGTAAAAAACCAACAGAAGTCAAGCAGAAGTCCAGTATATGCTGCTTACTGAATAAACTCGTCGAGAAGCATGAGCTCGAGTGGTTGGTCGATCCATGCATATGTAGCGGATGAGCGTTGGTTGTATCCGAATGAATGATGTCCTCGTCAGACGGTTTTGATCGTGAAAACGGGAGAGGAGAGGCACGCGGAAGAGGAAAGGTGAGGTGGCACGCGCGGGAGAGGATGGCACGGGAGAGGAGAGGCGCGCGGGAGCGGGAGAGGACGGGTGGCGCGCAGAGCGGGAGGAAGCTGTCGCACTGTGCACCGGATCTGCGGGACGAAAGAGAAGAGGCTTTGGCCTTTCGTTGTGCTTTCATCTACTAGAAAGAGTGCCAAGAGCGGAAATCAACTTTTGCGAACGCCCTGAGATACGGCCGCTTACCTGCTCCGTTGGATGGGAGAAAAGATTCGTGTAAACAGTGTTTGCGGGCCACGATCCCCTGATTAAAAAATCCTCCATGAGATACGCCTGGACACGAGGTGACTCTGGGAACGGGCCATACGTGAGGACGCCCGAAAAAAAAAACCGTGTTGGTGCCAAGAGCCCAGGAGCCTTTCATCAGGATAAAAGGGAAACCTCTCTCTCCTTTCATTTCTTGCCATATCAGCTATTTGAGTGATGTGACAGCTAATTAATTACAAATGAAATGTATATTGAGAAGCGTTTTATTGAGGAAATTGTCATGGAGAACATCCTTGATGTCATTTGGATCGTCGAATAAGGACCACATGATGATAGCAGAACCCAGATTAAAAAGAGTGCATCGATAATGAATCCTTCCACATGAAATCGTAGACCAAACAGATGAACGACGGGCCAGTGTTAAACAATCTTTCCTTGACGGGCAGCAACAACACATCTTCGCTTAGATGTATTAGCAGATGGCCACGCAATATCAGATATATTCTGAGAAAGAAGAGAAATGGGCAATTTACTTCCTCCACGTCCGTCAAAAAAGTGGTTTTGAGTCAATTTTTTTAAATTTTGACAGCAAATAATTTGTATGTGTTAAGTTTAGAAACGCGAAGGAAATGATATGAGTAGATTTGTATTGAAAATAATTTCATAAAAATACATTTTAACTATATTTTATAGCAAGTTAGCAACCATTAGTCAAAGTTGTGCTTTGAACATCGTGCCAATATCCAACGACTTTCTTTAAGTACATGAAGTAATTAGTTAGCAAGAATCGGTTTGGCCAGATTCAAGAGGGTCGACAAGGACAAAGTAATACTAGAAAGGAAGGCACACCTGCGAAAGGATCTGTAGCCTAGTGGTTACAACAGCCTCAGTAGCACCTCGGATCCTGGGTTCGACTCTTCGTGAGAGCGAATTTTTTAGGATTTAACGGCTTTTTGCTCTCAGTGCTAGGCGACATAGCCGTCGACAGCGAGGTGCCAATGATGACTTTGTCAATCTCAAGAATTTGCCGGCTCAGTCTTCGAAGATGCTCACAAGGGTAGGGTTTACGTATGTACGTTTATAGAGGAGTGTGCGTGCGTTGTGAGTGTCTAAGTTGTACTGTGTAATTCGTAAGAAAAAGGCACCTAGCTAGTAAGCATTACAGGATCCAGAGGTAGAAGGGAACGACCCTCCACGACGAGGTGTCCGCGCATACGAAATTGGCTAAGCCAAAAGTTTAATCCACACGCAGAGGCATAATTGGGGGCCATGCCTCCCCCTCCACGCACACACACTTCAGTACTTGTAATTCTAGCTCTATATACAGAAAACAAGAAAAAAAATGAAATGCAGAGGAGAGATATATAGATAGAGATGTAAAAAAGGTGAGAACTTGCACTGAAAAATGAGAATGAAAATATTGTGGCAAACATGTATTGTGAAAACCGAGAGATCAATCGTAGAGGACCGAGGCCCACCGCCCACGTCCAGCCAAAACCCCAATCGCTCTGTTGACGATCAGGATTCACGCACGACTCATGTTCCACGTACCGCTTCATTGCGAATATGCCGCAGACGTACGCAGATCGAAGAGATGCTCCACTTCAAAAAAAAAAAGAAGATCGAAGAGATGCACACGAACCGCGCGACGATGGCGGCGGCTGTTTCAGGACCGCAGCTCGACGAGTGGCAAGTGCTCTAGACGATATCCAAGTTAGCCCTTTGATGGAGGTTGCTCAGAGCCAGCGGCGCCGGTGCCAGACGAGATTACGGCGGATGCGCCACTTCTCGCCTCCGGCCCTCACCGGCGACGGATGAGATCGATCGCGCCTATGGCTACTTGTTGCGTGGAGCAGTTCAATCCTTCAATCAAACGAACGTAATTAAGGCCTGAACTATTCTCATCCCCTAATCAAACGTAAGTCGTAGGATGGTGTATGATAAGGATTTTATGTGCTGAAACTGATCATGGATTAATCTTTCTAGGAAAAATCAAGCCTGAACCACAAATAAAGACATTTTTGTTCTTTCTGCAAGAAGGTAGCGGCAGAACGGTAATACGAGATGAATTGAGCCCGAATTGGCATGCTAGTGCAAGTGTATGCGTGGGTTTAGTCTCACGTTGCTTACTAACCAAAGTGGAGCAAGATCAAGTTTAAAAAAAACCAGACTGAAAATGCAAAAATAACTCTCTTTTTTGAACGAACAAAATGCAAAAATTACTCGGGTTAACTCTTTTGCGCGAAGTGAGGATGAAAGTGTAGGAGTTATATCTTTGATGTAAGACCGCCCAACGTGTGAGCGGATTTGGAGCCGTGTTTTTGCCTGAGATGTTACAATGAAAATAAGAAGTATCAAAATAGGAATTCCAATTTATGTCTGAGCACCGCGTATAATATGTAGTGTATATATATGTCATATATGAACATTAGTTGCTGGAGATATACCTTTGATATCTGGAGTTATTATAGTATATAAAGATAGAGCAACAAGGTATAATGGCATCGTTACCTGGATGTGTCCACATCTTTTGGCTAGACGCACGTGTTTTTGTCATATAAACTAATCAGAGGGACTGCGCTCACCTCAATACAAAAAGGGAAGACCTCTTGCTCTTCCCTGCCAAAAACTTAGTGTTAGTGGACATCCTCCACTTTGTTGGTGAATTCAGATGGCAAACCGGAAGGAGATGATGTGTTACGTGCTTATAATGCTGATGGCTCTTGCATCAGGTATTCTCTCTCACACACCCAAACGCACATGTATCTTTCGTGCCCATCCTTTTTGCAATACGTAGAATGAGAATTGTGTTTGATTTTTCCCAAAATGATTCTTAGGTGGTGAGGCTACAGCGACGGATTGCTGGAGCCCTCCAGATTTTCATATGTCATGCTTTCCCCCGTGGATCAAGGATAGCACGTGCAAAAAAGCGTGCATCCGGGAAAAGTATGATGATGGTAGTTGTCAATTCCGTGACAGCGCTGAACTTCGTTGCATGTGTCACAGACCAAATTGTGTGTGACAGATACATATGTATGCGTGATGACTATGTAACCAAATAGAAGATATAATCTTCCAAATGAATAAATCTTGGACATTTCACAAAGAAACAATTTAATGATAGTGGCGTTATGATAAAAATGAGTATTTGATGAAGTTTCATGTACTATACAGCATGACAAAGGACGTCTCAACGAAGGTACATTAATTATCTTCAAGGTGAAATGCCACAAATTCTCTTCAGTGCTACAAAAGGACCTATGGTGATAAAACCATTTTTACATTAGCGGCAGCCACGCCTCAGTCTGCCACTACAACGAAGGTAAAAAAAGAATCGCCACTACAATAGAAAAGCCCTTCCACTTATCTCCTGCCACTGGAAACGCCACACCAGCAGTGGGCGGCGAGAATGACACCAAACCAGCCATACCCCAACTGGCCGCACTATACGGCCCGAAGCTTGGCAAATCCATTGAAAATTGAAATAGTAGGATTCGACTCTATTGCGATTTAGAAACCAGAGTTCATAAATTCAGAACTGACACTGAACAACGGGCCCGAAGCAAAGTGGCTTAAGAGTACAGCGTGGTCGTGCTGATCGAGGGCAAGAGCGAGCCGCTGCGTGTCCTCTAGGTGGAAAGGCGAAATAGAGGAACGCATGCAGGGGACGGCGGGCAGGAGTCCGCGGCGCTCCGGCGACCCACGACACGAAGCAGAGGAGTTTCTTGTCACCGCTGCTGGATCGTCGTTTCAAATTCCTGCCACCGTTGCTCGACGCGACTCGGGGCGGCTGCGAGGCTCGTCGGAGGCGATGGAGGGACTCAAAGGACGGCCTGAGTACTGGCGGCGCTCCGGCGGAGCTAGGGGGTGATCGACCGGGTCTGGGTGCCTGTAAACCGTCCAGAGGTGTTTGTGGAAATGCCGCAGCCGCCCAGCCTCCCGCGCCACCATGGACGCGACGGTCGTCACCACCAGGATGCGGCTCGAGAGGAGTAGGGAAGGCCTGCATCCTGCTCTGACGATGTGTCCAGTGGAGGAGACGCTCCGGAGTCCGGCCGGCGCGCGTACCAGCTCGTCAGGACCTGCCAACGCCGGGCCAAACCAGTCAGCGACGACGTAGACTTCCTGGCCCTGGGGATGAGCAGGGAACGGTTGATGAGATGGCCGCGACGCGACGGCGCTCTGGAGACTGGAGGTGCCGTTTCGATCCGGCGGTGACGGGATGGATGGAAGCGGTTGCGAACCGAGCAGGCAGGCAGGTAGGCAGGCGTCGTCAGCGAGGCTTCATGGCGAAAGAACAGCAGGAAAGCAACAGGAGTCATTTGCCACTGCCACCCCACCGGGAGAGTGAATCAGGAGTCGATTGATTGCAGAACGACGTTGTAAGCACGTTGCTGCTCTTCGGTCGTGCTCGACGCCGGCAACCTCGCCCATCGGCCGGGACACGAATTCCCGGCGGTCGCATTTGCGTTCTCGCGCGCCATATACAATCTTGAATCAAGCTGCCACGCCCAGCCGCGTCAGCTTCTCTGCTTTGGCGCGCGCCGTGCCCAACGGTTGGCTCCAGTTCTGCCCACGAGCCAAAGGAATCAGGTGTTGTTGGCTGTTGCAAGGAGGAGCAAAGGCTCCGGACGAGGATGGGAACGCCGCAGGGGGGCAGTAGGTAGGCGGCGGCGGCGGCGGAGCTCCGACGAGCCACGGCAAGAAAAGCAGAGGAGGCGTTTAGGGACGGCGGCCGTCGTTCAAAAATCAAACTCCGACCAATCTCGCTATGAGGGATTTGGGGCGGCTACGAAGCTGATCGGAATCAGCGGAGGAACGCGTGGGACAGCCGGATTACCGGCGGCGCTCTGGCGCAAGGCAGAGCCGGCGTTCGTCGCTACCCAAGGGGGCGGTCGCTATTTCGAAATGCGACCACTTCTGGGTGCCTAATAACCGTTCGATTTCATCTCCACGGTCTAGTTTTGTCTCCTCGCGGGAGCGGCCCCGGACGTGTTCGCGGAAATGCCGCAGGCGCTTCGCTTCCGGCCGGCAAGATGTCTGTGCGGCGCGGCCACCTGGGCGCGCCGCCGGCAAGCGACCCCGAATATGCTCTCCGAAAAGCAATGTGGGAGTGGACGCCGACAGGGTCATCACCATCTGTCGCCGACGGGTTAGAGACGGATGGACGGACGGAAATGTCCACCTGCCTGCGGCTCGAGAGGCAGGTCGAGATGGTCGGCGGCATGCTCTGGCCTCCGGCAGATCCACGTCCTCGAAGCGAATACTATCTGATTGCAGTGTCCGGCGACAATGTCTCCTGGAGCAGACTCCAGCGCCTCGACGCGAAGGTCATTCAGTGAATTCGATGCGCCGTTTCAGGGGACAACCTAAAGCTATGCTGCACGCAGATGCTGAACTGCATTTCAGTTTGCAGCTGCGACCTGCGAGGGCTGCAGGAGTCGTGGAACGCCACGTGTTAGAAGAGCAGAGCTTTGCCAGAGAAATGTCTCGACCTGTGATTTAGCAGAGCAGAAACACAGCGGATTCAGTTGCTCTGCACAATGCGCTAGTACTTCAGCAGAGTAGAGGGAGCGAACGTGTCAGTGGAAGCATCTTGTACTAGTACAAGGTTCTGAGTGCGTGTTGCTCGCCCACTGTACAAGGCTGCCAGGCTCTCATGGCAGCCAGGGAGAAGAGCTGCTACCTCCTGGGCTTTATGCAGACTAGGACTGTAGGGCGCGCTCCGCCGCGCGATTTTGGGATAAGCGTTCGGTGCAAGTGTTTTCTGCTGCAGTTTAGCCGGGTTTGTATTTTCTCGCGTTTCGACGTTGTTTGTGGAATGGGTGTGGTTTGTATGAAATCTGTGTGCGTGTTGCAGTTTGTTGTGATCGTGTTTTTTTTTTTGATAGATTGTTGTGACCGTGTTGGTACGATGGTATGGTAATATGCGTGCACGTTCTTTGCGAACGGAGAAAGGAGAGGTCGTTGATGATTGTGTCTTCTGTTCAGGGCCTGCGCTGGCTTAGCTGGGCCTCCACGCCATATTGAGCCCACTGGTCGTCTAGTGGGTCTGGCGAATGGGTCGAAGAGCTATCTGGGCCCTGGAGTTTTCTTTCTTGCGCGGTTCACGCCCATCCGTTCGAGTTCTGTTTTGAACGATGTTTTCTGTGACGTGAAGGCTCGTGTTCGTGTTTTGTTCGTCATGCGTTATGCGCATGAGCAGGAACGCATGCGAATGTGCCCGGAGTGGCATGAAACGTTGGTTTGAGGCAGAGCGAAGACAACAGCGCAAGCATTTCGCACATGAAACCTGGGAGTACGACATCGACACACCATAGCGGTTTTGTTAAACAGCAGGTCCGTCAGAGAGTCAGGGTTCCTTCATTACATCACAGGTGGACAGAAGAGTTTTAACATATCCAGTCCATACACACACGCATAGTGTTATGATCGGGTTCCAAACTTCCAGTAGGTCTCTGATCAAAGCTTGGTTCATTCTGGTCCCGTTGCGAGGTGCCCTGGCTGCTGCACGGTGTTTCTTCTTGGCTCCTGCGGTACCCGGAGCCGACGGAGTCTCTGCGTCGCGTCCATGGCGTCCTGGGGGAGCCAACACGGCGACCCGTCACCGCGTTGCTGGAGCTGGTGGAAGGTCGTCGTTGCAAAAGGCCTGCCTCTTACTGCATCCCAACGGCTGGCCAACAAAAGTCTCGACCTCGGTGGGTCGTTCTTGACAGGAAACGACCAAGTGATATATGTGGAACCTGGAACAATAGGTTTGGAGCACAACAGGATGCCAGCAAATTTGGATGAGGCGATACACAAAAGAGGAGGCGGGACAGAAGTTCTAACACAGCGGGGGGCTGGGGGGGGGGGGCACAGCTGCTCCTCCTTCGGGCCCTGGAGGATCTGCAGGAAAAGTTCATGAAAAAACAATCTTTCATATCCTAAGGCAGCCGTGTGGCTACAATCTCTTCGCTTGGCATGGTCCATTGGTCATCTGCTCCGAGGTAATTTCATCTTCAGCTCCCCATCTGCAATAACAACCACTGAATGAAATACTATAATGGGAGAAAAAGAGTTCAGTAAGCTGGTAAAAATGGCCTTTAACACGAATTCCACAAAGAAAAAATATAGATATACTATTGCATTAATATATCGAAAAGGGCGCCATTATATACAATAACACTGACGTTTGTTGTGATCAGAGCACTTGGACCAACTTCCTTATAACATTGTTCAGTGCAAATTTGTTTCGATCTAACTATAATGGTAGTGCGTAAAATAGAGTAAACACAGCAGGGTGCATTCTATAAATAAGTATGATACAATTCTGAATAAGTGTGATGGATACATGAGGTTTGAAGTATTAGAACACTTGCATCATGAGGCTTACTCTGACATAAATGCAGCTGAATCAGTAGTCAACAAAAATACTTGCCAACTTAAATGAGAAGACAACAAATTATCTCTAAATTGCGTTTACATTTTGAATATGTCGACATTGCTTCTATCTTGCAGGACTAATATCTGAACGCTTCAGTACTATAGTGAAGACACACGCAAAACTGGCATAACCATTTGCAGTTCTAACAAAACTTGGCCTACGCAATTTAATCCCCTAATAAAACCTTGGAGCAGTCATGTATCATTTACAGTTCTAACAGACCCATTTGCAATTCTAACAAACACTTGACCTATGTTCAGTCACCAATTTTGATCAGAAGGAGCAGAGCATCTGCACCCTTCGTTGTATTCTTCAAACCGGCTACTCAATCTCAATTCGTGGCTCCTACAGTCCGGCGGCATCTATCCAAGATATATTCGTTCACAAGCACATGAGGCTGGCACTCTATAATATTTGAAAGGAGAATGCGCAGTCTATTCCAACAATGGATTGACAGAAGGTGAAAACTTTTTTTTTTTTACCTTGTTGGCATATCGTCGAACACGTTGCAGCCGCTGACGTTGGAGACGGGGTTGCCAAGTTGTAGGAGAGGCTCCCGAGTCCCGAAGTTGGAGACGGCATAGGAGCATCCCAGTGGCCTCCCGTCGGCATCCTGGCTCTATGTTGCTGTTGTTCTTAAGAAAATAATCAAATACTCCGGTGCGTGGCGGCGGCGGCGCAGCACCGGACGTAGGGGAGGAGGGAGGCTGCGGGCCGGCGGCGCAGGGAGGCGGAGCAGCGCTGGCTCATGGCTGCGCAGGGGGAGGTGGAGCGCAGCAGCCGTGCAACAGCGTGAGCAGGGGCACGGGGTGGGGGGAGTCGAGGCCGTGGCGGCGCGCGGGGCCGGGCCGGAGCTGCAGCGACGCGCGGGGAGGCGAGACCGGGCTGGGGCTGGGGCTGTGGCGACGCGCGGAGAGGCGAGACCGTGGCGCCGCGGCGCGCCGTCCGGCGGAGGGGAGGAGGCAGGTGGAGGTGGCGTCGAGTGGACGGGAAGAGGAAGGCTGGGCCGTCCCGACGATGCGCCGGACGCGCGGGGAGGTGAGACCACGGCGCCGCGGCGCGCCGTCCGGCCGAGGGGAGAAGGCAGGTGGAGGCCGGCGTTGGGTGGACGGGAGGTGGAAGCCTGGGTCGTGCCGACGACGCGCCGGCATGAGCGGGCAGGAAAATCAGGGCCGCGGACCAGCTGAAGCAGATCAAAGTCCCTGGCCCACGCGAGACGACGCACACAACCTGTGGAGGCGGTGGAGCCGCGGGAGCAAAAGCAAACGCGTCAACTCCTCCTCGAAACACGTCGGGGTAAACGCTGTGGGTAGCTTCTGTCTCCCACAGTTGAAGACTAGTAGTATATATATAAAGACAGATAAGGACAAGCTAGTCCATAAGCGAGCAAGGTACAACAATCTGGATGAGTCCAGTAGAGAAATACTGTCACATAAGAACCGTGAGTACAAGAAGCGGACAGGATGTAGTACATGGAGAAACACCAAGGTTCACCTGACATTGCGTCGGTCCAGGTGAGATATTTCTGAATTGTTCAATTTTTCTCCATTGCAAAGCTCATGCGCACACTTAAGTTTGCTGGCAGGTTTGATTTTAATTTTCCATGTTTCAGGTGGGCTTACCCAAGCAGATGACGTTGAGCAAGTGATTCAGACTCCACATGTTATTAGGGAACCAATGAAATCGAATTTGACCAAGCGATATTCGAGCCCTCACGGCCTGATTATGTTGCAGGTGACTCTATGTTGATTGAAATAGTTAACTATGATTACTGGTTACAAAAGTACTTAGTCACCTTGTCTTTTCATAACACAATCATGAAACAGAACATCTTGAGGATACCGAGGTAATCCTAGCACACGTCTATGAGCTTTCAAAAGACCTAGATTGTCTCTGGTGATGAATGCTTTCCTTGTCACAACAAAACAAGCAAGACTTATCATCTATTTTTTTCCTTTTTTTTCTCTAAATTGTCTCTGGTGAGCAATTTGTTTTTCGACATGAGCCACAGAAAAATCTACACTCTTGGAGGTATACTCAATTTCCACACTGCAGGTTGGAAACTGGGGTGATACCTCTAAAATTCACAATCTCATACATGGACTGTGATGAATAGATGCCACTAGAAGTATACTGTCAGATTGGGACGTCATCCTCCACAGTCAAGGTCAGAGTGGATGCTATCTGGAGTAGCTTCTCCCATTTTCTCAGCAGCCTCTCACCTATAGTTCTCCTAAAGGTACATTTCAGATTAAAACCATCCCATATATCAACTATGGTAGCTGATTGTTCATTAGTCAAAATGTAGATCTCCCAATACTGTACCAGTAAACTAGAGGGACCTACCCAATTATCCTCCCAACATTTTACTCTCCTCCCATTCCCCACTTTCCACCTGATATATTTCAGTGCTCCGACCAAGAACACTGCAGCGTTTGAGATCCCTCGTTTGGATTGGAGAGCCGACGGCAGGCTGAAGCGTCCCATACCAATCGAGACACAATGCCTGCCTTCCCCACCATCATCGTTCTCAACTCTCTTCTCCAAGACGAGCGGGGTAATTTGCTGGCGCCTCCAAATTAACGAAATTAGAGGAAGTTGCAGGGTCCTATATATAGAATGCCGTGAACGAGGCCGACATGAGATGTGTCGGGCTTGGTGGACTGAAGAAGCACGTGACCGCCTGGCGTCTGGAAATTAAGGCGCAAAACTGCAACTCTAGATCGAGTCCATGATGCCTGCAGTGCGTTCTCCAGCTCCATAATAGAAAACTAGCGCCGATTATCACTAGAATTTCTTTCAACTGTATGGTATATATACCGAAATTGTGGAGCAGGACAGGTTTTGACTCTGGCAATCGTATGGCGGAAATTAACATGAATAATGAATGCACTGTACTGTAGATGCTACATTAACTGCATAACCCGCTTGCAGTCAGTCGAATAGATTTGTTGCTTAATTAGCTCTGTAATTAACCAAGACGCACTGCCGTCGATCAAACTGGTGAACGCGCCATGATCATGCACCGGGGAGAAGTGTCTGGATTGCAGGTATAGATGGCCAAATGGGGGGCCTGGCCGGGGCCCGTGTAGGCACGGCCCATCTCTTAGGTCGGCCGTGCATGCCAGCCCATGGGGGGAGGGGTCGGCCCATGGCACGGCCCGATGTGTGATAATCGTGTCGGGCCGGCCCAGCTATAATGATGGCCTATCAAGCCTATATAGTTGCAGTTTAGTTTGGCTAAAAAACATATATAGTCGCATTTTATTGTTAAAATGGTGCAAAATGGTGTGAGAGAGGGGATTTGAATCTGAAACCTCAAAAATTTAAAGCAAATGTCTTACCATTAGACCATACTACCTTAGCTATACATGTAAAAATGAACATATATTTAATATTTTTTTAGGCGGACCGTGCCGTCCCGCCTTGACTCAAGCATAGCCTACTACTTCGTGCCGTGCCTGGGCCGGGCCAAAATAGCCGTGCTGCGTGCACGCTCATGGGCCGTGCCAAGAGTTGGGTGTCGCGTGCGAGCACGGCCAGGGCCATTATATTGCGTCCCGCCTGTTGTCTCTTTTGGTGGCCTGTTGAGGAATTTGGCCTCGCGCCTGGATCAAGAGACCCCGTTGTTGACCTGAGTAACAATTCCCCTCCAAAAAAAAAAAAAAAGGGTGCCAACAACAATTAAAGACTGTGCCGCCACCGGCTCACCGCGACGAATAATTCCGCCTACGTGGCCGGCGGGAGTGAGTGAGTTCCGCCGGCGTCCATTCACGTGCCCAGGCCAGGCCTCTTCTTTCGGTTGGAAATGAGTCGATCGACGAAAGGAGCCGAAGGACGACGAACGTACGCGCGCACAGCGAGGCACGCCCGGCCGGCCGAATCCAGCAGACGTACGTACACGTACGTACATGACGGCGTCTGCTCGCGTCGCGCGGCCAACAACGCCCGTCGATCTGCCTCGCCTCGCATGCCGCGGCAACCCAGTCAGCAGGCGGCGCCGTCGTCAATCGAGCAGGACGAAGGACCGCGCTAACGCACCGCGTCCGCACGATAAGCTTCCAGCACGGCGGGCCATTTTTGGAAAGCAAGTCAGCCCGCTCGCGGACCGTACTTTCTTTTCTTTCATGGGTTTTGTGTCGTGTAGGGGCAGCGCTGGAGCGCGAGTTCGACCAAAGTGGGTCCCATGCAATTTTGTTTATGGGCTGAACTATTGCCGAGCGCAATCAGACCGCGACGCCGCTAATGCTTGGTCGTTTAAACTTTCGTTACTTTTGTAGCCTGGCAATTGCAATTATTGGTGCCCAGATCGAAACGGAGGAACAAAAGCAACTAGGAACCAAACGAAATTCATCACCGGACCTTGTACGTAAAGCAGATTCGCTACGGAAAAGATAAACAGTAGGCAACCCATGCAGATTTTGATCAGTGCCATAACAGAACCATATATTAAGTACGCATATATTCTGGTTTGCATCTAACACAGCCTTCAGAGCACTTGGTTTGCTACACATGAAAATCGCTCCAGATTAGCTATCATATGTTCCCTACTTGAGAGCACAATGGTTTGACTTCAGAGCATATTGGTTTGCTGACAGAGATTGTTACTCTAGATTTGCTTAGACGTAATTGGAACACGATGTTTATGTACATTTGGTTTGCTGCGTGAAAAAACAGCAAAGGACACACATTTTTCTCCAGCCACATCATCTTTTTTGCAGTTGAAGAAGCTTCTATTCAGTCAATGAGAACAGTATTGCAGCTTCATCAGGACATCTATCAGTTCCCTCTGTTCTGCCTGAAATATTATCGACATGTATATAATTAGTACTTGTAATATACATGGTTGGCAACTTTAAAGATGAAACTAGGTGAATTCCCCGCGCGTTGCTGCGGACATGCAATGGATGGAGCTATAATTTGCAGTGGCAATGTGGCATAATAGAAGATTGATGAACATTGTCAGAAAAAATTGATGACTGTTGTGTGGTGACCAAGTTTGAATTTGAGTGGTCAAGTATTCATCTCTTACAAATGATGCCAACAACGTTCTGCAGTTTGATTAGCTGCATTTTTGTATGAAGTTTTTTTATAGGAATTTTGTATGAAGTTTAAGTGACATGAAGACCAATAAATGATTGAATTGTCACATTGTTTATGGATGCCACCAGTACTAAACTTGAATGGCATGAGTTCGAGTACGTATCTTTCTTGTAGGCCAACAGAACAAAATTGTATAAGATAAGCAATTTAGAGCGAAAAATATTTCAAGACAAAACATTAGCATAATTGAGAGGGATTTTTACTTGATTCACTGAAGAATATTTTATTAAACGGAATAACACACGACCAATCATAAGTGCAGAATGTAAAAATCATAAAACATTAGCATGTCTCGCAAAAAAAACAAAAACATTAGCATGAATGGAAGTATGAAACCTTGCATCAGACAAAAACTGTACTTCAGTCGAGGTATTATTATAATTATGTGCCGAGGAGCTGTGAAAGCAAGGAGATCAAGGTGGGGAAAAAATGACGACCTGCTTCAGACAACAATATGACTGATCGGACATTTCTTCAAACACATGGCCTGCATACCGGAGGAAGACATATCGTAGCAGAGTGTTATCGTTGGTGTGCAGAGGGGGCACCTTTGATTGAGATGAAGCATGGGTAGCCACAGGCGCCAGACAACAGTTGGCTTGAAGGAAGAATGGTTGGCGCGCTGACGTTGTGGACTACAGCTTGATCCGTAGGTGAGGGAAGGACTGAGAATCAAGTGTCGTTGCTGCAGCTATCTATACCCGTGGATGAGGGCAGTTACGGCAGATGAAGGTGCACGCATAACGCGTTGGCGTTGATGATTCATAGGCCTACCTGATTAATCCTTTCATGCAGTGGATGCGAGCAGTTATGACAGAAAAAGATGCCCGCATAACGCATTGGCGTTGCTGAAAGTTTTAGAAGCGGAAACGGATGTAATGGAGGTCCGTTTGCGGTGGGGGATTTATGGCCGGCTCCATGTGGAAGCACAGGAAGATGGTGCTAACGAAGAGTGAGCTTGAACGAACGGCTAGATAAGATTCAAAGGTCACGATCTGATGGTAGAAACAAAAATGATGATGTGGCTCAACGTGAGGGCAGAGAAATACTCTTAGTTGGTTGCACTTATAAAGAAAGAGTAGATATACCAAAGTTACCAACTTGGTATATTGTAACAAGATGGTAACAAGCTTATTGCCATGCCTAACTGCAAAGCAAAAGATGCTATGACGTTCAATGGTAACAAGCTTATTGCCATGCCTAACTGAATCACAAAAATCCCTTAAGTTCACCCAGAAAACCTAGAAGTTTATAATGATTTCACTGCAATCAGAAAACAAAGAAATGCCTTAGTGAAGTGTATATAAAAATGCATTCGTTATATGTGTAAAAAGACTATATACCATATTAATAAATGACTGCGAAGTGCTCTAACATGCCAACATCCTCGCTTGTTTTGGAAAACTATATGATGATCAGTTCAGCCTCGAATGGAATCATTCAGCATATAGATATAATAGGACTGGTACAACACAAAAACTGTTACCACTTACTGATTCATGCCTCCCAATTCCATGGATTTCACTTATATATAAAAATGCATTCGTATATGTGTAAAAGACTACATGCGCATTAACAAAATGCCTGCGCGAATTGCTACAAATGCCAACATCCTAACTTGTTTTAGAAAACTATACGATGATCGGTGCAGCTCAAATGGACTCATTCAGCTACTAATAAGTAGCACATATATATAATGCGGCTGGTGCAAAACAATATCATTCTCCAAATTCACACTGGTGTTAGTAAAGTTTCCTCAAACATGTATCAGATCTGCTAGCACTTATATGAAAAAATGGTGTTCGAAATAATGTATATGAATACATGTTTGGTTAAACTGACATGCATGTCATAATCAAGGAATGTACATACAGTAACAAAAAATAACACTAAAATTACAGTAAAATGATATTACTGATATGCATAAGATTGTGACAATCAGGAGATTACATTAATATATAAAGTTGCTTTAATACATGTGTAGAAGTACTATATGCCGTATAAAAAGATGCCTTCAGGAATTGGTCAAAGTGCTTGGAAAATAATCAATAACATTACTAAGTTGAACGTGCCATGTCAAGTGGGCTCCACTTGTAAAGGCCCCAATTACACGACGATCAACGTGCAGGATGGCTAACCACATTTGCAAAATATATAGACTAAAAGCAATGTGGGGAAAGAAAGGTTCCAAGTACAAGAATATGTAAAATGTTTCAGTGCATTAAACTAGCACTATAATAGGCCTATGTGCGCTAGATATCCGTTTCACAACCAGGGTTATGATGCAAAAGCCATGGCTTCTGCATCATCCAGCAGCTATGACTCATGGAAATTGGACAGAAAAAAGCTTCTGAAGATAGCAACAAAATATAAATGCTCATCGGAGGATGATAGATAGAGAGAGAAAACAAACCTTGGAAACTGAAAAGAAAATGTGTAGATCTGCACAACTTCAATAATTTGAGCCCTTGTTGATCAAGAACCCATGATATATGTGATGCAGCACCCCACTCTCAACGCCATTAACTGCAAAAAAACAGGGGTAGTGTAAAATGACCAAGTAAAGGTTAATAAGAATGGAACTCATTGAGTTTAGTGAAACTGAAAAAAAGGAACATTAGATTCATTCATAAGTTTCTGAACATTAGATTAGAAATATGCTTAACAAGTATTTGCAAATGCTGAACTAAATAGTGTTAAACTGTGTTGCGCAAAACATGGAGCATAGACATGTGCAGCTTTGCATGCGAGGCTCGATTCCTAGCTCCCTATATATGTAACACCAAAAAGACTTAAGACGTCTTGTCTTGAAAACTACACAGCCCAAAAAAAAGATATCTAGAAGCATAAAAGAGCAACAAATTACATACCTCTGTGTTCATCATCTTCCTATAAGGTTTTTTATCCATCTTGTCCTTTCTAACCCTTGTATTGTACTGAAACGCATGAAAAGATAAACAAGAAACAATAAGTATCCATAAAATTCAACAACCAGGGTAAAATCTTCGTGATGCATATGATAAATACATACAAAATGGTTCATCTATAGAAAAAGAAATAAAAACGCATAGGTACCTTTCTTTGATGGTGGTTTTGTTCTTGATGTTGAAGGTAAATCTGCAAGCTTCTTCTCCTTAGCCATTATCTAAAAAGGGTACAAACAAACCAGGAAAAAAAATTAGTGAAGACTGATACAAATAGTTGACATTTGAGAAGATTATTACACCCATATATATAAAAAATGCTTTGGTACACGTGTAAAAAGTGCTATATGGAATATAAAAATTACCAACATGAATCGCTCAAAATGCCAGTAATATTAATCCATAATATTTATTGAATAATAAAATAGACTAGATGCATGGAAGAGAGGGTTTGACATCAATAATAACACATGGAATGCAGTGTGAAAACTGAAAAAATGCAGTATCGACATCAGCAATAACACACTACCAATCTACAAACACCTTTAAGCTGCAGAAATAGTAGTGACATGCTGATTAAACTCTACCGACACATTCAGCAACATTGACGGGACTGTGCAGCTAACAACATAATTGAAACCTCTACTGGACATTACTTAATACCAAACGACTAGCACTACAACAAGTTTGACTTTCTATGACATTTTACTTTAGTCATAGAAGGTCTGAAATTTGTCATAACTGACCTTCCATGACTTCACAGTGACAAAAATCACTTAGTCATAGAAGGTGTGTAGCTAAATACCTTCTGTGACATTTTCTCTATTTTTGTCATAATTTTATGACTTTTTGCAGAAATATCATAACTGTTTATGACAATTCAAAAAATGTCACAATCAGTTTATGACACTCATAAATATGTCATAGAGTTGCATGACAATTGCGATTTTTGTCATTACCCATTGGACCGGACCTGGGTGGTTTTTGGCCCATTAACTTCGCGGGCCTTTTTACTTTTAGCCATTAACTTCGCGGACCTTTTTACTTTCAGCCAATTAATTTCAGAGACTTTTTTATTTTTGGCCCATTAATTTCGCGGGCCTTGTAACTTTTGACCCACTAATTTCGCGAGCCTTTTTACTTTCGGCCCACTAATCTCGCAGGCCCTTTTAACTTTTGGCCCATTAATTTCGCGTGCCTTTTTACTTTCGGCCCACCTATTTTCCTACTGGCCCATTGATTTATCAGGCCTATTTTCTAATTTCAACCCATTTATTTATAAAGAAAATAACTTTTACACCTTTAATTTCCAGCCCATTCTTCCAGGCCCAACACAATACAGCTAGGTCAAGCCCAATTACACAGAAAAACAGATTCATAAATATCAACAGAATAATTCTTTTACAGATCCATTAATATTTCTTCCCGTTAAACAAAAATAAGCATGCCAACATTGACACCACTTCACAAGTTTTCAGGAAACAAAGAAAAAAATAAGACTTGGACTGCTGCTAAGTATAGTCCTCTGGAGCACCTCCCATCTTCAGATTTTGAAAGGTAGAGAAGCTTCCCCTGTGCAAAAAAGAAAAGAAATAAGATTATCATAGTAATGGTCCATCAAGCAACCGCTCAGGCTTGGATACTTAAATAACAGAACAACAACCTCTGCCTTAGTTATCCTGGTTAACTGAATGTATCACTACTCTTAGAAATGCGATTACTAACTGAAGTTTCTATTTACTGTTAAGCGGCTAAGAGGAAGTAACCAACAGTTCTAATAGCATCTACTAGCTAGGTGAACAAGTGAAGGGCACAACACGAGCAATCCAGCACTTCACCAGTTTTTATTAATACAAGAGAAAGCGATAACATCGTATACTTTGAATTAAAGCTGACATCTATTAGCAGAGCTGACATCTATTTCTTCAGTGCAAGGTTAAATTAAAGCTTAAGAGATGCAAGCTGACATGCATTGCCTGTTAAAACTGCAACAAATAAAAGGTTGTAGATGATTAACTTGATGCACTAGCCAGGGCATAAGCTGATTGGAGACTGTTAAATCTTTCTTGCTGATATGTAACTCAAATGATGAAAGAACAATTTTTGTATTATGAAGCACTAGCCAGGGCACAAGATGAAAGAACAATTTTTCTTGTAAACAAGAGGGCTTCAGAGTCAAATGCTTATCAAGCATTGAAGCAAACAAGAAGCAGAGTGCATGTCGAAAGCACACTAACATACAGGAACCATGCATGTTTTTTCAAGCATTCATTGAGGCATTCATTGAGGCATGTTTTTTAACATACGGGATCGTAGTGTTAAGGCTCGCAGTTTGCCACTCGGACGAGCCAGGTTCAATTCTCCTTGCTTATTTTGCTCTCTTTTTCATTTTTATTCAGTCAAAGATTTGTTGCTACTGGGCTAAATATGTTAGGCTGCAACTTAAAAGGAAAATTAAGACAGAATAGAAATGGGCCAGATTCGGCCTAGGAGTGAGGCTGCGATTTTTCTAATTTTCAAGGAGTGGGCCCCCATAGAGTGATGATTAGGATGCCATGTGGTAAAATTTGCAGATACGGACACACGGGCAAACTATATCAATAACGAAAAAATATTCTTGTGGGCCCCATGGTACTTGACATGTGGGTCCCACTTGAAATGTTGTGGGACCAAACCATAGGTGGGCCACGTGTGCATGATCTAAAAAGATTATTTAACAAAATCTCACATTTTATCAATTACATTTTGCTTTTATTTTTCAAATAAAAAATATATGTGGGTCCCGCGTGACAGGTATTTGACAGGTGTGCCACTCAATGACAATTCATATATGTCATAAATTTTGGTGTAAAATAAAGAAAATTTGGTAATGACAATTCATGTTTGTCATAACTGTTGTGACATTTATTTTTTTGCCAATTATGACATTTTTGTTTGTCATAATATAATGACGTCTTGATTTATGACTTTTGCGGTCAAATTTAATGACATATCTTGGGTTTTGTCATAAAACACCCTATTTCCTCAAAAATGTCATAAACCTAACAAGCTTTATGACACAACAATATGTTGTCATCAGTAAAATGTCATAGAAAGTCACATTTGTTGTAGTGTAGGTCTAAACAACATAGGAGCCAGGCACCCAAAAAAACTTGTAGCACACACTGCATTATGGATTACATCAAACACAAGCTGTCTAGTTATATCATCAGCATTGTGGAAAAAAAAAAAACCGGGCTAACCCCCAGATGATAAAAAGGGGGAAATCGCCTCAAAAACATGAATCAAAATACCCCATATGGCCAATATCGATTTAGCATTACAGCATTATTTATTTTTTTTCTGCGAGGGAGCATTACAGCATTATGTAGTGAATAAAAAATGCATTATCAACATCAGCAATGACCTCATGTGCTAACCATGGAGCTCAACCCATTAGCAGCATGTAGATAGCAGAACGCAAGCACGATTTAGCATTAAGCAGCAGGGGCGGGCAAGCAATATAGCAGCAGCGAGCACCAAGCAGTAGCAATCAAGCACACATGCGAGCAGCTGCTACCCCAAAATGTCTGCATCTTCCCAAATTGCAACTATAAATGCCACAAAAAATATGGAGCGGAACTAATCAATCCAGCCTGCAAATGGAACCACTCGCTACCCCTCCCCCTCCATTACTACACAGATTAAGCACACAAAATGCCTCAACTACACAGAGACAAACCCTAGATCAACTTGAAAAGCAGCACAGGATGCGAAATCCCCCTGAAACCCTAGGTCGATTTTGCAAGTGGAACGTCAGCGCGAACTAGCCCATAAACCCATGCACTTGCACGGGCTAGTATTCTTTTTAAATGACTGTGTACGGGTGAAATTACTTTTTAAGAGAGATTTTATGAAACACCTGATTTGTGCTCAAGAACATTAATTTGAAAAGTAGAAATTGTTTCCTAAAATACATCTTTCTGGTTTCCCAAATGAAAACTCAACTCACCTTTTTGAATAAACAAAATTCAATAATTACCCTTGAATACAAACATTTCTTGTTTCTCCAAGCTATAGGACAGGGTCATACTGCAAAAAGAGGGTGTTGATCCTTTGTATTTTTTATCTCGTGACTTTTTTTTGCTCCTTATACATTCTTATTTTCTTATGATTAAATGAAATTTTGTCATTTCATATTTTTGCTCTAGTAAACTTCTGATCACATCCTTGATTTTCCACTTGTCATATTCCAGATTCATTTATCTCCATTTCTATTTTTTCATAATCCATTTTTATCAAGGCTGATTATGCGTAACAACCATTCTTGTCTTAGGCTAATTATTTATTTCCAAAATTATTTATAACGATTCAATGTTTTTATTTTCATACAACAATTTCACACCACATTTTTTCTGCATAAAGTCCCACATCCCTATCAATGCAAATCTCCTAAGCCTTTTACACATGGCTGGGGCGCCGTGCATGCCTGCATCGTGTGTGCGTGTGTAGCGGGAATGCGGGATGCCGTTGCCATATTTATGTACATGTACGTGAGTCTAAACGCATGGATGTTTCATCGCCCTTCAGGTTACCGGTTATGTCTTTGATGAACGATGCCATAGGTCCGGCTCCTCTGTCAAACTCACGTCCGACTCCTAAAGTATTAGAAATTAGACGTATTTTTTGGTTACTTTCTAGAATTCCGAATTTAACTATTTTTTTGACTCATAATGACATGAGAAATAGAAATTAGGGGTATATTTTTGCTATTTTCTATTTTTGAATATAATTATTTTTTGACTTATAATGGCATGGGGTAATTTAGAAATAGGAATTAGGGGTATTTTTGGCTATTTTTTATAATTCCGAATTTATCTATTTTTTTTACTCATAATGCCATGGTGGGTAATTTATAAATAGGTATTAGGGGTCTTTTTGACTAATTTTTCTAATGGCATAGGAGGGTAATTTAGATAACATTAGATCTAAAGGCTATAGTTTATCTTACTTTAATTTGTACGGCCGGATGTTTTGCTTTTTTATGAGAATTTCTAGCATTTTCTTTCGATTAACGTGGATGCCTCAAAAGGAGCCTCCAATTAGTAAATAATATAAGATAATATAAGATTTGTACCATATCACCTTTGAGATAATTAATTTACCTTTGCTAAGACGTCCTTTGCCAGGCTGTAGTATAAAATCCTCATTGCGGTTATAACACCACTATCATTATATTGTTTCTTTATAAAAAGTACAAATTTTCTCTCATTCATTTGGAAGATTATATCTTCTCCCTTATTACATAGAGTTGTCAGACATACATATGTAACTGTTACATGCAGTTTGGTTTGTGACACATGCAATGAATAACAGAATTTGGAAGATACAGACAATCACCATCATCGTACTTGTCCTGGAGGCACGCTTCTTTGCACCTGCTTTTCTTAATCCACCGGGGAAAGCAAGACTTGACATGATCTGAAGGAGTCCAGCAAGTCAGATTCGTAGCCTCACGACCTAATATAAGAATCGTTTTGATGGCAAGTCAAACATAATTCACATTATAGCAAAGGATGGGCACCGAAAGATATATGCACTTTTTTATTTTTTTGGAGGGGGGGGGGGGGGGGGGGGGGGGGGGGGGGGGGGGAGGGATAGAGAGTACCTGATGCAAGGGCCAGCAACAAAATAAGCATGTAACACATCATCTGCTTCCGGTTTGCCATCTGAGTTTACTAACAAAGTGGAGGATAGCCACTAACACTTGTGTTGTTGGCCGGGGCAAATAAGAGGTCTGCCCTTTACATATATTGAGGGGAGGGCAGTCCCTGATTAATTAGTTTATAAAATAACAAATAACAATGCATGTGCCTAGCCAAACAAGATACATCCAAGTAACATATGCCATTATATCTTGTTGCCCTATCTTTACATACTAACTCTGGAATATCAAAGGCGCATCTCCAGCAGCCAATATTCTTAACATACTAACTCTGGAATATCAAAGGCGCATCTCCAGCAGCCAATATTCTTTACATACTAACTCTGGAATATCAAAGGCGCATCTCCAGCAGCCAATATTCATATATGAGATCTATATTATATCTTATACGGGGTACCCAACGTAAATTGGAGTTCCTGTTCTGATACTTCGTATCAATGATATCCTTGTTGATAGGCGTGCCCAATTTTATAAGGCATTAGCATATTTTTGATTCGGTCTCGAAAACTATGACTAACACTTAGACTAAGAATGTATTTCCACCGTCCACAAATATAATGTCCATCTAATTTTGTTATAAGTCAAATTTTTTGAACTTGGATCAATAATATATATTAATATATATTATTTCAAAATAAAAGAGTTACATATTATGATAGTCCATCATGATGAATCTAATGACATCATTTTCTTATTTTAAATATTTATATTTTTTTCGAAATTAATAGTCAAAGTTTGGCTTAGGACAAAGCTAGATAGACACTATATTTGTGGACAGAGGAAATATGGGTTTAGTGCTACAAAAGTTGTGCCACCAGATTTGTACTTCAATGCACATTCATGTATACATATTGTTTCATATAAAGCATCATTGTATTAATAGACAAACTAGTAAGATGACCCGCACTATTATTTAGCTAAAAATACAAATTCCTATATTTATAAATTACCCAACATGCCATTGCGAGTCAAAAAATATATATAATTGACCACGAAACGGAGCCACCACGTTCGCTTTTAAGGCCTAGAAATCTCCACGTTAATCCGAGAAAATAAGAAGAGAAAATTACCCACCACTGCCATTATGAAAATATTAGTCACAAAACGCTCTACAAATATTTATAAAATAGAAAATTTCAGAATAATAAAAAATAGCCAAAAATACCCCTAACACCTATTTCTAAATTACCCACCATGCCATTATGAGTCAAAAAATAGCTAAACTTGAAATAATAAAAAATAGCCAAACATACCCCCTCACACCTATTTTTAAATTACCCACCATGCCATTATGAGTAAAAAAATAGCTGAATTCAGAATAATAAAAAATAACCAAAAATACCCTTCACACCTATTTCTGAATTACACATCATGCCATTATCAGTGCATAATATAACTTAATTTGGATTATAAAAAGAGCTAATTGTTGTCTAACGTGCGCCCGGCTTTAATTTCCATAGATTGACTAATTGTTGTATCAACAGTATTTAACATGGACTCTTTTATCTATTCTCTCCAAATTTGTATGCAAATCAAACTATTATATATTTTTCTATGGATTACAATTATGAAAATTGTCTATATATGAATTGTGAGGAACCATGTTGAGATGTGCCATGGTTCACGATGATGATGAGTAATTGACAACGATGTTGATTTGAGTTGACATGAGGTTCGGGTTGCAATGCGTGATTTTGAGGGTTGCATAAGCATGTTTATGATTATGTTTATGGCTAACCGTAGTTGGTGAAGGAGTTGGGACATGACCGGCCGGCCTGTGCCCCCTTTCTTTGGAGGAGAAGGAAATGTGTTTGCTTGTCTAATGATGTGTAGATCAATGGAGTCAACTTGATGCTCAACGGCGGGAGGATCGGGACCAAGCGGGAGGCTTGGGTCCGGACGATCGAGAGGCCGGGTGAGGTAAAGGGTGATCCACACCGTACACGTGGCGGACAAAAAGCACGGAGGATTTCGTGGTTTGACCTCAAAACTGTGGATAGGGGTGAAAGTGGTGTGGATAATTATCCGATCCGATCCGCTCCGAATCCGAATTTGAGGATTTGGAGAAGCATTTTACATATCCTAAAGGATCCGATCCGATCCGAATCCTATTGCATGCGGATGCGGATTAGGATATGGGAGTAGCAAAATCCGACGGATATGGATTATCCGATATATCAAAGCGGATTATCCGAAGCTCAAAATAGAATTATCCGACAATATTAGTCAATTTTTATTTGTTTTACATGCTTTCATAATATTTTAAACTAAGAACTTGTAGTTTGGGTGGTGGGACTTCCTTGGCTAGCGTAATATTGCTACTAGCTAGTCTACATGCTATGATGAATTGTCGATCAACATATAATTCACTACTAATAGATGTATCAAATCCGATATTTAAAGAACCGCTTCCGATCCGCTTCCGATCCGAATCCGTTCCATTTCCGACATCCGGAAAAATCCGTATCCATAACCGCATCCGCATATTATCCGCTCCGCTCCGAATCCGATGAAAAAATATAGATTAGGATATGGAAAAGGTGTTATCCGCTCCGATCCGATCCGTTTTCATCCCTAACCGTGGAGGTGATGAAGACAGCGGGTTGATCAAGTCAAGGCGAACGGGTGGCCGAGTCAAGCGAAGGGTGCCCGACGGGAAGGGACCGAGAAGACATGACAGCGAGGTTCGCGGGTCGAGATGACACGCCTCGACATCGAGATAGTTTCCTGGTTTGGCCTGAAAAACGGCAGTGGACAGTTTCCCGGTTTGGTCTCAAAACCGGCGGTGGACGGTTTCTCGGTTTGGACCTCAAAACCGGCGGCGGCGGATGGTGGTGCACGTGGCACCATCGCGAAGGTTTCGTCAAGGCGAAGCAAAGTCATGAAGGGCCCGACGGCGTTCAGGCGAAGGAGAAATAGTTGGACGGTTTTGCCCTTAGTAGTAGGTAGGAGTGTGTTATGCTTTGAGGGCATTTTTGTAAAAAAAAAGAGTAAATAGGGAGGGAGAGGGGCAAGAGTAGCCAGCCAACTTGAGCCCTCCCCACTATGGATCTAGGAGATAGTATTTGCTAGGAGAGAGCTAGAGAGAGAAGGAGAGGAAGGGAGATGAGGTGAGAGCTTGTACCCTTTGTTTTTAACAAGAGAGGGAGGATGAGGGCGGCATCATAGCAAGAAACTTATGTATCTTGTTCTTGTATCAATGGATTGTGTCGTAACCCATATTTTCAGATATTCCTGAAGACTTAATTTGGTATTTTCCGAAGACTTGTATCGCACGAAAGGAAACTTGTAGATAGACTCCGAATCTGTTACTACAGATTGGAAGTCTTGTAGAACAAGGCAAGGACTCTTAGAGGCGGTAATAGGACTATAAATATACATGTAACCCTCCGATGAGAGGACATCGACAATTACATCATACACACCACCATATTCAAAACGACATACACTGGACGTAGGGTTATTATCCTTCGGGAGGCCCGAACCAGTATAAAAACTCTCTCTGTGCCCTAGATCGATACCTCGATTGATCGTTGCTCCCCGAACCAAATATTTGCCGTTCTCTCGATTATTCGAGCGACGACAGAGGCGCGCCAGGAAGGGGGACAGCGCTGAGGATCCGTCTAGCGCATCAGATGGCATTGGCGGACAAGATGAAGTTCCCGGCGGGCGCCGAATTCAAGTTCGGGTCTTTTACGTTCGTCGCTGACGAGGAAGGAAATCTCCAGCAAAAAACGTCGTCGGTGGCGCAGGAGGCGTCCCCGGCGGCCATGAAGGCTCCGTCCTCGAACGGATCTGCTGAAAAGAGTTCGTTGGCGGCGCCACGTGTGTCGCCGGCGGCCCCATGTGCTACGTTTGGGCTGCGGAATTCCGCGGCCGAGTTCCAGATCGCCTCGCGGGTATCGGGCTCTCCGTTTGGAACCCGCCTAGAAGATGGATCCACCTCGGATCCGCCACCTAGCTCTGCCCTAGAAGTGAGGATGCAACAGATCGCTCTCAACATCGCCAAGGGGCGGTATTTTCCTGGATTCGGGCTCGGTTATCCTGATTACGAGTCCGACTTCAGCGATGATGACTGCCCTGAGATTGGAGATCCAAACCAGGGTCACAATCCGGCCAGAGAAGTCTTCATGGCGGGACGTGACGAAGAGGCATCCAGCGATTTGCGCACCATCGACTTGATCAGATCTCGATCGGTTGCGCCATCCAATGTGACGCCAAGAAATCTCAACACTGACTTCGACGCCGTCCGGTTCCAAACCGCGTTGGATTCCCTCGCGCGTATGGCCCCTGACGGAACACCACTGGCTCCGATGGTACAACTAGTCGTGGAACTTGCAGGCCGCGTGGTCCCACCGCAAGGTCAGGAGGTTGCTGCGCCGACTAGGACTCCAGTACACAGACGCCTGGGGGCTACCAAAGATCAGAGGGCCGATTCATCCTCACATGGATCATCTTCCGATCACCCCAGGCGACATCGACGTAATCTGGAGCCTTCAGATGCAAGACATAAGATAAACCAGCGGAGGAATCAAACTGGCAATCCCCCAAGGGGGGAACCAGACCAACAAACTCCAGGCGCTCCAGCTCATAGAGGGACGCGCCCAGAGACGGCTCCTAAGCCACCCCGTATAGGGCTTTGGGTAGTTATCTCCAAACTGTTGAGTGGCCAGCTAAGTTCAAAGTGGGGTCTATCGACAAGTACGACGGCACCATCAACCCAGAGGAGTTCTTGTCGATCTACTCCATGACGATAGATGCCGCAGGAGGAGATGAAAGAATCAAGTGCGCCTATCTACCCACCGCCTTGACCGGAGCAGCGCGGTCGTGGTTGCTAAACCTCCCGGCATATCACTTCGACTCCTGGGCAGAACTGTGCGAGGTCTTCAAGGGAAATTTTCTTGGATCGTACAACCGCAACGCAACACCAGAGTAGCTCCGAGGTGTTAAACAGAAGGCTGATGAGAATCTTCGAGACTACATCAAGCGCTTCTGCCTAATGAAGAACACGATTCCAGACATCTCCGATCTGAAAGTAATCCTCGCCTTCCAAGACGGGTGTGTGGATGTGAAGATGGTGGAGACCATAGCGGAGAACGAGCCAAAGACTACTGCAGAGCTGTTCCGATTGGCAGAAATCTGCGCCAAGGCTGCGGATGCTCGTGCTCGCTTCTCCGATGGCCGGGGCAAGGCTCCGAAAAAGAAGTCAGAAGACAGGGAGGTGAATACGGTCGATCGGTCGAGATCGGATCGTAATCACTTCCGCAAGAAGTGAGGTCGTCCCGAAGGCGTGGCAAAGTGGTGTCCGATTCATCGCTCCCCAAACCACGAGCTAGAAGAATGCTTCGATTACCTCAAGCTCGAAAAGAAGCGTCTAGAAGAAGGCAAGACCTCACGGACAGCTAGAGAAGAGGATCGAGGCCGCGAAAGCCAAGATCGAGAACACCGAGATCGGGAGCACCGAGATCGGGAGAATCAGGATCGTGGGCGTCGAGATCGGGAGTACCGAGATCGGGAGACCAGGGAGCGCGATGACCGGGACGAACGCCCGCGCTACAGAAGTCGCAGAGATCATGACGACGACGAGGAGGAGAGGTACCCGGAGATCAACATGATCGAGGTACCCGGAGATCAACATGATCTTCGGAGGGAGCTCCGCTCTGTCGTCCAAGAGTCACCAAAAAGCTGCTGCAGAGAGAGGTGGCTATGGCGGAACCCTGTTCTAGAAGACTAGAGTGGTCGGATACCCCGATCGCGTTCAATGCCGATGACCACCCGAAGACTCTGCTGAGCAACCCAGAGTTGCCCTTCGTCGCCAAAGTCATTATCCACAGGAACAAGGTCGCGAAGACGTTGATCGACAACGGAAGCGGTCTCAATCTGTTGATGAAGAAGACGTACGATCAGATGGGCCTGCCGATCACCGCTCTCCGACCAGTTGAGGAATCATTCCATGGCATCTTGCCTGGGGTGTCTTCGCGTCCTCTTGGGAAGATAGAGTTGGCAGTGACAGTGGGCCCGAGAGAGAATAGAAGAACTGAAGTCCTGACGTTCGAGGTGGCTGACTTCGAATCTGCCTACAACTGCATCCTGGGAAGGCCGTTCCTGTTCAGGTTCATGGCGGCTGCGCACTTCGCCTACGCCATGCTCAAGATCCCAGGACCTGCAGGCATTATCACGCTGTGCGCCGATCAAGACCAGGCCGTGAGATGTGATGTCAATGCGCTAATCATCGCTGGCCACTTCGACTTAAAAGATCTTGACTCAGAGCGCCAGCCAAAAGCTCCTCGAGAATATCAAAGGCAGATAGCAGCAGTTGCCGATACGAAGGCTTCAGATGCGGCGTCTCCGTCGACAGCGGTCGCCCAAGCACCACCAAAGACTGTCAATGAGCCAAGCGCGCAAGGAGATAAGCCCGCCAAAAAGGGCAGCAAGCCGATCGGCCTCAGCTTCATCGACCCCGGCAAGAAGACCAACGTCGGGGACAACCTCGACCCTAAATAGGAAGACGCGCTCGTAGCCTTCCTCCGGGAGAATATCGATGTGTTCGCATGGCAGCCATCTGATATGCCCGGGATCCCCAGGGAGGTGATCGAGCACAAATTGGGGATCGACCCGGCTTTCAAGCCGATCAAGCAAAAGCAGCGAAGGTATACGCCGGACAAACGCGACGCCATACATGAGGAGGACACTAGGCTTCTCAAAGCCGGGTTCATTAGAACGGTAGACTATCCTGAATGGCTAGCAAATCCTGTACTCGTTCCTAAACCAGACAAGTCCTGGCGCATGTGCGTTGATTACACTAGTTTGAATAAAGCTTGTCCTAAAGACGAGTACCCTCTTCCGAGGATAGATCAGATTGTAGACTCCACATCCACTAGTGAGTTATTAAGTTTTCTTGATGCTTATTCTGGATATCACCAAATTAGCCTAAATGTCGACGATCAAGAAAGGACCGCCTTCATCACGCCGTTCAGAACATTCTGCTACATCACGATGCCCTTCGGGCTGAAGAATGCGGGGTGTAGTTATCAGAAGTGTGTTAACATAGTCTTTGAGGATCAGATTGGGAAGAACGTCGAAGCCTACATTGACGACATTGTTGTCAAGACCAAGAAGTTCGATGATCTCCTGGCAGACCTGAAGCAAACCTTCGACAATCTGAGAAAGTACAAGATGAAACTCAACCCTGCCAAGTGTGTCTTCGGGGTGAAGTCTGGAAAACTACTGGGGTACATGATTTCCGAGCGAGGGATTGATGCCAACCCAGTAAAAGTTGCGGCTCTTGAAAAGCTGAAGCCTCCGAAGACCAGGCGAGAAGTCCAGAAGCTAGCAGGCATGATGGCGGCCCTGAACCGGTTCATCTCGAGATCGGGAGAACGAGGTATGCCATCTACAAGTTATTACGCAACCAAGATGGTTCTCAGTGGGATGACCAGGCAGAAGAAGCATTCAAGGAGCTCAAAGCTTATCTCAAAAATATGCCCACCCTGAAACCCCCACAGCCCAATGAAGAACTGCTACTGTATGTTGCTGCCACGGATTCAGTTGTTAGTGCTGCGCTAACAGTTGAACGGGAGACAGAGACTGGGCCCAAACAATTCGCTGTTTATTTCGTCAGTGAGATATTGAAAGATGCCCAGACGCGTTACCCGAAGGTGCAAAAGCTCTTGTACGCAGTCTTGATGACGTCCAGAAAGCTGAAGCATTACTTCCTAGCTCATCAAATCAAAGTGGTCTTGGATAGACCGCTCCAGATTGTTCTGCATTGCAAAGATGCCATCGGCAGAATTGCTCAATGGTCTGTAGAGCTTGGTCAATACCAGATTGAATATGTCCCTCGAACAGCCATCAAAGGACAAGCTCGGGCGGATTTCATAGCAGAGTGGACCGATGATGGTGATGATGACAAGATAGATCTAGCTCACTGGGTCATGTATTTTGATGGTTCCTTCACGTTGAAAGGTGCCGGTTCCGGAGTTGTCTTCATTTCTCCGGCAGGAAAAGTATTGAAGTACGCCATACAGTTGCTCCTCCAAGCTACGAACAATGTTGCAGAATATGAGGGCCTCGTGACAGGTCTCCGCATTGCCAAATCTCTCGGTATCAGCCGACTGCTCGTGAAAGGGGATTCACAGTTAGTCGCCCGGCAGGTACAGAAAGAGTATCAATGCTCTGATCCGAAGATGGCCGATTACCTCGAAGAAGTTCGGAAGCTGAAAAAAGGGTTCGATGGTCTCGAAGTGCGGTACATACCACGGATGGACAATCGTGATGCTGATCATTTAGCTTGCATTGCTTCATCACGATCTCCAGTCCCAGACGATGTGTTCTTAGAGAAGCTTCACAAGCCATCTACGGCAAATACGCATGATGCTGTGGAATTGATGGTTATCGATGAGGGAGAAGGCTCTGTCGAAGACTGGCGCATACCGATTCGCCTGTTTCTCGAAAACAGTCCTATCCCAGATGATGATGCGGCCACGGAGCGGCTTGCCCGCAAGTCCAAACATTACGTGTTGATTGACGACGTGCTCTACAGAAGAGGTCTCAATGGGATTCTGCTGAAGTGTGTCTCTATGGAAGACGGTATTCGGCTATTGCATGATATACACGGTGGGATCTGCGGTGCACATGCAGCTTATCGCACTCTCATCGGCAAGGCATTCAGGCACGGATTCTACTGGCCCACGGCAAAGCAAGACGCTATCCACCTCGTGCAGACATGTAAGTCCTGTCAATTCTTCAGTAGGCAAAGTACAAGGCATGCTCAAGAGTTGCATACAATTCATGTTACATGGCCTTTTGCTATCTGGGGAGTGGATATATTGGGACCGTTTCCAAAAGCCAAAGGAGGGTACAAATTCTTATACGTCGCCATCGATACTTTCACCAAGTGGATCGAGGCAGAGGCGGTTGTGAATATCATTGAAGTTGCTTCTGTCAAGTTCCTGAGGAGTATAGTCACAAGGTTTGGAGTTCCCAGAAAGCTGATATCAGACAATGGTCGACAGTTCACCGGTCGTCGGTTTGAGAAGTTTTGTGCCGATCATGGTATAATTCACCCGACATCTTCGGTGGCTCATGCTCAAACCAATGGTGCTGTCGAGCGAGTCAACGGGATCCTTATGAAGGGGATGCGTGCACGCATCTACGAGAAGCTAGCAGCTAAAGGCAAGAATTGGATTGAAGAGTTACCGACCGTTCTGTGGTCAGCACGAACGTCTACAAGTCGGGCTACCAAGGAAACTCCATTCTTCCTAGTCTACGGCGCTGATGCGGTACTACCACCTGAGATTCACTTGGGGGCTCATCGGATCACCAATTTTTATGAAGACGACCAGCCAATCTCCAGAGAGGTTGATCTACTGCTCCTCGAAGAAGAACGCAACACAGCACTCCATAATGTGGAACATTATCAGGAGGTTCTAAAGAAGCAGTACAGTCGCAAAGTGGTCGGTCGACATTTAGATGTAGGAGATCTGGTGATCAAGAAGGATATCAAAACCAAGGATAAGCACAAGTTGTCTTCTCCATGGGAAGGACCATACATAGTAGTTGAAGATGCTGGTATGGGGGCTTATATCTTAGCCCATATTGACGGTGATATATTGCCCGGAACATGGAACACTGATCAGCTTCGAAAGTTTTATGTGTAATCCATTGTTTGATGAATAAAGTATGTACAGTTTCTCCAACTACTGTGCAAGGTTCGAAAGGCTGACCAAAGGTCGGTCTACTAGTTTGGCTGGTGTCTTAGCCACATGAGAGTTATAAGGCATCGGTACGAACAGCCTCTTCAGGCAAGATTGGTCATAAGGCTTAGCCACACTGTGGTTCATAAGTTAATTGACCCCCATGATATTCTAGCGTGGGACCCTTAGCCCATGAGGTTAATAAGTGGCTCTCCCTAGGCCGGTTGCACGATCAACCACCCAACAGACTGCAAGTCTTATGCCATATGGTGCTACATGATAGCTTGGCCAATGGTTCATAAGTTTCGTTAGTCTCCCCGAGTGTTTGAAGTAAGAGCCTTAGACATCAAGTTATAAGTGCCAACTTCAGACCACGTTGCAAGATCAACACCCCCATTACTTAGCTTGAAACATAACTTGCCATGTGCCACGTCAAATGTTATATAGCTATTATGAGTTCCGGTTATAGAGCAATTTCAGAGAATTAGTTCAAACGTCGCTTGTCACAGGCAAAGCTACGCGTCACTGAATTAATGTGCGTTTTTCTATGATACTGCATATTAGATAATGCTTTCCTGCACACAGTTCAAACTGTATCCAAAAAAGCAGGGGGCTGGGCTACTATGCACATCGGGCTACTATGCACATTTAAATCAAGTTAACAGGAGCTGGAGCTCCAATATTACATCAGAATATTGTTTGATTGCAGAGCTTTACAAACAAGTCAAGGCCTCTCCTCATCAGAAGGAGGTACTTCTAAGTTCAAATCCATGATGAACTTGTCGGCTGATTCCATCAGTCCATCAACAAGGGCATCACGATCAGCTACATTACAAGTAAAGCCTTGCTCTACAATCTTTACATCCAGTTCAGGATGACGGTTCTTCAAAGCGGTCAAAGCAAAGGCACAGCCATTGACTAAGCTATCAACAACCTTGTCGGCAAGTTTGGCCTTCTCTGCAGTCAGGATCTTGTTTGCATCCTTCAGTTTCTTCACCTCCCCCTGCAGAGTTTGGATCACTTGGGTCTTGGCTGTGTTCTCGGTGCTTAGGGCTTCACTTTTTGAGTTCAAATCTACAACAGAAGATATCAGAATACTTCAGGGATATGCAAAAGGCAAGAAGGAAGCAGTATATGACAGGAAGGATTACCCTGCACTGATTTCGATAAAGCCTCTCTCTCCACACGCAGATCCTTGAGGTACTCCTTATGTTCAGACTTCATATCTGCGATCTCCCTGGCATGAGATGCCTTGGCTTCATCATGGGTCTTGTTCAAAGCAATAAGAGCTGCTTCGAGCTCTCGAATTTTATCATCTTTCCCAGATGAAGCATAGGCAGCCTCAGTGTCAGAAAGTTTCTTCTGAAGAGCAGCGAGTTCTCCCTCTTTTTGCTTGATCTTGTCAGTGAGGCGCTTGCAAGTCTGCAGATGCCACTTCTTGGCAGCTACCACCTCTTGGCTCAGCTTGTCGAAAACTAAGTTCACCCCAACTGTCCCGGATGCGGAAGCTGAAACAACTAGGGCCTGTTCGGGCGCTGGTTGTGCATTCGGGGCCGGAGGGTTGACAGCAGGAGCAGGTTCAGCAGAAGAGGATAGAACACTACAGCGTGATCACACATCAGAAGATCGGATGAAAATATTTCAAACAGCAAGGGAATTTAGTTAGAATACTCACGAAGTATCTCTCTTGGTGCGGAAGCGTCTTCTCTTGGCAGCAGGGCTAGAAGCGGATGTCGCCTGGGAAGACAAGACTTGAGAGATTTTGGAAAACCCTTTAAAGAGACTGCCGAAAACGATTTCGATGGGTACCTGATCGCCGGTACGAGGATTGGCGACGCGAGTTGGAGGCAGTTCAGGGACATCAGAGGCAACAGTTGCTAGAATCGCTGAAGCTGCTGGAGCTGCTGGAGTTGCAGGAGTAGCCGTTCGAAAGCGCTTGCGGGTCGTGGTCTTTGTTTTCGTCCCACTAGGGGGCTTCGAAGACTCGATAGCAGGTGGAGGAAGACTAGTAGCTTCGATACCCACCGGAATATTACTGGATGTGGGATCGGCAGCTGGTTCCGGCCTCTCGGCTTCTCCTGGTGCCTCAGATTGCTCGACAGCAGCAACAGTAGCCACTTTCCGTTCGAGGGAGCTGGTAGCATCATCGGCAACGGTCGTGTCCTTCTCCTGGTCGCCGTTGTCTTCGCCGTCACTATCCCCGATGACTATATCAACATCAGGTTGGACATCGTCGGGGCCAGGTTCATAAAGGTTCTGCAGAACGCAAGATAAGTATGGCGCAAAATATATCTTCAAGCAACGCGAGGAGATTTACGGCCAACATACCTCGGGAGGTGGATTTTCTGCACTATATGGAAGAGGTACAGTCAAAGGCCTCTCTCTTGGCCCAGTACCCATGATATCATATACTCTCTTCCAGACATCGTCTTCGGATAGTTCGGTAGCTGTAGAGGAGAGAAAAAGATGACATGCTTATCAAACAGAAATCAGATATCAAGTATATACTGATATGTTGATAAGTGATGGACATCTACCTCCAATTGGTAACCAATTAGGTTCACCAGGACCTGTATAATGCATAGCCAGTGGATCACGCTTCTGAAGAGGGAAGATGCGTCTTCGGATGAATTCTTCCACAACATGTTCTCCTCTCAGGCCCAACTTGATCAACTCATTGACTCTGGCTATCATCTTATTCAATCGAGGAACATAGGTCGGAAGACCCTTGTCCCATTTCTCATGGTTCGGCATTAAGCCGTCCAGCTTGATTACGGTGTTCTTCTTCCCCATGTCCAAGATCAGATATTTGGTGTCATATCCGCTCCAGGAAGACTTGTACTGATACGGGATGAACTCAGCCTTGTTCCTAAGTACGAAGCCTACTGAAAACACCATCATCTGACCCTTGTAGTACCGGGGCTGGTGATAATGGCGCTACAGATTCAAGCAGGGGGCTACGCCCAACCAGCATTCACACAAGATGGCAAACATGCTAAGCATCATCACAGCATTGGGTTTGAGTTGAACGAGCTCGATATGGTAAAATCTACAGATCTGCTCAAGAAATTTGGAGGGCGGAAGATTGAAACCACACATGAGATGAGCCTCAAATACCGGGAGCTCCGTGGTGTTGCAATGATGGTAATCGTAGTCGCCGTTGTTCCGCCGGGTCAGGAAAGCCGAGATCATCCCCCTTCTCTCCAGTTCATCCAAATATTCCAGGGAAAGAGAGGATTTCTTCCAGTACTCCTGGAGATTCGGGATTTCTCCCTTCTTCATCTTCTGCTGCGCCTGGGTAAGAGAAATGTTGGAGTTGTGGGAGTCGGAGGACTGATTCTCGTTGGGATTGCCAGAGATTGTGGCGGACGAGGATGCGGCGGCCATGTGAAATGTTTAGGGTTTGAGGAAATGGAAAAGAGTGCGGACTAAAGGATGGAGGAAAAAGAATACGGCGTGAAGGGTTTAAGTAAAATTTGGCATGACGGTTCGCCTCCCCGTAAATGCAGGATTTCTCTTCCTTGGGTTACGCGCAGAATATACCGAGGTGATGCTCTTTTCTGTTATTAAAGTAATGTGTTTGGATTTGCGCTCGGTTTTTGGAAGAATAACTATCTGGTTGTGGGGTAAGAAGTTGGAATATTTTCTGGGATCAGTTGCCCCGAATAATTAATAGTGTTCGATTAACGATCCGGATCGGAAAGAGCCTTTGGTGCGTTAAAAATGTATTGAGTAATACTCCCGAAGAGTTCTCGACCAAGTGATCTGTTAGTTGCTACGAAGACTCGTTCTGTTAAGGCATATCGGAGAAGCTAAGCTCAGTTATCTCGAAGAGTCATATGGAACACATTGTCAAGAGAAAAAAGAAGAGCCAACATCACAGATGCAGTATCATTCAGAAATAATAATCTTGGATTGAAGGCAGCCGATGTGTCCAAGGATGCGTCCCAGGACGACCTCAAGAAGGCCTACCGGGGCATAACCAAAAGATATTACAAGCAAGACATGCAGAAAACTATCTAAGTTCTGCTCTCCGACCTGCTTGACAGAAGAATAAAACAGGAGAAGAAGAAAAAATAAGGAAACTTAGGCTACTGCAAAGAGCATGGTATGGTAGCCATCCCCTTATCCCTAGTTCCGCCGATCATCGGCATCCTTAGGGGCTGTGACAGCAGAATCAGCATCAATCTCGTCCTCTTCATATGTGATGAGGGGAGAGGAGGCTTCGACAGCAGCAGCAGCAGAGCCTACACCTACGCCGCCCTCACTTGGAGTGATAAGCGGGAGGAGCGCCCCGGTGGTGGAGAGGGTAGAACCCTCGTTCAATGCCATGACCGGGCTGATGTCCCGGTAGGAAGGAGAGGATCGTCTGCGGCGACGGGAATGGAGCCACCCGCCTGACTGGATCCGGCTTGAGCGCTCGTCCAAGGAGCCCAGCCAGGATTGTACAGGACCATGGCCTTCTTCTTGCTTGGCTCGTCGTCGTCGCTGTTGTCGTCGTCGTCGTCGTCGTCATCGGAGTCGTCGAGGAAGATGGGTTTGGCGTCCGCCAAAATCCCACGTGGCCCCTTGTTCAGGGCGACATGGAGGCGGCGCGCGAACTCTTCATCTCCCGCCGTGTCCGCCTCTAGGTCTACGACCTGAGATGGATCTGGAGGAGGACTTGGAGGAGGGAGCCCGTAATCTTCCGCGGAGAGCGGAGGAGGAGCAGCAGCTACTGGCGGTGGAGCGCCAGCGGGAAGCGTGGAGGAAGATCCCGACCCGCCGGCGAGCTCGTCGTCGAACCACTTCATGAACTGTGAGGTGGTGGTTCTTTTCTTGCTCATGGTGGATGGTGGATGCGAAAGTGATACTTGGGGGCTCCGCCGTCCTAATCATTTATAGCCAAAAGGTGGCTCTTTGGAAACCGAAAGGTCAAGTGCAAAGTGGATTTTTTATGTTTCTTTCTGGGGAACTGTGCGGTGACGCGGTGAATCCAGAGGATACCCTAGTGGGCCTGGTTTGGAGAATAAGGACAAGAATCGAAGGGTCGTGTCAAAGTCTTTTCAACTCTGAAGCGGAGTCAATGCCATAGCTGGACCAAGAGAAAGAGATAAGGATGGGAATTGATTAATATTTCCTCTGGGCTCTCTGGATTGACGGTTCTCTTAAAGACCTGGTGTTGACAAGGCTACTTGGAGGAAGGTATTCCGATCGCTCGGCGTAGTTATTCCGAAGACCCGATTTGTTCAGTTGTTCCGAAGACTTGGTTCAAACAGTTATTCCGAAGGCTCGGTTCAGTCAGTTGCCCCGAAGACCTGTGCGTCTGGTTGTTTCGAAGGCTAGGTTCGGTGAACTGTTCCGATGACTCAAGGATTGAAGACAAGAATATCTGAAGTATGTGTGCTCAATGAAGAACATATCCCTTGTCAGAAGTTCGCATGAAGATGAAGATCTCTTCGTATCAAAGACAAATCAGCCAAGTGACATGTTCGGGGGCTTATGTCGTAACCCATATTTTCAGATATTCCTGAAGACTTAATTTGGTATTTTCTGAAGACTTGTATCGCACGAAAGGAAACTTGTAGATAGACTCCGAATCTGTTACTACAGATTGGAAGTCTTGTAGAACAAGGCAAGGACTCCTAGAGGCGGTAATAGGACTATAAATATACATGTAACCCTCCGATGAGAGGACATCGATAATTACATCATACACACCACTATATTCAACACGACATACACTGGACGTAGGGTTATTATCCTTCGGGAGGCCCGAACCAGTATAAAAACTCTCTCCGTGCCCTAGATCGATACCTCGATTGATCGTTGCTCCCCGAACCAAATATTTGCCGTTCTCTCGATTATTCGAGCGACGACAGATTGAGTTTTGGTGAAATCAATTCGTGCTCATGTTACTCCTCCCCGTCTAGTTCCCGAATTTCTTTTTTTCGTTATTTTCGGACTTATTTTCGTGAGAATTTTTGATCTCCTTTTTGGTCGTGTTTTGGGATGGATATGTTGAATGGATTCGGTGCTAGGACGTGTGGGAACATGCCTTAAGTGATCTTTCACCAAATCCCCTCACGAGCACTTCGAATTTGTAGATTTCGTCCAAGTTCATCCATACCCTAGGTTCTTGAGTAGGATTCTTAATCCGTGGAGATTTTGTGGGGGTTTTTGAGATGAATTCTTTTGGATGATGTTCCCTATCCCACGGTGAAGATATGGTTTAAATTTCGTGATTTTTGGAGGTCGTTTGATTTGATTTCGAGATTTTCGAGTGAGTAGCGTGCGTGCTGTCCTGACAGCGTCGGACTATCCGGCAACGTGCTGGATACTCTGGTGGGAGGTTTCTGTTTTCGAGTTCATCATGTACCGGATACTCCGGCACACTACTGGATACTCCGGTGGGAGGTTTTCTGAACCCGAAATTACCAGGTACGGGACAATCCGGCACATTACCAGACTATCCGATGGGGACTTTCTTGAATGTTTTTGTTGGTTCATCTCATTAAGTGTGTCTTTGCTTGATTTGCTTCCGCAAGTGTTTCTATCTCATCCACAATCATTCATAGGATCAACACAACACTTCTCATGTGTGTGTGATCTTGGTGATTGTTCTTGAGGTGGGTTGGGACATAGGCTAAGTTCTTTGCAAGAATTTTTATTGGCTCCCATTCATCCCCCTCTGGTCGCCATCTCGCTCCTTGAAATTATTTTGCCATAATTATGATGATTAATCTAGACCGTTAGATGTTCATAAAATCCAACGACTGATAGTTTTTTTTGTTCTGATTAACGTGGTAATTTCGTGACCTTGAGAGCGAATATGGAGGCTCCTTCTAACCTTGAAATACTAAGATAATAGATTTACGATCAAACACAGGGCCACTAGTTCAATAAAAGGTGTTAAAGCATCTCCATCTAGCAGGTATCTTAAAACATATCGAAATTATGTCACAGAAGATTTCATATCGAAACATATCAAAATCATCTAGATTAGTGAACCAGAAAAATTGATCGAATGGCTGTACTTCCCCGTCTCATTTCCCTTGGCCATGGCGAGCTGCCGCTCTGCCGGAGACACGCTGGACGGGGCGGACGAGGAAGACGCGTAGGAACACCCAGCCGCCGTGCGCGTCGGGGCCGCGAGAAGGGGCGGCACGTGCACGGGGCGCGCAAGGGCAGGAACCGCCTGGAGCAGCTCAACGGATAGGTACGACGTTAGGTGAGGGTTTGGGCCGTTGTATAGCCTGAATCGGAGCCCGGCGGAAATTGACCGTCCATCTCGATCCATCGAGGGTTCGACTCCCTTCGAACCGAAGCTCATGTTCGGTTTCAGTCCAAAAAAAAAAAAAAGCTCATGTTCGGTTGCAGATGGTGACCATCGTGGCCGCCGCCGTCGTCCATCCGACCGAACAGCTCTGCGGGATAAGGCTGTCGTATCCGCTACAGCTCCTACGACATCGGAAGCGGGAACAGGAAATGCGCCAACAAAGGCGGTAGTTGAAAACGTGTGAGCCAAACGTTGGGGGGAAGTTGCTTGTGTTTCGCGTGTGTGACCAACTGGCGTTGTGGGCCATGCGTGTCATGGTGTGTGAGCCGGCCGCTACATAAGCGATGCCGTGTAACAGAATTCCTCATCGTTGTTATGAATGAACTCAAACCTTGCCCAATTTCTTCCTTCTTCTCCAAGCTGTTCTTTTCTCTCTGAAATTCCTTTGCTGTTCTAGTTATCTGGTCGTGATTATTCTCGGTGCTTACAAAGGCGACGTACGTGCCGCCGATGGTGTCACAAGGGCTGTTCAAAAGCCAAACCGTCAAACCGGCTAAGGAACCTGTAGTTCATTTCTGTCCGCAAATTACTGTTCATTTGACTTGATTATTGTTCATTCGCAGGTATATCGAGCGCCACCGGTTTCCTTGCCGGTTTAACCGGACCGTGGATGAACAGCTATTATTATTTTTGACCCTGCCAGATCAGGAACGGAGAGGCGAATCGATCGAGGTCGCAGCTGCTCATGCTTGATTCTGGCAGATGAACGAGGTAGTGGACGCCGAGGCGACACAGGCGCAGTCGCTCGCGAAGACGTCCGGTGGTAAGGTCTAGCGAAGGGAAGAGAGCAACTCTGGTGCTCCCGGCTCTTCTGGTGCTACCGTGCTCCTATGCACTGTAGCACCCAGTGCATATTTTTGGTCTATTCATATTTTTGTTGCAATTTTTGGTTGCATATTTTGGGTGCTACAGTGCATGAGGGCACGGTAGCACCACAAGAGCCGGGAGCACCAGAGTTGCTCTCGGAGCACCAGATCATTTCTCTGGAACGCAGGAACACTAAAGCACGCGCGCGTTGCGCGAACTCGGCTCAACAACGCACGAACGCGCAAGCTTCTCCTTGCGACCCGGCCGCGGTCCATCAACGGGAGCCACTCGTTCGTCCGCACGAACCGGGTCCTCGCGCGCCGAGCCACGCCAGCGCGTTTCGCTTCCTCCGCCGTGCCTTGACTGCTTGGCTACGTTCTGCCGTGGCTCACACCGACAGCAAACGCGCGCTGCTACGCTACTTACACCTAGCGCGACAGGGTGGTTCTTTACTTAATTCTACCACAGTATAGAAGACGTTCTGCGGGAAGGCGAACCGATCGATTATATAGCATACTCACAGTACAGTATATACAAGCATATATAGAAGATAGAAGCACCTCTCTATAAGTAATCATTTAAGATTCAGTAATCACTCAGCAATAGTACTCACAACATCAGCTTGTTAAACGTTTTCGCTGATCCACACATCATATCAGCCACCAACTATAACTATATCACACAGAAGTTTACATATTTCTCTTAGATTATGGCAAGAAAGCATATAAGTTTAACTAAGAACTTGCCAGTCAAGTTGCTGTAACTATAAAAGTGCATATAAAAGTTGCGGCGAGACGGCGGACCCAGTCCAGGCTGTCCTCCTGGTAAATCTTCAATGCTTTGTTGAGAAAACTGACATCCGTGACATCCTTAACGCCATTCAAATCGTCCAATATCGACCAAAGAGAGACAGCTGCACCAACAAAAGCAGCTTTGGGTTTCCTTCCTGGCACGAAGAGCCTACCGTCCTGCACAGAACGATCAGAAGGTTATCCGGGCCAGTTTTTTTGTTAGCACTGGCTTGATAGAGAAGATGAGTACTCGAATGCATTTAAATTAACCATATTTTGAATTCGATTGGAGAGGGCAAATTAACCTTGTCGACGGTGTACAAATACACCAGGCCGTAAGCGGTGGAAATGACCAGCCACCGAAGCGTCACGGGCTGTCCTCTGTAGAAACCGTAGCACATGCAGGGGAGGACTGAAACGATCAAGGCAGGAACCAGAATGTTCTCTCGAAGCGACATAAAGTCTGTTTAAATAAGCACATGATCAGTCAGAAAGGGCTTGCCAAACAATTAGTATTCTGCTTGCGGAAATAACTGGTAGTATTCTGCTTACCAAAATAACTGCTCGAGTAGCAAAGGCTTGCCAAACAATTAGTGAAAAGACATATATACGGCAGTCCTTTCTTCGCCCAATCCTTTTCAGACAGCCACAAGTTGATCGGTTTCAACACTGCATTTAAAAGGGTTAATTAGTTTCTGTACAGTCCAAAGAAAATTACTTTTGTATAAATATTCAGCGCTTCTTTTGTTGATTCCTTCCAAATTTTATAATATGTCTTTCTGCCCGCACTGTTTCCATATTCTGGTAAGTTTAGCAACTGAATGAGGACTTCACTAATTATACACACTGAAATTATATAAACGGTAATTAACCATCTACAGGGTACATCGTACAAAGTAATACCAATTCCGCATATATAACAACTTCGGTAGCTCGTGAACCAGGTATCTACAAAAATTGACTTGTGGTGCGCGTGCGTGCGTGTGTGTGTCAGAGAGAGAGAGAGAGAGACGGGGGGCCGGGGGGGCTTGCTTACCCAGGTATGTCGTTAGCCTCTGCACAACGTATATGATTGTGATCACACGAGGTGCATTTGACACCACGCTGACTTCAAGGACCGCCGCAGAGAACAGCGAGAGGAGTCCGGTCGTGGAGTAGAATAGAAGTAGAGTCAGGAGAATTTTCAGCTTGTACAGGATCTGCATGGCACAAAAAAAATAAATAAATGCGTAGGAGATGCATGGAAGAGCAAAGGAGAAAGGAGAAAGTTTTGTGATTGCCTCTGCACGGGTTCGGTCAATCCGAAACTGGACGAGAAAATCCACTGGAATTGCGGTGCCGAGGCCTCCAGCTGCCCCGCTCGAGTCAGCGTTCCCGGCAGTCCTGTTGGCGAGTCGCCACATCGCATACATCGCAGGATTATCAGCCTACAAAACAAGCACGAGTCCATCTTCACTGACCAAGCAATCGATGAACCGAAAAGCATGCATACGGACGAGCTAGTGTTTAACAAAACGTACCTTCCCTTGAAGGGTAGCAACAACGTCATCGCTTGATGCATTCGCCAGGGGCCACTCAATGTCAATCCTTGGAGAACATAAAGGGGCAAATTCAATTAGTCAGCAGCAAGAATTGCCCTTCGAGATCCATCCACGATGGAGAAGCTAGCTAGGACAAAGTAATACAAATAGGAGGAATAAGGAAGGCACCTGGTTTGCATCGCCAGGTCCAGCGGGAGTAGTGCGCGCCCCTCCACATCGAGCGCCAGGTCGGTGCGCGCGTTATGGTCCAGCAGCGCGTGGATGCAGCCGTTGGCTCCCTCCTCCGCCGCTATGTGAAGCGGCGTTCGAGAGAGAGGGTCCCGTGCATCCACCGGGGCCGGCTCGACGGAGACGCAGCCGTCCAGGAGCAGCCGCGCGCACCGCGTGGCGTCTCGCTTGCACGCAAGGTGGAGAAGCCGAGCCGACATGGCGGCGTCGAGCTTGCTTCCCTCCGGTCCACGGACACCCTCCACCGCCGTCAGGAGGAGGTCCAGGTCGTCGTGGGCGACGGCGCGGCACGCCAGCTCGAGCGCCGCGCTCCGGGTCGGCGGTGGCTGCGGCGCGAACAGCTCGAGCGCCGAGCTCTGGGTCGGTACTGCCTGCGCAACCTGCAGAACACGAGAACAAATTAGTTAAAAAGGAGCTATTCGATCGGAAGCCAGAGAAACCGGGAAGACTATATACAAACATAATGGAAAGCGAAAAGGAAAAAAAAAATCACAAAAAGAAAGAATGGAGAACTCGATGCCTGGAAAATGAAATCCCCCCAAAATCCACCCTGATCGACACAACTTGATCGCAAGCAATAATGGACGAATAGAGAACCCTAGCAACGATATATAGTATAGGTACTGATGAAACCGCAAAGCTAGGAAGGAAAAGCAGCATCGACTTTCAAGCAAGCTAGCGCAAATTACATTAAAGAACATAGGCCGACACACCCCTCGAAATCTCTCTCTCTCTTGGCTACCCACAGAACACACAAAAAGCAGCGCAACCCCATATTCAAGCGCCGATTTTAGAGGAACGATCGAGAATGAACCCAAAGCAGGGAAGGACTAGAAGAACAATTGAGTTTGGGAGAGAAGCAGGAGCAACATCGCGTTTCAAAGCGCAAGTTAAGAAGAAAGGACAGAAAGCTCGAATCTTGGGCGGCAACAAGAACCTGATCGAACTCGACGCCCAAGAAATCTTGCGCAGCAACAAGAACCCTCTCTTTTTGTCCTTCATTTGAAGCGCAAAGAACAAATTAAGACCGATCGATCGAGAGACCCCTCGAAATCTCTCCCTTGGCTACCCACAAAAGCAGCGCACCCCCATATTCAAGCGCCGATTTCTGCTTGAAATGCGAACGATGAACCCCCAAAGCCGCTGGGAAAAGCAACAAGAACCTGAACTAGTCGACGCCCAGAAAGATCCCCCAAAAGCTGGAATCTAGCTTGAAAGGAAACATGCACTAACCTGAACTGTGGCCATGGCTGGTCCTGCTCGCCTCGACCTTGCTCGCTCTGCGAGATCCTGATCTCGTACCAAACAGCAGCCGGCGGCCTCGATCAGTTTCTCGAACGATCTCTCCTTGCTGCTTCTCTCGATAGATCTTGAGCTAGATCTCTCTGTGTGCGTGTGTGCGTGTGTGTGTGTGTGTGTGTGGTGTGTGTGTGTGTGTGCGCGCGTGTCTGTGCTGTGGGTCGGTGGCAGAGGGAGGGGAGGGCGGAGGCCATGGCTTTATATCCGCCGGCCGGCCGGGACGGTGGCCAAGACGGCCAAGTCGCTACACTGCTGGCTCGCACCATGGACGCCGCTTGGTTTGGTACTAGTGAAGAAAAGCGACGTGAAGCGGAGCAGGCTGAGATAGAGATGGGATTGATTGGCCTAGCTACTACCTGTCCCTCGAGTTCCGTCGCCCTGGCCACTCGCGCATTGGCCGCCAGGTCTCATGGCAGCAGCAGAGCGTGCAGCTAGCTGCAGACCGATCCTGTAGTCACGCAACCGGCGGTATCGTCATCATCAGCATCTGCTGATCGATCGATTGAGGTAGGATCTGATCTGATCACCCACTGCTAACCTTAGTACTAGTACATATTAATTCTACAGTAGCTAGCTGCACGTGCAGCCCCTCTTGTGCCTAACCTTTCGAGCAACTGCCACGGCGGGCCCTCACGCTCCCATGAGACGAGAAAAGGCACACGAGCGAATGGAGACAGGGAGATTCAAGGGGGAGAGAGTACGTACTTTGCGAGCCACGGCTTGCGGACGAGCACGGATATATGGGGGACGGTGGTTGCAGGCGAGCGAGGGACGAAATACCGTCATGTGACGAGGCAGACCGACGTGCCAGTGCAAAAGTTGCACGTTAAACGTACGTACGCATATATATGGTCCCGGCCGATCGATGTCCAGAGCAGCAGCAGACCGATCGAGCTGGTTAATTCGATCGCGCGAACCAGAACCCCCGACCCGCCGCGCGAAGGGCAGGGCAGCGAGCACGGGTGGCGCGGCACGTCACGATGGTGCGGTTGATCAGCACTGGAAACACAGATCTAGTACGTATGTGTCGATCGCACGCGCGCAGTGAAGGGGCCGGCACGCCCGTCCGATGTATTGGCCCCTGCCGGCTTCGGCGGTGGAAGGGGCCGGACCGGCGCCGTGCGGCGCGGCGATGCGGGCGCGTGGCAGGCAGGAGGAACGACTCGATCCGCCCGGCCGCGATTCTGAAAAGCTAGTACTAATTTACTCTAGGTGATCATCTGGAAGAAGGATAAAGATACGACCCGACCGTCACCGGCCGATTACGTAGCTAGGGTTGGCAAGCAAGCTGGTGGTGCGACGATCGCCGGCCGACCTCCGTCTTCGGTTAGGTTGCGAACAGTCCTGTCCCGTGGGGCCGTGGCACGCATGGTACGTGGGTCGCCTAGCCGGCCAGGCGTGGGCCGGCCACGCGCGTGTAACGTTGTACTACTAGTTTGTACTCCAGTAGTATAGATCTCGTGTAGTACGTACGCCCGTCAGCGTGATTAATACGTACTAAGCAACAAAGGAGAGGGGAAAGCGTGTCGCTCGCACGCAGCGCCCTTGGCCACCGGCACGCCCCCGTCCGCCGTCACAAGTCGATGCATTAATTATTGGCCGGCTCCATCGATCGATCGATCGGCGGTGGAGGAAGAGACGCGCGCCCGCCCGGGTCGCTGTCAGACAACCTTAATTTCTTGATCACTTTAACTTACAACTGAATCCAACCTGCAATGTATCAGCTGCCTCCACTCCACACAAAGCCGGCACCTGCAATGTACGTAGGATGGACGCATCGCCACGCAAGCTACCTGCCTTTTCTTTCGCACCTTGCCATGCCAAGATCAGCTAGCACGGGGGCTCGCCGCGCCGGTCCGGTCCAAGGACTCCAACGGCGCGCTGCGACCTGGAGCAAACGTACTGGAAAGCCTGCCATATGCCAAGATCAGCACGTGGGCACTGCCAATGCCAAGATCGGTTGTGCACGAGGCACCGGCACTGGGGTCTGGCTGGTCCGGGGCCGCCGGGCCGGGATGTGCGACGATGATGGAGACATGCATGCAGCGACGCGCCCACACCATGTAGTATGTCAGCCACCAGTTTAATTTGGTGTCCAAATTAAACATGCAAGTTGATTTTTTGATTTCGTGTCACAAAGCCATCCATTCCATGTAGTACACTCGGACAGAGAGATCGATCCGGCCAGTTTGGTAGTACGTGGTGCGTGATGGATCGATCCCCAGTTGAGTTCAAGCGTCCCCGACCAGGCGGGGCCCACGCGGATCGTGACGTCTTCGCAGCTCAAAACGATCCCACCCACGTAGACCGTGACCACGAGTACTCCAAGTCCAAACGCGCATGCATGCATCATTGCTCCCTCTCCTAAGCTAGCTAGCACTGTCCTGCTGCGTTCGCCAGCTTACCCAGAATGGAATTCTATCTCCTGGATGTCAAGGCATGCAACTACCTGGTCGGTCGATCCTGCCTGCCACGCATTATACATCGCCATCAGGATCAGCATCTGCAAATTAAAAGATGTACTCCTACTGGGATCTCATCACCAATCAGATGCTTAGGTAATGGGACGGAATTCTCTTCTCTAGCTAGCGTCCGGGCGTAGTACGTGAAAGCGACTAGCACCAAGTGGATTGCGAAGTTGGCGCGCGGAAGCGAGCGTCTCCGACCGAGATGTGTGGGACCCGCGGATGGAGCCTGGTCACGTGCCCAACCGCGCAGGATCAACGACGCGGCGAAACAGGGAAAAGAATGAGCAGGCCGGGGTAAAATTAAGGCACTATATAGCCAAGTGAGTAGATCGCTTCGCAGAACGGCACGAGGTAAGGAGTAGTACTACTACAAAGGTATAATTGCAGAGGATTGCATGTAAGGAGTAGTACCGGTGCCTGTATTTTCTGCGCTGTACGTGTAAAGAGGAAGTGGTGGTGTACTACGTAGTACGTATTCTGGTGGGATTCTATGTTTTCAGCGGCTAGCAGATGATTGGTCCATCATGTCCAAGAGCAATTTTCCCTTTATCATCTGACCCTTTTGGAGGCATCAACAACTGATGAATCAATTAATCCTTTGGGACGAGCGTATGACCTGGCAATGATGACAAGACGTTGACTTGCATTTATATATTTGTGTACTTCAAATTAAGGTGCATGTTTGTTTGGGTTCAGTTGAGCATGATTTTAAGATTTGACTTGCAAAGGGTTCGGGGTTGGATCGAGAGGCCGGTGACTACTGGTAACTTGCGGATCAGCATAGTTAATATCTGGAGTACTAATGATTAGAAACCTGAGTTTAGTCTGTGCACACGCACAAAGATGTCGCAAATTATGAAAGTACTAATTAAACCTGAGTTTAGGAGTACAATACAGAAACATTTCAGATGTCGCGAATTTAATATTTTGGTTACTAATTTGGTTTTGGGTCTGGTGGCAGGAAAGGTGGGTGGGTGGGCAGTGTGCATGGGGTTTCTAGTTTAGGGTAGTTCAGTCTTGGTACTGCTTTCTGTGAGCCATGTATTGATGAATATTGATGGGTTGCTTGGCTCTTCACATTGCAACGGTTGCCGCGCGTACTGGATCGAGGTAGGAGCCCACGCATCCATGTCTCTTTCGAATAACCCCAAAACGCTCGGCTAGCTGATCAGGTGGTGTGGCAAGGGGATGAAAAAGCACTGCTAGCTTTTTCTGTAAATAAAAGTACATAGTATTCGGCTTCATGCTAGTAGGTACTAGGCCACTCGCTCACGCGCCTGTTGGCCGCCTCTCATGGCAGCAGCTTGCAAACTGGTCACGCCACCGGCCAGTATCGTCATCATGCATCAGCGTATGCTGATTGAGGCAGGAGGATCTGATGAGCCACACTGAGCGTTCCGTTCATACGTGAAAAAGTGAACACGCAATGGGGAATAATTAGTAGGCTAGTTTCGTTTGCGTGAGAACTAGTACTAGTAATCCATCCAAAAAAGCCAAACTCCACGACAGCCACTTCCAAACCGCTGCGGCTGGCTGGCTGGCTGGCTGCGCGGTTTGACGCGGAACCACCCAAGCAATGAATGTCACGCTCCGCGCGGGCCCCACCTACAGCTTGTTCGTTGCTAGTTCGGCCAGCCAGCCAATTGCATCAAGAGTAGGGGTGCTCGCTCCATCGCCTGCGTACTCGGGTGACGTCTCCGGCCGGATACAAGAAATCATTCCAAAATAACTATTGCATGGTTAACCTCTTTTATCTGCTGCTGTACTAGTTGCACAAAGAATAGAACTGTACCCGTACGTAATGAGAGAGATAGTCAGTGAACCTACGTCTTGTTTTCGGATCACAAGATTAGATCATCTTCTTGAAGGAGTATATACTATATTTTTTTATCCCTAGGAGCAACCACTAGTAAACCTTTGACACGGATGCTTAATTTCCCCGCATGGAGGCATGCATTATTAATTTCATGCCCTAAACACACACACGCACGCACGAAGCTGGACGTGCAGCTGTGGTGCAAGCGACACATATCGTTTGTTCATTCCAAACAGTGGGCTAAACGAAGAAACGGCGCTGCCATGGGCCATGGCAGCACCATCACCGTCGCTCATCAATCTTTAATTTGAGCTACTTCCTTCTGACCATTTCGCGTGCGTGGGTACGTATGATGGATCGATTGAGACGTGGACTGATGAAAGTAATTAAGGACCATGGAATAAAAACGGTGTCTAATGGGTGCGTTTTCACACGAGGTCGGATAAGATTTCACACGAATTGAAGCTTGCTACCTAGTCAATCAAAACAACACTACTCGTTGCTACATAAGGATGCACACAGGTAGCAATGGAGAAGTGGAGGCGGAAAGCGGCTGTGGGAGGGTGTTTCCGCGCCGGCCACGCGACTACCTTTTTCTGATTTAGCAAGGAAGGATATGAATTTGTCAAAGGAGAGGGCGCGAGCGATGCTGATGTGCATGAAGCGAGCTAGCTAGCCAAACTCGCTTTAAACAGACTTACGTGTCACTGCAGTGACAGATTTTCAAGCTGCATATATGTGGAGATCAATTACATCGCACACGGCTACTAGCTTTTTCCTTTTTTTTTTTTTTTTGTTGGCGATCTCGCACAAGGCTGCCTAGATATAGCTAACAAACGTCGTTCTCGTCCTGGTTGGTGATCATTTGGTTGTTACAAGCCACGCCGGCCATTTCGCAAAAGAAGAAGGTGATGGGTGATGCTTTGTAACCGATAGATAATTGACCGTGACGCGTTGTTGGAGAGGAAAAAATATGCAGCGATCGAGCGAGCGAGCGAGCGGCTGCCGGGAAATGCAAGCGAGCGTACGTCTCGTGACGTGCTCGGCGCGCGGGCCCCCACTTCCTCCCTCCCCGGTAACCTCGACAACGACCAGCCATCCAATGAACCTCTCCCTGCATTGCCGGAGTAGGCTCAAGGCAGCAAGCTAAGCGAACAAGTGCACGACGTAGGTACGTATCGTACGTACGGCTCGGTGAGCGAAGACGGGTGTCACGGATCGGAGCGCGTCGCGGTCGGCTTCGGCTTGGACCGGACCGGACCGTCTCACACGATCCATCGTCGCACCAGACTGGCTGGCTACCTAATTGGCGACTCATTCCATGTACCGGATCCACGTGCTCGATCAGGTGGGGATCGAGTAACTCCACTCCACCTGCCTCATCACTACGCTAGTCGCTTTCACGTGTGGGGCGACGCAACGGTGCCGTTGACATCGTCCGGCCTCCGCGCGCGGCGACGGATGTAGTAACGCAGTGTCGTCTGTTTTCGGAACTTACGCTGCTGGCACGTCTGACTAGCGATGCAAGCGGGGCGGGATGCGGCTGCCCGCCCCGCGCGCCGCATGAGCCGCAAACTGCTCGCGGGACAACGCGGCTACCCGCATAGTGCCGCAAATTTGTTTGCGGGACTACGCGGCTGCCCGCAACGTCGCCGCATGTTCGTGCGAGTCCTTACGTCCGTGTCGGCGAGCGTCGCGACCAGGCGCCAAAGCGGCTAACGCGTACTCGTGGTTGAAGAAGGAAACGCGATGCCGGTGCGCGGCCACTCGACCCCGCCGCCGCTACTCCGCCGCCGAGGAAGTAGCAGGACGGGCCTCCTGGACTGCAGCTGCCACCTCGCCTCCGCCGAGTCCGACGCGCCGCCGCCGCCGCCGCCGCTCAGAGCAGCAGCCCCGCCATCACCAGCAGCGCCCTCCTCCGCGTCCCACCGCCGCATCGCAACCTCCCAAGACTCCCGCTTCCTCACCACACCTGCAGGACGACGAATCAGCGCAATGCGAGGAGAGCGCGCCCACGATGAAGGGCTTCACGCGCGGCGTCGGAGGGCAAGGAGGCGGATGGCTCGCCGCCTTTGCGGGTTAGCGGCGCCGCGGGCAGCCGCGGGACGACCGCGTCGTCCCGTCTCGTCAAAGCGGGCTGCAAGGCGGGCGTTATGCGGGACTGCGGCGCGGGTCGGCCCGGCGGCGTTGCGGTCAGGCCCGCGCCGCTTGCATCCCTACGTCTGACTGATGGCGTCGCGTCGCGCGCGTGAGAGATGCCCAGGCGCGCGCGCGCACTCTGCTGCCCCGAATCTCGCTCGCTCAGGTTCAAATAAATAAATATACTAAAGATCTCGCTCGCTCTCGATTCGCTCGTGAGTTCGTTCCTCCCTTTTCTCGTCTCTGGCCTGTCACGTAGTACGTGGCAGTTTAGCACACACGTACCAGAGCGAAATTGGAGGACCCTCCCTGGAGTTTTGGGCGCGAGTTGTGAGCTGGTGGGGAACCAGCCAGTTTCTACGTACGTACTCCACTCCGTCCTAGCAAAAGCCAAAATCCACGACAGCCAAAGGACGCCGCCGCAGCGGTTGGAAGCGGATCAAGCCAAGGAATGCCACGAGCTATCGAGCTGCCGATCATCGATGATCACGCCACGCACGGGGCCAGTCGCACGAAGAAGAAGAGTAGGGGTGCTCTATCGCCTGCCCACTCGATCGATCGGGTGACGTCACCCTAGACCTCACTACTAGTTTGCACTGCCACGTCTGACTGATCACGTGACAGGCACAAGGTGTGAGTGACGCCACCGGCCCGGTGGGAGAAAATGTTGGACGGCATGCCAGCAGGCCGTGGCACGTACGGACGGCGCACTCTCCCCCGGCCCGAATATAATCTAGCTCGAGTCGTGAGTTGGTCTTGGTTCCCCTTTATTAATTTTCTCCTCCGCCCCACTTGTTGTTTGCCTCACTAATCGCTTTCACGGTGGATCCGGCCAGAGTAGCATGCCGCCGAGCCCGCCGTCATCGTCCTGCGCGGCCGGCGATGACGATGCCATGCATCTTTCTCCTGGCTGGCAAAAACAAATTAAGGGACACATCGACGAATCGTCGTCCAATGCCAATCCTACGACTCGACGCACAAGCTAATAATCAGGTTTAATATAATATATTCTGGGACAAGAGAACTATACTCAAACACATGTTCCTTGCTTTGCTTTTTCACATCTCATACACACTCAGCGGCTAGCTAATCAGCTGGTTAATGCTGATGACGATCGAGGTGCTTAATTTACTTTTCCAGTTTGCCGTCGTTTTCGTTGATAGAGCCGGCCGGCCCGCCGCAGGTGGCTGTACGTGGAGTGTGGGCCGGGGGACTGAGCGACGCTGCGTGCGCGGGCAGTTGTGCGCACGTGAGAGAGAGGAGCGGTGGTGCAGCCAGGCTCCGCCCTAATTCCCTTCCCTTTCCTTCCCCGGCCCGGTCGGTCGATCGCGCCAATGCAATGGCGACCCGACCCTGTCTCCTGCCGATCGATGCGTGGCGAGGTTGATCAAACGTAACAGGGCCACGTATACACGATTAATTGGGGCCGGGGCACAGGGCATTGCGGTCCATGGAACGTTTCATGGGAGCTGCTTTGACTGTTTTGTCACGTACATATCCATCCTCCAGGTAATTAAAAAGCCAAAACGACACAGAGTGTGGGCCGGGGGACTGAGCGGCGGTGGCAGAGGAAGGCTGGTTCGGTCTCGGCGGTGGGGAGAATCCAAAGCCTGTGGGTCTCATAATATCGTACAATCCCTTACATTTTGGGATAATTTGAAATTCCTCCAATCTTTTATAAAGTGGGACAGAAGGAGTAGTTAGTAGTAGCTAGGGAATACTCAACTAAAAATCATGCTCCTATCGAACTGCAGCGTCCGCGTGGATCGGATGCTCTTGTGTTGAATAGTATGCTACCTAGCTGCTGCTTTTCACGTTGCCTAGCTTCTCACCAGAAAAATCGAAAAAAAAAAAACTTCTCACCAGAGCACAAACCCGCTCGCTGACATGCATGCCAAGATCAGCGTGCGCGCACGGGCTCGCTCGCTCCCTCCCTCCCTCCATGGACCCCGTACCGTACGAACGAAACAGCAGGCATTGTGATCGCAGCCTGCCCGCCAATTAAATGTGTGTCAAGTGTCAACCCGCGCGCATGCAATCAGGAGTAATGAACAAGTGGCAGATCGATCCATGGACGATATATATGCAGAAATATAATTAAGCCAATTAGACCGCCATTAATTAATTCCTTTCAAAAGCCATGCATGTCGACAGCCACTAGCTAGATTCCGTCGCCTGATCACTGACAGGGACCCTTGCGCCGGCCGGCCCCGTACGTCTCGCTTTTTCGCACACAGTACCATGCATGGGCCAGTGGCATGCACCATACATAGTGCACGAGTTTGTCACGCGCGCGTGCAGCCATTCGTATCACACACGTCACGCACACCATGGTGCGCGCGCGGCGATACGGTTCGAAAAGGTAGAGTACCGTAATAACGAAACGAATTTGCTAAACAACACTTGAGTGTTTTGAACGCTCGCAGCACTCGAATTTTGTGGCCGTCGATGTCTGCCCTGCGCTCAATTGGGATCGTTCGATTCCCGTCGCCTCTAATTATTGGGCCCCACCTGTCATACGAAATTTTCAGCTACCAATTTTCTCACCGCGCGTCTGTTCATTTCATTTCCCCCTCTTTCTTCTTCCTCTCGACGGAGGAGGCGAAGCTCTGGCGATTCCTAGGGTTCGTAGGTTCTGGTACGTTTCCTTCGATTTGGTCCATGGATTCGATTCTACTAGTCACGGTGATCTAGTGTGTGGTCTTGTTTCATGTATCTGTGGTGCTCTTGCGTCGTATTTTGGCTTGATTTGCTCCCTATTTGCTCCAGTAGTTGTCTGATTCTGTCCTCCTCGATTAGTTCCATGGATTCGTATTTGCTACTCATACTTATCCAGTTTGTGGTTACGGTTTTCGTATTTGTGTTGCTATTGCGTCGTATTTCGCTAGATTTGGTTCCTGCTGTAGATATCTGTTCGTCTTCGATTGGTTCGTTTCTGTAGGTTTTGGCACCTTACTCGTCGGAGCCGATTTGCCGGCGAACATCCGGTTAGCCTAGGGAAATGTCTCTCTTCCTCCTACCTTACTCGTCTTCGATAGTGTGTTTATGTTTCCTGCCCGTGACGCCATTGATTCAATTCTTCTTGTTTTGTTTCTGTAATTTGGCCATTGAAGCATGAATAAACTACCTAGATGTGACGTGCATGATAGGCTCCAGTCAGTAAGAACATCGTGAATTGTTTGTTTATGTGTAGTGTATCAAACAGAGATTACTGTGCTTGTATTAAATTATTGTTTAGTGTGTCGATTCATGCTTGCTATCCTGCAAATGCAATTACCTTCTTAAGGGTTGATGTGTCTCTTGATCCTAGTCGTCAGTTGAAGTTTAACGTACTCCAAAGTACCCAATCTGATATTGTTGCTGATTTGTTTGAAGATGATATTGCTATACCTCAACTGATGACCAGACTTGAATGACTGTATTTACAGTATTAGTTTCTTAAATTTACATATTTGAATGACTGTATATTTAAGGTTACCTATATGTAAATTTAATCCTGTCAATATGTATTTGCTGTTTTTTTTAAGGATTTACACTAGTTCCCCAAACTAGTTTGTCTTTTTGCTTATGTTGGTCGTATCTACGCACCCACTTATATACCGCAAGAGCACGGTGTACAGTTGTAGTCTTTTTCCCCTAGAAGAGTATTCCAAGGTTTAATCGAACCACAAGGACCAATGGGAATTAAGCAAAATCATCAGTAAAAGAGTTAGCCAAGCTTTCTAGCGAGCGTGAACGTGAGTTTCAGGAAAACAGGGGGCCGTGCCGATCGGCACAGGGGTTGTGCCGGTCGGCACTATGGCTAAGTTGACCGAAGGTTGTCCGAACAGCCTAGGAACTGATTAGATCATGGGGTAAGTTAGCCAAGTCTGCTAGTTGAGATCGTAACCAAGAAGCTTAATCAAATAGCATCATAAACTGGATTACTTAATTATTGAGAACCGAAGATCGGTAGGTCAAGACCCCTTTCCGACGAGCCCTGTCACGACCAGTTCGCCTTAATCGCTGACCCCTTCCTACTCTACACATCATCTCAAGGATCATCGCGTATGCATTGGCGGCTGTGGGGGTACAGAGACAACGTGCAATTATGGCGCATTACAAGATCCCAATGCTACCTTAACCACGATGGAGATAGTGAGAGATTGAACCTCTCACCTCTTTATGCCACCACAATTAAGATAACATCTAATACTTAGTCGTCACTAAGCGTAGGAACAAGTGCATGTAAAGACCATAAAATCCAGGCAATCAATAATCAAAACCATTCATCCACATATTCAACCATACTTCGATAATACATAGTGCAAGATACATCACCATCTAGTAGGCCTACCTTGATGGGTCACCTCTTTAGCACCAATGGTTCTTGATCAACAACTAGAGAACATGAAGAACGGGGCAAAGCCCCGGTGGCTCTAAACTTACTAGCTGTGTTGTCCCTCTGGCGGCGGATCCCGAAACCCTAGGGTTTTTACAAGTTTATATAGGGCTGTACATCAGAAAGGAAAGGATCCTCGGGAAAAGAGTCCTTGTGCCGGTCGGCACAAGGGTTGTGCCGATCGGCACGCCTCGTGTCCAGCTCGGTTTCCTCCCTAAGTCGGTTCCGAAGTTCTAGGTAGCTTCCATGTGGGCCTTCCAATCAGTTTTCTTCGAGATCAAGTCTTGTGTTGCTCTTTCAAATCTTCGAGTATCTTTTATCTCTTCGTGATGAATATCTCCCAAGATTGGTTCGGATAACTTCCTTCTAGAATAAACTGAATGTTGGGCCAGCTTCAGTGGCCTTGGAGTCCCATGTGCCGGTCGGCACATGGCTGTGCCGATCGGCACAGTGGGCTTTTTCTGCTGGTTCTCTTCTCTTCAGGTCCAGATCAGCCTCAATGTCCAGAATGTCGTCCTTTTCATCTGTTTCTGCAATAAAGCTCCAGAACGACATATATACAAATATGGTGTATTATCAAGGGTTAATGGCCTATAATGATGACATTTATGCTCTAAATAGGGCGCAGTTGGCATATAAAATGGTATGCTAGAAATCGCCAACAGCTTACATAAATAAACTTTTGCATTTCTGTTATCTAAATTTTTGTGCATATGCATTTTTTTTTGAGGATTTACACTAGCTCCCCAAACTAGTTTGTCTTTTTGCTTACATAATAAAACTTTTGCATTTCTGTTATCTAAACTATTTTGTTCTTCCTTATGCTTCCCATGTGTTTTTTCTGTAGCTATTTGCATGTTATGAAAACTTCTGCAATGTAGTGAGTAACTTTTTGTATGCCAGGAGCTTCGGCAGGCATACAAAAAAAAAATTTCTGCTCAAGTATTTTTTTCGTTTCCTTGTATTGTCATGACCTTGTTTTTTAAATCCTTTTCAGGTATTTGATGTGTTTCTGGAGTTTTCAGTGTTGATTTGTGTTCTATTCAATTCCTTTTAAAGGTATGCTGTTTCTTTTGTTCTTTAATTATAAAATGTTTGTGCAATTATAAATCTATTTTTCTTCATCAATTCAATGTTTAGATGCGTCGGAAAAGGCCGTCTCCGGTGGTGGAGATTAGTAGTAGTGATGGTAGTGATGATTCTGACTTTGAGAGACCTGAGAAGTATCGCATTCACAATAGGAAGAAATTTGGCCGTCATCATTTTTCTGGTCATTCAAGTGAAAGTGATGTAAGTTTTGTTGGTTTTTCATGATTTTCATTTCTGTTATATGTTTTAGGTTTGTTTAATTATATATTTCTATCTATGCAGGATGGGGAATCTAGTGATGATGATTGTTTCGACCCGCTTCTTTATGAGCAGTACCTGAAAGAGGTTCCTTTAATTTGTTATTTAAACTTGTTTTCATATTTTTATCATTTGGTCTATCATATATATTTTTTTAGGATTAGTTCTTTTACTCTAATTAATAACTTTATTTATTTATGTTTGTTTCTCTATTTGCAGCGCAAAAAGTTGAAGAAGATGAAGCATCAATTGTCAAGGTCTTTGCGTCCTATGGTACAATCATAATTATCTCTTTTCTTATCTGTTTTTGGTTCTTCCATAACTTATGTCCTCTATTATGTTGGCCTGATCTAAGCTTATTACATTATAACTGCATTGTATTTTACAGTTATAGTGTTATGAATATACAGTTTAATGTAACTGTACTTTGTTTGATTGATACATGTATATGTAAGTGTTGTATTATGTAAGTGATTAATTTTATTTGAGGTTTCGTACTTAGATGACCACTGATTATAAAATTCATTCTTGTAATTTGTTTTAGTGATATTATGCTATTTTGATTGGTTTCTTTATTTTGTAATATATTAAGTTTTGTTTTTCTGTTTGGAATAATCTGTTTTCAAATGTTTGCATGTATATGAATATCCTTTGAAAAGTTTGCATGTATATAACTTTCTATATATTACTGATATTTTCATTATTTCAAAATTTTAATTTTGTATCATTTTTAGGCTAAGAGGCCAAAAGATCCTAACCCAAGTAGAGCTGCTTTCACTCGATTTTCTGTCACTGCTCTATCAACCTTGATTGACAATATGCTTCCTAGTTACAAGAAAGTTATACGTGATTTTGGATTTGGTTCTCTGTTGGAGTTTGATAAGTGCTATGTTCCAAAGAATTTTGCTAAGTGGTTGGCCACAATTGTTGACTCTAAATCTGGTGATATTATTATTGATGGGAAGGTTATTCCCCTCACAAAGGAAGGTTTACATTTTGTACTTGATCTTCCAATTGGTGGAAAGCCATTTCCTTCTGATTCATCTGTCGGCAAGGCTATAATTCTTTCCAAATTTGAGAAGAATGCAATTCCTCCAGCTTCATTTTTTCAAGAGAAGCTCCTCACTGATCATTCCATGGTTGATGAAGATGTTTTGATTTGCTTCCTTTTGGTTGCCATGAAAAGTTTTCTGTGCTGCAACTCATCCCTTGTCCCTAGCTATCGGTACTTTGGCATTTTTGAGAATGTTTTGAAGGCTAAGGAGTTTGACTGGTGTGGATATATCTTGGATTGGTTATTGGATTGTCTGAGGACATACAAGAAAGATTGTTTGCAATCTGGAACGGATCATCACACTTTAGGTGGATATTTGTACTTCCTAGCTGTAAGTTTGTTTTCCTCTATTTGTAAATTGTATATTTATTCTATTTTCAGTCATACATTGTCATCTATGATATCATTATATATTGTTACTGTATGTCAGGTTGTGTACCTGGACCATGTTGACTTCGGCACTCGCCAACCTTCTGATTCAATTCCACGTATATCTGTTTGGAAAGGGAATATGATTAAGAAATTTTCTGAACAAGATATGACCAGTTCTGGCTCTTATCGCTTTAGACCTCTCTTACATCATTCTGAAACTTGCTATGCTAAGGTTAGTATATATTTTTTCCTTGTAAGTATTTGTCAACTAATTTATATATGTTTTCATTTATAGCAATGCTTTTTATTTTTGTTTGCAGAGATCTAGTTCATTTGATAGACCTTCATCATCTCTAGTTGATTGTGCTGAGTATTTGGAGAAATTAGATGTTGCTTCTGGATGCAAGCTTCCACAAAGCCTTAAAGTGTCTATCTGTCAATTAATTGACAAGCATTCAATTAACAACTCAATATCTGTGAATATGAATTTAGCATCTATCTCATCTCTTCCTGGTGATATGAAACTTATCTTCACCAAGTTGTTGGACCATTGTTGTAAAGTAGATCAAAGGACTCAGGACTTGGTTCTGATTTTGTTGAAATTAGTCAGTGATGCTGTATGTGATGATGATGAATTATCTGATCATGGTCATGTTGAAGTAGAGGAGTCAGATAATGGCAAATGCAATATTGCTTCGGGTTCTGGACATTCTGATAGAGGTACGATTGTTTGAGTATAGAAGATTAAAATGTACTTACTTTTTTTGGCACATAATTTGTTTGTTATTTTATTCAGATCGCAATGAATCTGCTGATGCACATGCATTGCAGTGTTCTTCCAGTAAAACGAGCTTTCCTTATGATCCTAAGGTTGACATTTGCCTTCACTTTGAATTTAAATTTTTGGTTCTAAGTTATGTCTCTAAATTATTTTTTGTTTCAACAGCAATCATCTAGCCAAATGCCTAATGTAAATGTGCAGCGAGAATTACCTCGCCCTAAATTGAAGTCTGTTGTAGATAATCAGTATGCCCTCCAAGTATGTATTCTCACTTTACTTCAAGTCATTCCATTTTTTTCCTGTTTTGCTTACTATCCGGGATTTATGTATTTTGTAGGATGTATCTGATAATGTTCAAAAGATTATGCACAAGTTAACCAAGAATGGTTAGTGTTATTGTTTGGGTTTTTTTTTAGCTATGTTTAACTTTTCAATTTCAATTGACACTTTGTGTTTCTGCACCTAGCGGTGGTTCCTGACAAAACTGCTACTCCACATAAGTATGTTGTGCCTCCCAATGGTTACCCTAAATCTTGTAAGTCATGTTGACATGTTCATGTTAGTTTTTGTTTATATACATACGCCGAGTACCTTAGTTTTTTCATTTATTATTGTTTGCAGTTGTTGAAAATGCTATTGCTATGAGGAAGCAGTCTTTGAGTGTTGGAGGCAATGCATTTAGTGCATCTGGTGCTATCCCTGCAAAGAAGCCTTTAGTTGACATTACAAATACTGCTGGACCTTCATCCCATAAAGAAAATGTGCAGTGTTCATCGTATGAACCTGGTTCTTCTGAGAAGAATGCTATCCCTGTAGATAATTTGCATGAATGCCCTCCTGCTTCATCATCTAAGCATCGAGTTTTGCGTCAGTTTTGCTCTCAAATGGTATTTTATCTCTCTCTGTTTTCTTCTAAATTTAATTTTGTTTTTTATAGTTTCTTCTGTTTATTAGGTTTGTTTATGTTTCAGGTCACTCCTGAATCAGATGATCAGACACCTCCTTTGACTCAGCGTGTATGTATCTTTTTTAAAGATATAAATTGTGATTCTATTTTCCTTTTTCATTTTTTTAATGTTTTCAATTTCTTTTTACAGACTCCCTTTGCTATGCATTCTGTCGACTATTCTTAAGGAAATCCTCCTGATGGTTCACCTTTGTTATCAAATTCTATGAGAGCACCTGTTATCAAATTCTGAAGGAAATCCTCCTGATGGTTCACCTTTGTTATCAAATTCTGAAGGAAATCCTCCTGATGGTTCACCTTTGTTATCACCTTCATCTAGAATCAATGGTGCTAAGAAGCAATCCTCTCTGCATTTGGAACATAAGGTACCCTTTTTTAAAATTTTTGTCCATTACTACGTTTTCAAAACACCTGTGTTAATTCATATGCATATGTTATTTTCACATGTATGCATGTAATTGTTTGTTTCTAATTTCAGGTTTCTCCAGAAGTTGTAATCACTGGAGAGCGGACTTTGTCTGATTCGGTCCGAGCAATATCTAAGAAGTCTGATGCTGATTATGACGCAAAGTTTAATCAGCAATCTTCACTCAAGACCCCTCTTCAGCCTTTTGCTGCTCAAGTGTCATCTCAACCTCCTGGTAAAGAACCAGCATCTTCTGAATTTAGATGCAGAGATTCATCTATGGGTGGAAAGGTTCCTCATTATGGTCCTAGGCGTGTTGTTTTTCCAAATTCCAAGTTTCGTGAGGATTATGTTGGAGTCAAAAAGAAGTACAATGTATGCTCTTCAGAGATTCAAAATTATAATGCTATATGCTCTCTTGCTTCTTCATGTCATCAAAAGTAAGTGTTTCTAAATTTAGAAATATAATGCTATGTTTGTACTGTTCTGTTTCTAAAATATAATCTATTATCAGTTCTGAATGTTATAAACTTCTGTGTAGAGAGTTTGCTGTTATCTTTCTGGAGTTCGTTGTACTTATTGGTCTTTTGGCGAGTCATTGAAGCCTGGTGGTGTTATCATGCCATATGTAGTGTCAGCTTTCTGTTACCATCTATTTTCAAAATCTGGAGGACACCCTGATATGTCTAAGAAGTACTACTACTTTCCCAGCATTGGTGTAAGTATCGATGAAATAAGTTATGGGCCCTTCATCTTTTTTCCTGGGTGTCGTCTTTGGCTGATCTAGTTTTGGATCTAACCGAGCATCCTCCTGTGACCTTCTTGTTCCATAAGTTGTCCTTTTCATTTCCCTTTTTGCCCTTGGCAACACGTGCATCAGGTTTAGCTGAAACCTCAGGTTGCTGGGCTGCTTTGTAGTTTGTACCTATCTTATGGGCCAAATGGGCTTCAAATGTTGCATATGGGCTCGTACACTTTGTTCCTGTTGTATTTACAGTATTAGTTTCTTAAATTTACATATTTGAATGACTGTATATTTAAGGTTACCTATATGTAAATTTAATCCTGTCAATATGTATTTGCTGTTTTTTTTGAGGATTTACACTAGTTCCCCAAACTAGTTTGTCTTTTTGCTTACATAATTAAACTTTTGCATTTCTGTTATCTAAATTTTTGTGCATATGCATTTTTTTTTAGGATTTACACTAGTTCCCCAAACTAGTTTGTCTTTTTGAGTATATTGACTTTATGTATTTGTCTATTATGTTTTTCAGGAGAATTTACTTTGTGATCCAGAAGTTGCTAAAAAGGATGTTTTAGTTAAAGCATTCAAATTATCTAAGAAGGCTAGGCCTCTTCAACGTTCTGACATTGTAAGATACTTTCTCTACTGTTGATACTCTATATAATTTTTTTATGCCTTTCTTTAGGTTGTAATTTCCTTTTTGTAGCTATTCTTCCCAGTTTTCTTCGAGAATCACTGGTTTGTCTTTGCTGTTGATATCATTGACAAGAAATGGGTTTTCATTGATTCCTTGTACAAGAAAGATGATCCATACCAGCAGTATGTTAGGTCTAAATTGGTTAGTCCCCTGTCTATTTATGATATTATTTTGATTTCTTTAATTTGTCCTCATATTATGTTTAATTATGAATTTTTTTATTATTTCTTTCTCTGTTCAAGATTCCAAATTTCCAGCACCACTGGTACGAGTATGTTGGTGTTGACATGCCATTTGATGAGTACACGGAGCTGTATCCTGATGTCCCTTATCTTGATCCTGACCATTTGTAAGTCTCTATGACGTTTCTATGTGTTCATTTCTAGGTAGAGTACAATTTGGCAAATTTGTTACAGTTAAGTGTTGTGTCGTATACAGTTTAAATTGATTGCAGTTACAGTATATTGTTACTGTAATATTAGTTCATGTGTCATGTAAATATTTGTATAAGGGGTTGTAACAGGACTGAACCTATGATTTTTTTCTTGTATTTTGCTTGCCCAGTGAATGTTCTTATATTCCTAATCATTTAATATATGTTATTTTTTGTAGCTTTGATGCTGGTATCTATGCTATGCTTTTTTTGGAGCTTTGGCATTCTCCAAGAACCGTTTTGTCTCAATTGTTTGATAGTTCTGATATTCCCAACATAAGGATCAAGATTGCAAATACGCTTTTGTTTCTGCACCACAATGTTGGGAATAAGACACTTGTCACTGAATACAAACATGAGGTTAGTGCACCTTTTTGTTATTTCATACATATGTATTTCAATTTGTTAGAGTGATTCAGTTTTACATGAATTTTTACTTTAGTATCTTCTGCTGAATTTTTTTTGTCCAGGAAGATAGCTAGATGTCGAAGCCGACCATCAAGATTCTGAATATGGAAGAGTAGTTCTAAAGTTTCTCTGCAGTAGAACACTTTACAAAGCGTCATGTATAAATAGGGTCCATATCCTGCAACTCAGTGTAATAGAATAGTTTGGCCATACAGTTCTGTTACATTTGAGTACAGTAAATAGTATGTAATATTGAATCTACTATTAGTCTAAGCTTGGTGCTCTATTTGCTGTCAGCTTCATGTTCTCTTTTTTTTTTCATCTTCTGTCTTGTCCTTGCATCAGTTTCTTTGTCCTTCCCTTGTATTTGCTGCATCTTTTTTCATCTTCTTATTTGACTTTCCCTGTGGACCTGTTCCAGTTTAAGATATTTATGTTAGTAATTGTTACTTGCATAACTGTTTTTTACATAGTGGTTTCCATGGTTGATGATGACTTACTTGAAGATTCTGATTTCTTTTTCTTCTTTTGCTTGCGCTTTTCTTGTTGCTTTAGCTCCTCCTTTATCTGTTCTACCTTATCCTTCATCCTTGATGGAAGTTTTGGTCTCCCCTTCTGTTGTATTTTGTTTGGATTTTGCAGATCTAAGTATTCATCTTCACTGATGTCAACACTGGATGGTGGTTGGTTCTTAGATGTCACATTCGCGGTGCTTGAGGTCGGTGTTACATCAGCAGCTGCAAGCATTTTGTCCAAGTTTATGTCAATTCTTTCAAATTCTGATATCAAGTAATGGAAGGTATCATCTTTTGTAGATGCTTTTGATGTCAGCTCAGAGGATTTCCTTGACAGTGCATTGAACCTCAGTATGTCATTGGTCTTGTCATTATCTGCATCCCTCTGCACATTTAACTTCCTATCCTTCTTTCTCCATCTGTTTATAATGTACTTTTCTGGTATACTGCTGATGTCCTTTTCAACTATTATTTTCAGTATATGTGAACAAAGGATCCCATCCTTCAAGAACTTGCAACAGATGCAGCTGAACTCTTCATTACCTGCTGTCAGGTTAGTATGAACGAAGTATGATCTCTGTCTATGCTCTTTGTGTATGTTGTTTTTTTTCTGAAAAACCTCGAACACCTGTCCTTCTTGTATTTCTTTGAAGCTGAGATTTGCTGTTAGTTGAAGCTCAAACTGAAACTTTTTGAAGATGTTCCTGTTATATAATTCTTGTGCCTGTTGTTCAATGCTGTAGTAGAATATAAGTTCCTTTGGCCTCTTTTCTTTACTTGCTCGGTCCTCTAAGTCTTCATCCATTTCAATTGTATCCACAATTCTCTGATATTCTCTAATGAAATTCATGACGTTGTATGTAGGTCCAACGTTATCTTTGAATCTTCCATTTGTCCCCTCACTCCTTGCTGTGCTGGTCAGGAACGGGAAGAATTCTTCTTTGAAATACACTGGTATGAATCTTTCCTTCATTTTCCACATCTTGTTGAAGTATTTGTTGTTTTCAAGGCTATGCTCCTTTACCATTTCTTGCCAAAGAAACTCAAACTCTGCTCTTGTTAGGGAGTTATTGACTACAACTTCAAACTCCTCATATAACCCCTCTTTAGTAGCAAAACACTTTATATTCTTGTTGTAACACTTGGTCTTGATATGAAACATGCAGTTACGATGCTTTGTGTTTGGGAATACTTGCTCTATGGCTGATTTCATTGCCATATCCTGATCTGTGATGATCGTTTTAGGATGTTTTCCACCCATGGCCTCAAGGAAGCATTTGAACACCCATTTGAAGGTTTCAGTGGTCTCATTTGCTAAGAATGCGCAAGCAAACATGCAGGTATGTCCATGTCCTGTAATCCTGACAAATGGAGCGAACCTTAGGTTATATCTGTTTGTACAGAATGTTGTGTCGAAACTTATGCAAATCCCCATATTCTGCATAATACTTGACTGAAGATGCATCTGCCCAGAACAAGTTTCTGACCTTCTTCTCATCATCAACATCGAATGTGTAGAAGAAGCGTGGATCTTCTGCTTTTCTTTTTCTGAAAAACTCCAAAACTTGCATCATATCATTTCCAGTGACTTCTCTGTTAATCTTGGTTTTGTAGTTGCTAATATCCTTCTTTTTGATAGGCAAGGCAGTAGATCCTCCTCTCATGTAAGACAGGATAGCTAGCATTTTTCTTGGTTCAATGTTGCAGCTGTTGAGTGTGCGTATTAGCTTTTTCTCCATTTCAGTCATGTACTTGTGACCTCGAAAATCTTGTCTCTTTGAAGTTTGATTTAGCTCATGATTATGATCCAAGTCAAGCCTTGTTATTGTCCAGACCCCTTGTGTCTTTTCTGTTACGACCATAACACATGGGCAGTCTGTTCTCACAAGTACATTTGTTCTTCTTTTTGGCCCTTTTTGCTTACTAGCTGATCCCTCTGGTTCCTGATTCTCAGTTGCCTGGGTTTGCTGAGTTCCTTTACCATGCTTGGTGCACTTGATTTCGACTTTGTATATTTCATTGTTACGCTTCTTGCTTGTAGTTCTGGCAGCACGCGCAATGTAGCTTCAAAACCTGCGAGCATTGCATAGAAATTGAATTTATGATATGCTTCATCTCTGCTTCCAAATTCCTGACCAATTTGTGGGACATATCTGCTTTCAATGGGTGCATTGTTTCCTTCACTCGCTGCAACTCGTTCACTCTCAAGAAAGTCCTCAATCTGCTCCTCTGTTAATTCTTTGTCACTATCATCATCACTTTTAGGACTTTGCTCATGCATATTCATATCTTCATTGCTTGTGTTTGTGCTAGTAGAAGGTCCTGTCTCTCTGAATGATTTTTCATGTGCAGTACTTTTGGATGCTTGTGCCTGTAAAAACACGAAATTATCAAATGTCTTTTCTAACTGTACATTTATTTGCATCATTAAATTAGCATAGTGTATATTGCAATTTAATTACCTGTTCAGCATCATAGATTCTGAATATGTCAATGTCCCAATTATTTGGTACAGTGTCCAGTGACGTCTCTTGAATTTGCCCCATCAAAGAATTGTTGTTATGAGCACTATTGTTCTGAATTGTGAATGTGCTGTCTTCACTGCTTTGCAGGGTTAGCATGTGCCCCTGTGAATGGATCAAAAGTTATATTACACTATCAGCAACCAAATTGTAAGTATTTCAGTTTTAAACATTCAGATTAGTTCATGTTTGTATGTACCTCAGTTCTTTGAAGCAATCTGTTTTGCTCTGAGATTTCATCAGCATTTGATTGTATGTTTGGTCCTCCATAAAGTGTATTTTCCTGCAATATCAAACAAGTCATCCGTATCAGTTCTAAACTATAAATGCATCTGACATGTAATTTTGTATATACTTGATTGTGACATTCTCTTTTTACCTCAAATGGATTATCGCTAAGCAATAGCTGAGTGAACGATTGCGTTCCTTGCTGCCATTTGTCATCCATCAGAATATGTTTATGAATGGTGGAATACATATGGTTTTGTGCTGCAATAAATAAAAATTTCAATCAACTTTACCTCTGTTATGTTGCCCGACTTGTTTGCTTCTTGTGAATTTTTGATCTGCTCCATAATCAGCCCAGTGTATCCTCCCTGCAGTTTGTGTTATGTTAATATAGTGTTGTTATCAGCTTTCAAAATTCAGTAAATGCAGTAGTTCTGAACCTGATTCATACTGAACATTGAGTCTATATATTGCTGGAACTCCCATGTAGTCTGTGATGTTTGCCCAAAGCAATTGGTTTCTGTGATTGCTTTGAATCCTTCTGTTTGCTTCCACATATGTGTATCATCATCCTGTGCAATTCATGATTTATTAGAAATAAGGAAATATGGGTTCCAGTTCATGCTTATTCTAAATTTTCGTTCCTACAAGTATGTTTTCTGTTAAAATTGTGCATAAGCATGAATCTGTCACTGTTTTTGATCTGGGTGCTACAAATTGGGTTACAGGATCAACTGGTTGCAGCAAATTCGAAATTGAAGGGCACAGCAATGAGAGGAAAGTATTTTGTAGCAGATTGCAGTGGTATGTACCTGTTCCTCCATGCTTTCTGATCTGATTTGAGTCTCCCCTTCCTTGATCTTCAATTCTGCTAGTTAGATCGCCTTGTGCCCTTCATATTTTTCCTGGGTGTCGTCTTTGGCTGCTCTAGTTTTGGATCTAACCGAGCATCCTCCTGTGACCTTCTTGTGGCATAAGTTGTTCTTTTCATTTCCCTTTTTGCCCTTGGCAACACGTGCATCAGGTTTAGCAGAAACCTGAGGTCACTGGGCTGCTTTGTACCTATCTTATGGGCCAAATGGGCTTCAAATGTTGCATATGGGCTCGTACACTTTGTTCCTGTTGTATTTACAGTATTAGTTTCTTAAATTTACATATTTGAATGACTGTATATTTAAGGTTACCTATATGTAAATTTAATCCTATCAATATGTATTTGCTGATTTTTTGAGGATTTACACTAACTCCCCAAACTAGTTTGTCTTTTTGCTTACATAATTAAACTTTTGCATTTCTGTTATCAAAATTTTTGTGCATATGCTTTTTTTTTTTGAGGATTTACACTAGTTCCCCAAACTAGTTTGTCTTTTTGCTTACATAATAAAACTTTTGTATTTCTGTTATCTAAACTATTTTGTTCTTCCTTATGCTTCCCATGTGTTTTTTCTGTAGCTATTTGCATGTTTTATTAATCTGTTTGTATTTGCTTTGGAAATCAGTTTGTTTCTTATTTGGATATTTCAATATGTTTTTGAGTTTATGCTTTCGAATTTTCAATATTTTTTCGTATAAGTTTGTTTCTTTCTGAATTGGTTTTGTTTTCTTGCATTGGCAAATCTCAGCCACAGATTCAAATTCAAAGGGTGTCAAAATTCGAGTGCTCCCTATGTTTGAAACACTCGGTTTCCAGTTCTGTTGAAATTCAAGTGTTTCTTGACTTCAAAACACTCAAGTGTTCCTAAGCCACAAAACACTCAAGTGGTAGGTAGGCAGCCCCCAACGAAAAGAATGGCGGTGCGGTTGTTGGATGTAACTAAAAGAACTTAACATGCAGTAGTTATTTTGGAATGGATCTTGTCAATCAACACTCAAAATGACATGAGTAGCAAATCATGTCACGCTGTCTGTGCAGTGCTATATACTCTATAGTTATTTTGCACCCTTCTTCTGCCAATATTTGACATCACGATCGAGTTCACTTGTAAGTATTAGTACGTCCAGCTCTTTTCTCTTACGTACGTATACCTGCTACAGTACAACTAATGATTCTTGCTAGCTGCAAGGCCCTCTCCCTGCATGCTGGCCGATCGATGACGTACGGCGGCCGGCTGCACCGTTGCGTTGCCCCCCACGTGAACCGAGGCGGCGGCGGCAGCAGCAGCTAGTAGGAGGAGTAGTAGTAGTAGTACACGTGAAAGCGACTTGTATCATGAGATCGATCGAGGCAACCAATTAAGTCGACGGTGACGTGGTCATCCGATCGAGTAGTAGGCGATAGTAGAGCACCATGTCTCCGACCAGACCAAGGCGGATCGTTATCGGCGGCGACCGTGCCGTGTCCTTCGTCCTTGGCTCGACTGGCCGCCGCGCGCCACGTCCGTGTCCACCGCGCGCGCGCGCTTGCAGGATGTCGTATCGAATGCATCGGCATGAGACGGAAGGGTCGTGGTGACCGGGGTAATTAAGGGGAAGGGCAGCAGAGCAAGATGGTGCGGTTGCCGTGGAGCCCACAAACTGGCCATCCAGGTCCTCTACCAGACCTCTCCCACGTACTGTCCCAGCCTGCACAGACAGCACCATCGCTCTCACGCCCACACCTGCCTGCGCAAGTGCGCATGCAGCTCGCGTCCGCACGCACCTGCAGTGCAGATCTGTAATACTACATGCTTATTGTACCATTTGTGCTGTGCAGCTGCTTTCACACAGATTTTTAGCGAGCGGCCAAATTCGAACCTCGTGCGCATGCAGTTTCGTTTTTAAAACTAATCGATCAAAACCTCATGATCACCACCCTCTATATATTGAGGCAGCTTTTGGGACGTAGTAGTAGTACTACACGTGACCATGCATGGCATGCACACAACTCGGACCGATCGAGTCCACGCGCGGCCCATCCCCATGCACGCCGCCTGCACCCGCCCGATACGATTGGGACGCGTACTTGTGGCCGGGGATAATCCCAACAACCTACGTAACACAAACAGTTCAAGCGCGCGCGCGCACCTCGGATGCATGAATGCTTATATATGTTTCGTACAATATATACGAGGTTGCAAGGTGCGGCGGAGAAACATGACACGCAGGGGCCGGTCCGGGAGTTTGGTGGCCGTGGCTATGGTCCGGTCTGGAATGGGGAAGCGTCGCAAGCTGTGGACGTACGGCAGGGCCGGTTTTATGCGAATGTACGTGTGGGCTCCTGGGCTACGGGGCAGGCCGGCCCAAAAACCCGACGTGCTATACTGCGTGGCGCGACGCGGGCCGCAAATTCAACCACACTAGGGAAAACCAAACGCTACAGTGCTGGGTGGGTAGCCCTTTGCAACTTTTGGGCTTATGGACGAAAACCAGAAAGCAGCCCACTTATGGGGTGGCATTTGCAATTATCCGAAGCATAAATTATAGTTTCTATTTTGAGTCTTCGATAGTATGCTCGTTGACAGGTATGAACACCTTAATTTTATCGTCTCAGGAATTTTTATTTATCTTTCTTAAGTTTGTGATGGCCAACCCTCTCACTCTGATCTCTGTGCTGCACGTTCGTCACCTTCGCTGTGGCGAGTGGATCTCCTGATTTGCGCCACTTCGTATGCCGCGAATCAGAGCTCAAGTCCACGCAAAAAAAAAAAATCAGCGCTCAAGTCCGTCTGCCACTTCTGTACAACGATGAACGAGGGCAGTAAAGGGTTCCATAGCCACAGTCTTGCTGAAACTGAGGGTCCATATTTCCATCCGATTTCAGCACCAATCAGCGGGGCAGGGCTTCGATCATGAGAGAATAGAGAGGCATATGGGAACGAGGAGGAACTGAACGGTTCGAGAGGGTGAACAGGCTGCGTACGTGATAGAGTGCTCGACGGGGATCAGACAGAAAAGAAAATCAAGAATCAACTTGTTGATGTGGGGTTAACTCACCTGATAATGGGCTTGGACTTGAAGAGACGCGATGTTTACCACACATCGTGACAAGGAAGATGCTCTTTTCAGCCTGCCACAAAAAAAAGGGGGGGAGGGGGGGACATGCCTCCTTGATGCCAGGCAGAAAAAGGAAAAGTACCTCATCTACCTGGCTTCTAAAAGGTGACGATTTTCACTTTCAAAAAAAAAGTTGACGATTTTCAGCTATATTTTCACAGAATTGCAAATGGTAGAAAAAGGAAAAGTACCATTTTCAGCTTGTTAAAAGGGGATGATAAAATAATTGGTGACAAGGAACTGTTAGCACATGCTACAGATTTCTAATTTGTGAGAAAATAATTGCAAATGATACGAAAGGTTTCAGTGATACTCCTGCAGTCTCCGAAATGTCCACGATCACGTGCGGCCGGGCAGCTGTTCATCGATTCTTGCGGAACTGACGCTTGCGGAGCCTCCGATCGTAAGCACAGTTTCAAAAATGTTGACAAACCCAAGTAAGAATAGAATGTTTCGAAATTGTTGACAAAATAACCTTGTGGCTTTTGTAGCCCGATGAGGACGGTACATTGTGGTCGAGCAGACGAATTACGCAGAGCAACACCCTTTTCTTTTGCCAACCTCGCGACAGCAGGGGGCTCAAGCCCCCCCTCCCGCCTCTACCTACCTATTGGATCTCCATGGAGATGAAGGGAGGAGGAGGAGGGACAACTAACATAAGGGTAGAAAACGGAGCAACAGCTTCCTCCATGCCATACTTTCTTTCTTTTCTTCCCTTCCGATACAATCCACTGCGGCCTATTGAAAATTTTTGGACACACCATATCTGAGGTCAAAATTAGAGGTAGTCGAGGTTGAGCACTGTGCCTTTGGTCTGAAATTTTTTGGACAAGTTCAGATATGGTGTAATGGACACACCATATCTGAGCGTACATTTCTTTCATGATTTCTGGCTCAAAATTAGAGGTAGTCGAGGTTGAACGCTGTGCCTTTGGTCTGAAAACTTTTGTAGCCCGACGAGGACCGTACGTTGTGGTCGAGCAGACGAATTATGCAGAGCAACACCCTTTTCTTTTGCCAGCCTCGCGACAGCAGGGGGCTCAAGCCCCCCCTCCCGCCTCTACCTACCTATTGGATCTTCATGGAGATGAAGGGAGGAGGAGGAGGGACAACTAACATAAGGGTAGAAAACGGAGCAACAGCTTCCTCTATGCCATACTTGAAAACGATCTGGTCAACCGTCTTTGTTTTATCAGCTAAAATCTTTGTCGATGTCAGTTCATCCTACAGATTATTTAAATAGATCAGGGGTGAGAGTGCAGCCAAATTAAAAACAATCAGCTTTAGCCAAATTAAAAAAATAATAAAATGGACGCGGCTTACCCTCTCAAGGAGAAATGCCAGTAAATTTTCAATAGGATATTTAGGAGACCACCATTGTGCCTTCACTTGGAGCCTGAAAAAGAATGACGGCTGATTTGAATATTTGATCCACACAAAAAAAAATGCGAGGAAATCGACACAAAAATTTTGGGACAGAACTAGTAGCACACGTCCACATCCTTTGTGATGACAGAAAAGTAAATAATAAAGTTAAGTGGTAGAAAAATTCTTTTTCATGGCAAATGCATGGGTATCCAGTGGCGGAGGACCATGGTGGCAAGGTGTGGCAAGTGCCATACCTTGATTTGATCATGCTGCTTTGCCATGCCTTGATTTGATCATGCTGCTGTGTGTAGTGATGGCATATTATGATACTGCTATGCGTTACACCTTAATTAGTGAAGTATTATCCACTGTCCGCCATACCTCAAATTTTATTTGTCCTCCGCCACTGTGGGTATCAGTCCTTCAAAACTGAAAGAAGGCACGATAACTAAACACCCTCATGCAGGTCTTGATGATTGCCAGCAACAATTGCGTGCTCACGAAGCATATGACAGTTCCATTCCATCAAAGCTCCATCATCTATCCATGAGCCTCAAACTTGCGTGCCTTTTTTTCCTTCGTGAGATCGATCAGTCCGGCACTCTAATGTACTGAGGGCTGAAGCATTGGAGGGAACCAAAAGACCATGGTAAGCATGTGCGGGAGTTCTGATCCGGCAGAGAGTTGAAACATATGTTCTCGCAATCCTCTTTCGAACTGCAAGTACTGTTTCTTAATCCAGCTCTCCGCGCGCGCGGAAGTGGCGCTGGCTCATGGCGGCCTGGCATAGCGGCGACGGCTGATGCGCAACAGCAGCTGCAAACTCAGGCATCTGAGAGATAATAACTTCTCTCTTCTCCTGCCCCTTCTGTTTCTTGGATTAAACACGAGCTGCCGGCTTACCGGCCGAACAAGTCCTCCAATTCATTGCTTGTTTGTTCTTGTGGTGCTGCCTTGTTTTCCACAATGTAGTCGTCATCTAGTGACTTGGCGTACTTTTTTTCACTATCGCTTCAGCCCTGAGGCAATTTCCCGTAATGAGTATGAGCAACACGTTGCTGTAAGAGGTGCGTTTATGCGAACTAGCAGCAAACAAAGGCGAAGTCGCCATAGCACTTGGAGCGAACCATAATACCCATTGGAGCGGAGGGTCATGCAGCAAATCCACAATGGTTACCCGTGGTGCACCGCGGCTCCCTGCTGAGTGCTGGATCGACGGGTCGGGAGCGGTTCGCTCCGTGGACCAACCGCGCCCATCGTGAGGGTAATGCCAGTCACAATCGACTGGACATCAGCAAAGTTGGATAACATTACTATTTAGATCGAGTTGTACTATAGCATAGTGCCGTGAATTAGTAGCCAGGTAGCCAAGGAAGATGATTGGCTTTAAATAAAAGCAGGAGACGGGGAAGGACGTGATGAAGTCTGCGAGGAAGTCAGCAATGTGTAGGACTCCATAGAAATTTTCATTCTTCTCAACAAGCCAGAAAAAAAAAATACTACTAGTGTGTTTTTGTTGACAAGAACACAGCCAGCGAGCTGCCTTGAGTTCGTTGTACGGGAGAATGACGCTGGCCTGATCTGATGAATTGAATCTACATCGGAGGATTCGTGGTGGTGGATGCTGACATGCTGTCAAGGCGCGCATCGATGGATGCCAATGTTGTGTGCCGATCCACTCCATGCTGAGCCCACCCTACCAGCTAACCAGCATACCTGTGTCTCGCTCTCGCGGCCTGGGGACACCAACTAGGCCGCGGCGAAGAGGGCGTTCGCGTGCCTTATCGTTTCTTTTTTTTTTTCCCCAATTTTTCTCACGGTCCCGGATTTGTTTGAGTCTGAAATTTTGTCAAATAGCGTTCCACCGTTCCTGCTTGTCCGGACATTTTTTTTGAAACGATTTTGAGTTCTGATGCACAAGGGCGCACTACCGCATCATCTTGGCGTCGTGGCCGCGCGCGGCCGATGCCAGCGTGGGGTCGGGTGCCGTGCCGCCCTCTAGGGGAAGCCATGCCAACGTTCGTGCATGCAGTGCACTCCGGCCGTTGACGTGATGGCTGATCGACGCACGCAGGAGCAAGAAGAGGCAGAGCCGAGAGCAAGGGTGAACCACCAAGTGCAACGTACAGCGCACTACCGCATCATCGTGGCGCTGTCCTCGTGATGGCACAAACCAGTGACTCGAGATCGTCTGCTTGTGCTGGTCGCATCCGGCGCACGCAGTGCCGTCGTTGGCAGCTTTCCCTGGTCGTGGCCGCGGCCGATGCCAGCGTGGCCGGCCGGCGACTACATTAAATTGATGCCAGCGTGGTCGGCCGGCGAAGCAGGTCACCGGCGGCGAGGCGAGTTCCCACACAGCTTCGCCGGCGGCTTGGAGAACGGGGCGTCCAGCACCGCCTGCGGCACGCTCGGCACCACGACGCGCAGGCAGCACCCGGACGACGCGGAGAAGTTGACGGCGGCGACGGCAGGGAAGGGACCGCCCGGGTGCGCCGCGGCGGCGTCGCGCACGTCGAGCAGCGCCAGCGCGCCGCCGAGAGTGGCCCGTGACCGTGACACAGTAAAATGAGTGCCGGTCACGGTCGCCAGCTCTCGCCGGTGACCTGCTCCCGATCGAGTACTTGATATATACGGCAGCCGGGGCCACATGATGCAGTTCCTTGCTGCGACCAGGAAAGGAAGGCACCGGAACGTTTGAGGCCCCTCGTCTGGAGAGCCGTACGTCGATCGGCAGGCTCAAGCGTCCCATGCATACCAATTGCCGCCTCCAAACGAGTTTAGAGGAAGTTGCAGATCAAGTCCTCTAGAACGCCGTGAAGGGGAATCGCTTCTACTGGGAATTCAAACGAGCCCGACGTCATGTAGAGGTGAGGGGTCAACGATTGACGACTCCCTTCGACGCCTGGCCACGTCACCGGGCGTTCCGCCTATTGTGCGTCCCGTTGCGTGCGGCAGGCATATCGTCCTGTCCTTAGCTCCGTAGTTAACCAAGCTGCACTGTAATCAAACTGATGAGCGCGCTATGATCGTGCACTGGGAAGCGAAGTGTCTGCAGGTGCCAATAAGTAAGAAACCTGATCTTGCAGTGCAGCGTACCTGGCGTACGTAGTGCATGATCAAGAAACCAGCAGAGCTCTGCTACGTTCTCAGGTACGGTAGGCTCACCCGGCCCGGCCGGCGTTGGGGACTATCGGCGGCGGAAGGGCTTCGCTTCGACATTAATTTGCTGGCTTGGCTTGCCGACGTTGCCGTGCCCAGAGTTCGCGTGCGAGACAGCTTACCGGCGGCCGCGAGCACGGCCAGGGCCATCACGTGACGTCCGCGTCTCCGTGTCATGGGCTACTTCAAACAGCCACCGGGTCTGCGGGCCGCTCTACTGACGATGCGATATTTTTCTCAGACGAGAGGCAGGTTTCCTGGGCCAACACCAACAGAAAGCCCAACCGACTGAGCCCGTCTCTATTTTTGGTGGCCTGTTGAGGAATTTGGCCTCGCGCCTGGATTCAGAGACCCGTTGACCTGACGACCGAGTTCACGTGCCAGCGACAAACAAAGACTGAGCCGCGACGAAGAGTTCCTCCGCCGCCGCCGCCGCCGAGTTCCGACGGCGTCCATTCATGTGGCCAGGCCAGGCAAGTCCTCTTCTTCAAATTCACTTGTGCACCAGTTGCTTGCTTTCCGAAATCGACCAACAAATTTGCATTGAGGAGGTCCACTTACACTGTGTTGTTGGCCAGGAAACAAATTCATAAGTGTCGAGCACAACACCTTTTTCTTGATTAGTTTATACAACAAGACGGCAAGTGCAATCTTCATCTGATTAGTTTATTCAACAAGGCAGCCAGCTCAATGTTCTTTTATTAGTTTGTACTACAACAAAATGGCGGCGAGTATATCACTTTTTTTTTTAGTTATTTTACATACAACAAGGAGGTGATCGAGTACAATACTTTTTTCTTGATTTGTTTACGCAACAACAAGGCAGCAACTGCAATACTCTTTTGCTGATTAATTTATTCAGCAACAAGCTAAGGCACGTAGGTAGCCAAAAGATGTATTATACAGCAGACATACAACATGTAGCTAGTGACATCATTATATCTAGTTGTTTTATCTTTATATACTAATTAACATGTGAATATGAGAGATATTTTTCATCAGCAACCGACATTCATATTTGAGATGCTATATCATTCATGGATCTCGTGACTAAAAATAAATTAGAACTAGGTGATACCCCGCGCGTTGCTGCGGGAATTCGTTGATTATGTTGAAAATACGTGCTTGAATAAACCAAGAAGAATATCATATACTAAATAATAAGAAGCTCATAACTTGCCTTTTTTTAGTTTAACATAGAAGGCCAACATCTATAAATGGAAAAGGGAAATAGAACTTCACATATGGCGAGCGGAAAGAAGAGGAGCAGATACAAACTCTAGTCAAAGATTGGGAATGAATCCAAAAGTGAAATGTTGGAGAACAATCTTAATTGGTGTAAAACAGCAATAAAAAAAAAATACAGTTGTAGCTCAAAGTTTGAACTAAATGGTACCTACCGCTCAACATAAAACTGGGAATGATCAGCACCTTAATCCATCTTTACAAATGAACTATCTGAATTTCATACACAATTGAAAAGTGACTGAAAGAGGGGGAAAATAGTACTGCATAAATTATCTAAGTAGGAAAAATGTGGATCATTCCACATTATTGTCTACCTTAATACACACTGACTTTGCGTGTAGTTGAAACGATTGGACCGATTTGTGTATTAGTGAGGAAAGCTTATTGTACTCATAATAACTTTAATAATACAATTTCTGCAGGTGATTTAACCATTTGTTTCTCCTTTGACATAAAACAAACATCACATAGTACCTTGGTGAAAAATTATGTTATTAGCAAAACATTCAATCCATCATCTGCATGCTTGCTTGCTTAAATCTGAGAAGGAAAAATGGCAAAGTTATATATCCATCTGTTCCTCGTAAAAAAAATATCCATCTATACTTTTGGAGTTCAGATGGGACAGAGCAAAGCACAGAAGAAAAAAAAAATGTGTTGCTGATACGCTGTAAAGACAAACAATTCTAATTACTGATAAACATGATAATCACACATCGAATGGAGGTAGGCCCTGGGAATCATGTTGGGGCGCTAGCTGCTATTCTGAGAATCATGTTGGGGCGCTGCTACTCTGAGAATAATCATGTTGGGGCGCTGGTACCCTGAGAGTCATGCAGAACTAAATAAATAGGTGGAAGCCAGAAATTAGATAATGAAAAGGCATGAACAACAATGCACTGATAGAGGTTGTCAACTGTAATGTGCATATTGTCAAATCATATCCAAGAAAATATTTCATATAAAAACATGGGGGGAGATAGAGGTTGTTAACGGTAATGTGCATATTAATCCAAGAAAATATTGCATATATAAACATTGGGGAAAACAGCTGCTTCTCTTGTAGGTGGAGGCGTGGAGCTGTAATGATTAATTCATACACTACAGAGATATTATTTTTTTATTTTTACCTGAATGACCAAAGAAGGCCAAAACTTTCTGAGGTGCTATATCAAGATGATACCTCAATTTGTAGGAACCTGCAGATACGCTGAGGAAATTTCAAAAAAATAGATGAACCTTCAAAATCTGAACGCTCACGTGAATAATAACAATAATGATTAAAGGACACTTATATATATTTTAGAAGGCTTAAAATATAAGGACAGCTGGCCAAAAAGGTTAATGCATAGACTTTTAGAGATTTTTTTTTTTTACCTGAATGATCAATAAGGGCCAAAACTCATGCTATGGTGATATATCCAGAGGGTAACTCAATTCATATGAACCTGGATATATTTAGAGGAAATTCAAATCAATTTAGATGGACCTATAGAATCCGATGAGCGCTCACGTGAACCCAACAAAAATGCTGCAGAGATCCTTTACATTAATATGTACACATGCAGAGGAGTTGCTAAGGTACAATTCACCGAACTGGTTGAGTGCAAAAAACCATAAGAGCAGTCTACAACATAATTTATAAGAAAGAGATTGAAGAACGTGTCTGATCACAGTGAGTGAAACCAAAAGAGCAGATGAACGGCAATGGGAAGCTGCTACCGAAAATACCTCAAAAACATGGAAGCACAGACCCGGTCTCATGCATGGGGATTGAGACCGTATTCACATAGACGCAATAGGGTGTTCTGGCGAACGAAGAATTAAGGTCATTAGTGCTCAGGGACCTATTGAATCTTTAGGAGTGGTAACATGAGTCATTGATGAAGGATTAATGCAATTAAATCTGGTGGTATCTTGATGGTGCGTCCATTACTCTGGGGTTGTGGAGGCGCCATTGATGGGGTAGTGGCTTCAGTTTTTGCAATTGATTGGGGCTGTGTTGGGGGCGTGACCTTCCTCTGCAGCTGAGCCATGTCGATCATGGAAGGCAGGGTTCTATGGAGAAGATGAAGACGAAGAACGGTCAGGATGTAGAGTTTTTTGAGATCGGATGGTGCAAAAATAAACAGTGACGTGGCTCATTGGGGGTTGAGAGAAATAGTAGTAACTGATCTTTTGTGGTTGCACTTATAAAGAAAGAGTAGATTCCTATTTCGAGTCTTCTTCTGAAAGATAGTATATATTCTTGGTATGAACACCTTAATTTATTAGTCATAAATGCAAATTTATGTTGATTATAAGCTTGAATTCGGATGGGTTGGTTCCACCGCAACAACTACGCTTAGTTTGCTACATATATGTTTGTTTGTTAATCAAAACTTCAATATTTATTCATTAGAAAGATTGTATCATCCTTTTATTTTAACAGATTTGTATCACACACAACCTGGTTTGTGACACATGCAGCGAAGTGTGAAGAAATCAATAATGAAACAATCGCCATCATCATACTTTTCTGTGATGCACTCTTCTTTGCATATCTGTCTCTTGGCCCGCCACCAGGGAAAGCAAGACATCTTATTGTTTGCTGCTGTATAGCAAGCTGGATTCTTAGGTTTCCAATGCTCATAATCCTCGCAGCCTAAGAATCAGTTTGAGGAAGATCAAACCTTACTATCATTGTATAGATGCTAAGATGGCAAAAGATGGATATGAAGCGTGCATGCATTTAAATGTGTGTGTGAGGAAGCAGTACCTGATTCAAGGACTAGCAATATAAGAAACATGGAACACATTGCTTGCTTCCCGACTGCCATCTAAATTGACCGACAAAGTTGAGGAGATCCGCTTACACTGTGTTGTTGGCTATTATATAGCGCCGAGCACAGTACTCTTTCTTGATTAGTTTCTACAACATGGCAGGAGTGTAGCACTATTTTCTTGATTACTTTATACTCTCTTTTTTTTTCCATTTAGTGTGTTCAATGAAACTTGTCCTTATGTATTCACATGTACTGTGGCAAAAGAATCATTATCAAAGCTAGAAAGGTGAAGTCATTGACGGAAAACCAAGACACTCAATACTTTCACTCTGTTAGGCATAACTCGATTTACTCCACCATGTATTTGACGGGTCAAGCTAAACTATGTCGCAATAATATGTACAAAATAAGGTGAGATTATGAATTGGGATGAGCTATGTGACTTCGTGAATTAATCTCATACTCTCTACCTTATTAACTCAGGAAGTCACCACAATCGCCTCGATGTCAATGATGATTTCGTCTACCAGTGAAAAAAACTAGCCATAAATGCAACACTCAAGACGAACCATAAACTTGAACTCTTGGTCGGTTGGTTCCTCCACGAGTCTACAAGAAACCTAACTAGCTAAGTTACGCTTAGCTGCTATCTATATGTAATTTTTTAAGCCAAAAGTCTAAGATTATTCATTAGAAATATTATACCATCTCTTCATTTTTACATAGTTGTTCTACATGTAGTGGTCCACACAGCCTGGTTTGTGACACATGCAACGAGGTGAGAATACACCAGTAACATAGCAATCGCCATTGTCATACTTCTCCAGGATGCACTCGTCTTTGCATCTCTGTCTCTTAGCCCGCCACCAGGGAAAGCAAGACAACTTCTTGTTTGGTGCGGTATAGCAAGATGCATTCAAATAAGGTTCCCAATGTTCAAAACCCTCGCAACCTAAGAATCATTTTGAGGAAAATCAAACCTGATTATGATTCTATAGATGCCAGATGACAAAAGATGGAGACGGAATATTTGCATGCATAAGTGCATTTGCGCGCATGTGAGTGCGAGAAAGCGTACCTGATTCGAGGACCAACAATATAAGAAGTGTGGAACATATTGCCCATTTCCAGGTTGCCATCTAAATTGACCGACAAAGTTGGGGATAGTCACTGATGGCTAGGAAACAAGGGGTCTACCCTTTATATAGTGCCGAGCACAGTGCTCTTTTCTTAATTAGTTTATACAATAACAAGGCCACAAGAAGGGCAATGTTTTTTTTCCATTAGTTTATACAGCAAGAAAACGGTGAGCGTACTCCTTTCTTGATTAGTTTATGCAACAGCAAGGCGGCAAGTGCAAGATCTCAAAAAAAAAAAAAGGCGGCAAGTGCAATACTCTTTCATTGATATTCAACAACAAGCTAATTAACCCTCGCAAAAAAAAAACAACAAGCTGATTAAGGCAGGTAGCTAGCCAAAAGATGCATATACAGACACACAACATGTGGATAGGACATTATTATATCTAGTTTTTATATCTTTATATAGCACTTATACGTGAATATGAAAGGTTTTTTTTTTCATAAGCAACCGATATTCATGCTTGAGATACTATATATATAACGGATGCCGTGCCTAAACATAAATTAGAATTCCTATTTCGAATCTTCTTTCCAATGATAGTATGCTCGTTGTCAGGTATGAATTAACACCTTCAAAAATACTCCTCATAAGATAATAGATCACAAGAATAGGAGACTCTCGGCTGTAGATCAACTGGTCAGGCCAGGTGAATTTACGTGGTTGGTTTATATAGCCTACGGCAGCGCGGCGCCCAATCACATCTGCTCTTGCGATCTTCGGGCGCACACCTTTTCCTTTCCTCAGCATTAGGGGTGCAAATAGGTGCTCCTAACGGTACCCTCCGACCCTAAGGGTCGCTAATTTGCACCCCTACCCAGCATCGCGACATACAGAGGCGGATCCAGCGGGAGGGGTGGGGGCGGCAAGGGGGGCTCAAGCCCCCCTACCTGCTGGATCTCCATGGAGATGAAGGGAGGAGGAGGGAGAAGAAGATGAAGAGGAAGGGGGGCTGGAGGAAGAAGAAAGGAGATGAGCACCCCCTTGGCTCATCAGTTAGCTAGCTCCGCCACCGGCGGCATAGAACATTGTCCATGTAAATCGCTTGTTGAACCGTAGCTCTATGGATCCATCTCTTGGCAAGTCGTGTGAACTTCTCTTGTGCGACTAACATAAGGGTAGCAAACGGAGCAACAGCTCCCTCTATGCCATACTTGAAAACGATCTGGTCAACCCTCTCTGTTTTATCAGTTAAAAACTTTGTTGTTGTTAGTTCATCCCGCAGATTTAAACAGATCAGGGGCGAGACTGCAGCCAAATTAAAAACTATCAGATTTAACCAAATTAAAAAATAAAATGGATCCGGCTTACCCTCTCGTGAAGAAATGCCAGTAAATCTTCAATATGATATTCAGGAGACCACCACTGTGCCTTCACTTGGAGTCTGAAAAAGAATGGCGGCTGATTTGAATATTTAGAAAAGTATATAATAAAGTTAGGTGGTAGAACAATTCTTTTTCATGGCAAATGCATGGGTATCACTTCTTAAAAATTGAAAGAAAGTGGCCTGTAACTCAATGTCTCTAATCAACAAACCTAACAAGAAAAAGAGATAATTTTATAAAATAGATCAGGAACGACGAAATATATTATATATCTGAATTATCAAAAGTATTCTGCGGTTTATATATATAACTCCCATGAATTTGCTATGGATTACAAAACGTCAAATATCCGGGGAGCAGATAAAACAAATTCTAAAGATTTCGACCAAAATGGTTTCAGGTGCAGTGAAATCGAACCCGGGGCAGGGAACAAGGAACCGCCGCCGTCCCCCGAGCCAGCCCCTCCCCCAGCCTGCGGCGCCACCCGCATCCGCCGCCGCCGCCCACCGCCCACCAACTCGACCGCCCAAGAACCCTAACCCCTTCCTCCTACCGCCACCAACTCGACCGCCCAAGAACCCTAACTGGTAACCGCCGCCGGCCTCCTCCGCCTTAGGCAACGTGGAGGCACCGTGCTGCCCAGGCACCGCGCGCCGCCACCCGCTAGTCTCGCTTTACGTCATGATGAGCCGGCCCACGCGGGGGGCAGGCTAGGCCCCACGCGCGGGACGGGAGTTTTCGAATTAAATGAAATTAAACGGCGCGAGACAAAGGAAAATTCAACGATGAGATCGTCCAAAAAAGAAGAGGCCTAAAGCCCCAAGAAACAAAAGGCTCAAAGGCCCATGCGGTGAGGAGGAGGAGGGCGAGGAGGGCGGCGGCGCATCGTCTTGGTGCGAGCATCACTTCCCAAGAATCCTAATCAGCAGTACGACAAATTAACAACAACAAGGTTAGGTTCACCAAGCGAGCGAGCGAGCAAGCGAGCGAGCACGCATGGTGAGGTCAAGCCACCGCAAACCGATGGAAACCCCTTCGATCATCGAAAAGAAAAGATACACGCGAAATTTACTATAGAGCCAAAAGCTTTTCCCCAACAAATTGACAGCACGTCACGTACCCACCGATCGGGCATGCATGGTGAGGTCAAGCCACCCCCATCGATCGATCGATCTATCGGCGGCATGAAATCGAGCACACGAGCGAAATTGGGTGAAAAACCTCATGCGCGAGCGCGGAAATCCCCCCCAAGCTAGCGCCATGCATGCTTCAAACCCCTAGCCCCACCGATTGAACACAAGAACGACGAACCGAATTAGCAAGAACACACGTACTAGGTAGAGACGGAAGAGCAGAACGTACAGCGAAGCAAAAAAAAAGATCCATTGGTAGGAACAGTAGCCATGCATGGCAAATTAATTAGTGGCAAGCTAGCTACAAACGTCTTGCATGGCTGAACGCTTGGATCGATGCTCCAGCTGTCTGATCAGCTGGGACCTTGCTACCTATCGATTGATGCACCGGCCGGCCGGCTGCTCTGTTTTCTCTCTGCTGCACACTCGCGGTGGCCAACTCGGGAGCTGCGCGCGGGCGGCAGCTGCTCGGATCGAGTCGATCGCTTTTAAGTAGGTACCGTACGTGGTGTGTTGGGTGGTGCAGCCCGGAATCGCACGACGACCCTCACAGCTCTCACTGGAACACACGCAAGAGCTTGAGCGCTCGTCAATGGCGCTGAACGCCGCGGCCGCGAACCGGACTGCATCTTGGCGAGAGTTTATTTCCTGGACTGGCAGAACGAAACGATGGAGTACATGGCCTATTTAACAGCCGGGAGGACGCACCACGGAGCCACGCTAGCTCTCCATGCCCGACTTGTGCGGTGCGATCCGCAAGACCAGGCCCTCGACGTCGCGTGAGCCGCTCGATCGCCTCTTCCGCACGACCCGGCCTTCCTCCGCACGAGCCAGCACACCAGGCGCGCCACCATCCTAACCAACTAGGACTCAATCTACGAACGCAGCTATCCTGCCGATCTCTAGACTCCAAGCTTAACACGATCATATATCAACCCCAACAGCCGTGATCCAAAGATTAGTTGCAAACGGTCACGACGCAGCGTCCCGTGCACGACACGAGCTCGGCAACTACACCTGCCGGACTGACATGAATACAAACTCCCTGACCCGGACTCACCTATATGTCAGGCTTATTCCTAACATAACATGGTGCTGCGATATATGGCGACCGGACCATGCGACCGTGACACCGACCGCAACACCTTCAGGACGCACCACACGAACAGCCCCAGTTAGCGAGCAGTCGCGCGCACGACAAATCGATCGGCACGAAAGGCGAGAGAGAGAGGAAGATTTGTCGTGCGCGCCCCAGAAATTAAGGGGAGGCCGAACCAACATGATCAACATTCTATAGAGGTCGATCTGTTTGGAGAGGGAGAGGTAGTGTTCGATCGCCGGCGATGGGGGGAGGTGACTGTGACGACGTCAAGTGGAAGGCGGCGACCGCGTCGCTGGGGGACGCCGACCTCAACGGAAAGGCGGCGAGCGCGTCGCTGATGGACGGAGAACTCAACGTGAAGGAGACGAGCGCGTCGCCGGAGGGTGACAACCTGCCGATCAGGAACCCAAGCAGGGCGAAGCTCCGGTTGCTACGCTTGCTGGGGATGAAACCCACGGCGGCGGAGGAGGAGGCGCTGCCGGACGGGTCCGGGGAGAAGAAGGAGAAGAAGATGAAGGTGGTCAAGACAAGGGTGACGCAGGCGCTCGTCGACCATATGATTGCGAACCCCTATACCCCCATCAGCGTGATCCCTGAGGAGAAGCTGGCGAAGCGCTCCCCGGAATTACGCCAGGCCTATACCGAAAGGAAGGCTATGGCTGACAGGGTCTTGACCTACCAGCAGGGCCTCATCAAGCAGTACATGGAAAAGGGCTACTTCGAGGAAGAGGCTGAGATCACTGACGAGGAGGATTAGGGCACCAAAGGGGCCGGGTTAATAATTGGAGTAGTGTGTTCGTCTCCTACCCGGCCCTAAGTTGGAGTACGTAGCATGGCCCCTGCCGCCCAATGGGAGGCCGGGTTTCGTGCATGATCAAGCAAGTGTTCGCTCGATCAGTTGTGCTACTAGTACACTTTTTGTCTTTGTCCACACGCCCGCCAGTCGGGACGCGTGCACCCCCTGCCTCTCCGACTCCGTGTACTAAAGTGCATCGCGCGTCAGTGCCATCTCTCACTATACCTTGCGCGGACGTTGAGACCTGAGGAGTGTGGACAGTTATAGAAACCATCAAGATTGAGCGTGAGTAGCCACCTCACTGGCAGCACGACCGAGCCCGGATCACTTTTACCGACCCTGGTGGATGGCCCAACTACCAAGAGGCAAGAGCAACTTGTGGCAAAGTGAGTAAGAATTAACAGCAAAAAGGCATGCATGTATATACGTGTTGTAACACCCGAAAACTTGAAACCAAATAAAAATCACTCAAAATTTAAATTTTTCATAACTCTTACCTTTCAATCAAATATCCAAAATAAAGCTTCATTAAATTAATAGAAACTAGAGTTAGAAATGGAAAATTCCAAAATATAAAAAAATTGTGCTCAAGTGTTTGATCTTCCTGTAATTTAATTTTCCTCCCTGGTGTTTAATTTGTTCGCAAATTTGACTTCTTATTCAAATTTGTTTTGAATTGATCTCTGGAAAATGTTTAAACATTTTTCTTTTCCCTTTACCTTTTGGGCTGCATCTCCCCGGCCCATTCTCTCTTTCTCTTCCTCCAGCCCAGCCTACTCCTTTCCCCGGCCTGCCTCCCCTTTCCTCCCTCCGCGGCCCAGCATGGCCCAGCCCAGCCAACCGAAGCCGCGTCTTCCTCCTCCGACCGCCGCAGCCTTCCGTCGCCGCGTGGCGCTCGCCGCCTGCAACCGCACCACGCCCCGGCCGAGCCGTCGCGCCAAGCATCTCGACAAACAACGCCGCGCCATGCCCGCCTGCCAAAAGCCCACGCGCGTGCTCACCTTTCGCCCATGCCGCACAGCCACCGCCTTGTCGCCATGGCCATGGACGCGTCGAGATGCGATTTCCGACCGCGCCGCTTCCCAGGGCTCCCTCTCTCCCATATCGCCTATAAAATGGACGCGCACAAAGCTCCTCACCCTTCCCCAGCTCTCAGCTCCCCAAACCAAGCGCCACCGAGCTCCAATTTCTCTCCTCCCCTCTTCTTCCCCACCGCCGGCCGCTGCCAAATCCGCCTCCACAACGAGCCCCGAGTCCCCGCTACCCTTCACCGAGCTTCACCGAGCCGTGCTCCACCTCGATGTCCCACTAGCACGAGCCGCCGCCGTCGCTCCCTCGACGCCGGCCATCTTCCCGGCCTTCTCCGTCGACGCGACCTTGCCGCCCCACTCTGCCTTGACGCCGCGCACCTCGTCGGCGCACAAGAACCCGACGCGCCGCGTCCCCCCCCCCCCCCCCCCTCTTCATCCCCGTCGAGCGCCGCCGCCGCGCTCCGCCCCTTGCCGTCGCCAGCTCGTCTCTGCCCTCCTTGACGTCGACGCGTACCCTCGGTAAGATCACCGTTCCTCCCTCTCTCTCCCGGTCTAACTCCCGTCGCTTTTGGCCCACCGGAGCGCCATTCCGGCAAACTCCGGCGAGCCGCCGCCGTCTTCCACGCCGCCAGTCGCCGCGGGCAGCCACCTCACTCGCCGGATCAACCCCAGCCGTCCATCTCAAACCAATGGCTAGGATTAGAAGCCAGCGTACCCCTTCGATTTCATAAAATCCCAGCCGTTCATCCCAGATCCAACCGTCCAGATCGATCAGTCCACCATAAATCTCCGTGGACCACTCCCATAGATCCGGTCCACAGATCCATGGACCCGGTCCATATCTTTTCCAGTAGAAAAATAATTCCTTAAATTCCCAGAAATTCCCAGAACCTGTAATTTTGCAGTTAAGCCCCTAAGCTTTAGAGTAATTCTGTTTAGGTCCTGTCTTTTTACAGAAACACCCTTAAACTTTTCGGTAATTATGTTTTAGGTCCCCATCTTTTCACATCGAAGCCCCTAAACTTTTTGGTAATTACAGTTTGGTCCTTATACTTTTCTGTTCTTACAAATAAGTCCCTAGAACCTTTCTGAAACTACACATAAGCCCTTGGAATCTTTAAACGCCCATATCTTTTTATCCGTAACTCCGTTTTGAGCGATTCTTGAGCTCACGCGTTCGTAGAAACGCTTAGTACCTTTTGGTACAAATCGTGAAGCTCTAGATTATCTCTACGAGCCATCAATACTCTAAATCCCACTCTCTCTCAACAAACCCATCATATGTCATCGATCCCGCACATCACATATGCTCGCTAACCTACTTTGAACGTAACCTATCTTATTGCACCATTCCATATCAAAGTATAGCAACCTCCGTTACCGTCACTCAGCTCCAACTCTAACCTAGCTCACCCATCGCTCAATCAATCTTAATCCAATGTTACCACCTAATGTTACCAACCTTTATCGATTTATTAACCTCTGTATACATGGTCTTTCATTGAGTTATTATTCGTTGCTACCTTATTTGTTAGTCTATCCTTAACCGTTTGATCCTTGTATTTATCTGCAAACTGTGCATTCATACCATACATGATCACGTACACATGTCACCGTCATGCGCACAGCTCATGACAGATAATTAGTAGCTTAGTATTAGTAATTAATGCAGTAGATAATACAATAGCTAATCACCATTAGGTAATACCTTAATCTATAGGTAAGTAATTAAAGTAACACTTGCACCTCGTACACATGTCGCATAAACCTTTATATAGGCTATGACCTATATAAAGACTTAGTGCCACAAATGTATGAACAACACATACGCACGCTGCCCCACCTTCACATACACTCCTGCACTTATCATCGTGTCTAGCATCCCTCAACCACATTAAAAGCCCTAGTGCATGATGTCTCACTCCTAATGATCTTAAGATAATAAAACCTTCCTAAAGTAAAACCTATTGCATCATACCTGATTTGTATCTTATCCTTCTTCGGTGTTCTATCGGTTCTTTCTTTTGCGGTCGTTTGTTTATACGGTATGTTTTTATGCGCTAGCTTACACGAGATTCGAGAAAGAGCTGAAGATCAAAGAACTCAAGGACGAGCCAGAAGACATCGACTTCACGGCTTAGACGAAGGACTAGAAGATACCGGCACCACAGTGAGAAACGACTTGAAGACATCGACTCGTTGAAGAGAGTGAAGACTTGGAACTCGAAGATTAGGACAGCGTTTGCCAGGCAAGCTCTACTTTTCCTTGATCATGATTGAACCTACTGTTTTCGCAATGCACCTATAAGGCCTATTCTCGTACTATGCATTACTTGTTATTTTACTGATTGTGTAGCTATGGTCCTACTTGCTTATTGATATTGATGTCTGTTACTTGGGCGTTAATATCAGAATCCTTGTTTACCCTAGTTTACCCTGTCACCTTGATAACCCTAAGATACACCATCATTTAATGCTTTTATTTAAATGATGGCGTGATTACCTTGCTACTAGTTATGCTTAGGACCCCTCGCAATGTTTACATTGCCACACCACACTCACATATCTACTTTTATAAATGCGTTAAATGAGTTTGGTGGTGTGTGTGATAATTGGGGTTGGGAGTAGCACAACTGTGTTAGGTGATGATGATGGTGGCGGTAATGATGGGATGGGTATGGATCGAGGGCGAGGCCACTGTGCTTGGAGAAGATGATGATCGTGTGATAGTCCACCTTATGTGGAATGTTGCTCGCCCTGCCACATAAGGACCGGTTCTTGTGACTGTAAGCATGATGATTTTTCCCGTACAACCACGGAACCTGTTATGGGCAGGACTTTTTCCTACCTTCTTGGTACTCCTGCAAGCAAGTTTCACCTGGTGGCTGGTAGTGGCAAACGGATGTTAGGAGCAACTTATACTGTACCTCGGGCATGAATACCCGCACTTTTGGCCAATGGTGTCGCTCACCTCTTTGTTATGTGGAATGCTCCTAATCCTCGTGGTGGGCTTGTGGGACTACTCGGAGAAGATGGATTAAGCGTTACGTATCCTCTAGCTAAGGGTGCGTAGCCTGTGGGAAAAGATGTACAACCTCTGCAGAGTAAAATTCAATCGATTGGACGTTGTCACGGCATATGACACATCTATGTTATGAGATCACATTGATTAGCCACTTACTATCCCTTGGCGTGTGAGTGGGTGTATAGACGCCCGTGTTTTGGAAGTGATGCCGGGTCGGTAAGACCATTGAGGTCCGAAGGCCCAACTAAAACTTGGGAACTGGCGGGAATGATCGTACTCCCCCAGGACCAACCAACTAAAATATGGACAATCAAATTCTCTGTTTTCTCTATGATCCTTGATTGCTGAAACCTTGTGTAAAGTTTGCTTGCTGCAAATGAGCCCTATGGCCTACTCCTTGCTAAGACCAAATATGCATGTATATATCCCCTTGAGTAGTGTAGGGCTTGCTGAGTACCTTATGTACTCACTTTCTTGCAATTGTTGGTTTAGTAGGAGAAGACTTCGTAGGTGAAGACGACGTTTGGGTTTTCGGTTCTACTTCCCAAGTCTGCTTGTGGCTATGGGCCATGGTTTTCCGCTGTCTGCTTCACCAGTAGTCGGCCGGATAGACTTGGATAGTAATAAATCCTCGTCGTACCGCCGCTAAGGGTCTTATATCAGGTATCATACTTATTTACCAAATCGAAGTATGCTTTTGATTATCATAACTGTGTTCTTGTGCGTATCAGCTACTGATCCAGGGACTGATACAGGATGCACAACAGATTCCAGAAATGGGGTCTGACAGAGTGGTATCAGAGCAATACTTGGCCGTAGAACGAAAAACCTAGGATTTGTCACGCTCGAAAAAGGCTATTTTCAAAACTAGTTACGAAAATCTTCCATAGTATCTTTCCCCATCTATTTTAAAAATCTCTTGCTCTTCTCATCAACTGAAGAAGACCTACCTCAACTCAACTTGTTTACGCAGGAAAGCTGCCACTAGATGGACAACCAAGACTATGTGACCATAGAAGTGGAGAATACAACATACCAAGTTTACCGCAAACCAGATGTGGTTCCCAAACAAAAGGGCAATGCCAATACCGCCAAGGACCCAAGAAAGCAGAGGACATGCTTCTTTTGCCACGACCCCGGACATATGATCGCCAATTGCCCCTACTACGAGCCAATCAATGAAGCAAAAGTTGCTGTGACCAACATGGAGAATGCCATGTCTCGACCTCTAGCGCCATCCACAGAGATTCAACCGGTGGTACAGGACAAGCATCAAGAGCAAGGAGTTTGGAATGATATGGATGGCACACATCCGATGTCACCGTCTATCATCGCCAGAGTACTTGAAAGGTTGACTAATTTGGAAGAGTCAGTGAAGAAGAGCAGTGAAGAAATTGCCTTTATCAAAAAGCTACTACAGCCAAGAGACGCCAACGAGAGCTGCAATAAGAAGGGAAAGTATGTCATACAAGGATCTGGTCAAGATGCATCTGGGGATCTTAAGAAGCCAAGGTACCCATTACCTGATGCACGTCCCACAAAAGAACCTGGCATCCACCAACCAACCGAGATGCATCTGTCTCAAAGCAACACAGGTCTGCCAACAGAGGCTTATGAAAGGGCACCCACCGCAATGCCACTGACAACCCAAGACGTTGTTTCCACTGTAGACAGGAAGGACACGTGATTGCCAGATGTCCGTCTTATAAGAATGGATCTCTACCAACCTAACCGGATGCAAGAGCAAATCTACCAAATACTAAGGGAAGTGTGCTGCAAGTATGTTTCGGTTGCAAACTTGCACACTTGATGGTCTACTGTCCCACCTACAGAAACGAGACATTGACCAAAGCATTGGTAGATACAAGAGCTTCAGAGTCCCATATGGAGTGAAATGTTCAAAATCAACTAAAGCTCCCAAACAATAAGAAATCTATTTTGAGGAATCCCAAGAGTGAAGACATGCTATCTAGGCCAAAAGCACCAGCGTAAGCATCTCATGAAGGATGTCACCACTAAGAAGGATGTCAGTTTGCATATGGAGTACTAGTTGTACTTGTAAGATGTTGTAACTATGATAATGGGTTGTACTAGAGTTGTAAGACAGTCTATGTGCAATAAAAATATCAGTGTTGCCGAAGGATGTGGAATGATGCCTCTAGCTACCTTCAGTGAAATGCAGTGATCATGTGATACACTTATTCAGATAGCACCAAGTATCAGGTCAAGAAACCAAACCCGCTGTATCAAAGTGAAGAATGGTTTTCCTTTAACCGATCAAGTCATACGACCCTCTCGATTTCTTTTGGTCGACAGGCTACTGATCGAGTTCTGATAAAAATGAAGAGAAGATTCGATAGTTAGCCTACCCTCGAGCCTTAAACCTCGTTCGTAGTACGCTTACACATCAAACCACAACAAATAAATTATGTTGTTTGTGTGATTCGATGATTTTGTTCTGACTCTCAATTCTTTATGCTTGTGTGCTCTTAATCAAACTAAACATCACTATAATAATAACATGAAGAATAATACTGACCTAATACCAAAGCCCTCTCCTAACCTATACCCAAATCCCTACCAAAGAAACCTACTGCCAAAGAGTTCTGCTCAGAATCAAGAAGTCAAGAGCATGGCACGAAGACAGATAAAGACCCACCGCTCGACTGGAAAGTTCATAAGAATCAGTACTACGAGAAGTAAGGTGTTAGTTACTCGTCAACAGTAGACACCCACAGAAACGGAAGATGGCAACTGCAAATCTCAAATGAAGAGCTTAACCACGAAGGCAGTGCCAACAGCAGCTGAGATATTAACAAGATGTTTCGACAATTACCACAGTGAGTCAGTTTCAGAATTGCAATGGCCACAGATGGACCAAGCAACTGGGATTAATCGCCTTTGAAATATGGAATTTTCACCCAATTGCCAATTGGAATAAATTAAGAATGTTGTATAACTTCCAAAGAAATGCTCAGTCAAGACAAAACCTATCAAGCTTTTCCGTAGATATCATGTTCTCTGATAAGTCAACAGAATGTGCATCAGCTTGCAGCAACAGATGACTCTGAATGTACTATTTGGAAAAGTGCACAAATAGGACAAGGAAATAAGGATATCAATATCCAGACACATGAGCCTGAACAAAAAGCAGCATGTCAAGGATAGAGACAGAACTGCTAGTAAAAGCACAAGCTTCAAAAAGAGCTTGTATCCCTACAGTGAAGAGTCATGTTACCTATGGACAGATCAGACAGCTATAACTATGAGTATGTCCCGAAATAACAGAAAGTGTTACATCCATCAAAAGTATGAACACATCATTACAGTTGCTTCCATAATACAAGACTGTCTCCGTAAAGAAAGAAACACGTTGAGAACCAGGGAATCAGAAGTTTCAGAAAATCCATACTCCCTTAATCCTGCTACAAGGATCTGGAGCACCCTTTGAAGACAACAGATAAACCATACAGATGGCAACTGCAAACCTTGGACAAAGATAGGTGGTATTAGACCCAAGGTACCATGAGCCCGCAATGGCAAGAGTTGATGAAACTCCCTGAGATGAGAATAGTAGTATGAAGAATAGTGAGGGACCCCGACTTTCTTAGCCCTGGTATGGACCGATCAAGAAAAAGGCAAGTCACATATTTTTGGACGATGTTGACTATTTTGTTGAAGAGAACACAACAAAGAAAGTTACCACCTAACCCAAAATCAACTTTTGATAAGCCTACCTTTGAGGATAATTTCTGGAAGCAAGTACAGTGAAAGACGATTCATGGGAAAATAGGACAAAAAAAAAATGCCTGAATCTCTGAGGCAGGATAGAATGCATAATGCCAACCCTACTAAGGAGTATCAGTATTGCACACAAAGAGAATTGATGAAGCCAGTCAACGTTCCATCCTATAGAAGCCTAAAGTTTAAGAATCAACAGTCCCATTGAAGAAAGGTTATAGAAGCATGCTACCGACCATGTAACTTGGATTGCCTCGTGACAACAAGGACTGAGTCAACAACTGGAGTACCCCAAGTTAAAACTCTTTTAAGTGGGGTAGGACCTTTCGTCCACAAACCTAGTAACCGTGAAATCAAAACCTTACGCCTACCATCCTCTGTAAAAGCGACCAACATCCGAAGATCCCCATAAGCAAGAAGTCTCCAACGAAGTTTTGGATATTACCAACGTCAGGCAAGAAGATGCAAAAGAAAGTTCTACACCATCTGATAAGATCGCTCGAATCTCGAGGACGAGATTCCTTTTAAGTGGGGTAGATTTGTAACACCCGAAAACTTGAAACCAAATAAAAATCACTCAAAATTTAAATTTTTCATAACTCTTACCTTTCAATCAAATTTCCAAAATAAAGCTTCATTAAATTAATAGAAACTAGAGTTAGAAATGGAAAATTCCAAAATATAAAAAAATTGTGCTCAAGTGTTTGATCTTCCTGTAATTTAATTTTCCTCCCTCGTGTTTAATTTGTTCGCAAATTTGACTTCTTATTCAAATTTGTTTTGAATTGATCTCTGGAAAATGTTTAAACATTTTTCTTTTCCCTTTACCTTTTGGGCTGCATCTCCCCGGCCCATTCTCTCTTTCTCTTCCTCCAGCCCAGCCTACTCCTTTCCCCGGCCTGCCTCCCCTTTCCTCCCTCCGCGGCCCAGCATGGCCCAGCCCAGCCAACCGAAGCCGCGTCTTCCTCCTCCGACCGCCGCAGCCTTCCGTCGCCGCGTGGCGCTCGCCGCCTGCTACCGCACCACGCCCCGGCCGAGCCGTCGCGCCAAGCATCTCGACAAACAACGCCGCGCCATGCCCGCCTGCCAAAAGCCCACGCGCGTGCTCACCTTTCGCCCATGCCGCACAGCCACCGCCTTGTCGCCATGGCCATGGACGCGTCGAGATGCGATTCCCGACCGCGCCGCTTCCCAGGGCTCCCTCTCTCCCATATCGCCTATAAAATGGACGCGCACAAAGCTCCTCACCCTTCCCCAGCTCTCAGCTCCCCAAACCAAGCGCCACCGAGCTCCAATTTCTCTCCTCCCCTCTTCTTCCCCACCGCCGGCCGCCGCCAAATCCGCCTCCACAACGAGCCCCGAGTCCCCGCTACCCTTCACCGAACTTCACCGAGCCGTGCTCCACCTCGATGTCCCACTAGCACGAGCCGCCGCCGTCGCTCCCTCGACGCCGGCCATCTTCCCGGCCTTCTCCGTCGACGCGACCTTGCCGCCCCACTCCGCCTTGACGCCGCGCACCTCGTCAGCGCACAAGAACCCGACGCGCCGCGTCCCCCCCCCCCCCCCCCCCTCTTCATCCCCGTCGAGCGCCGCCGCCGCGCTCCGCCCCTTGCCGTCGCCAGCTCGTCTCTGCCCTCCTTGACGTCAACGCGTACCCTCGGTAAGATCACCGTTCCTCCCTCTCTCTCCCGGTCTAACTCCCGTCTCTTTTGGCCCACCGGAGCGCCATTCCGGCAAACTCCGGCGAGCCGCCGCCGTCTTCCACGCTGCCAGTCGCCGCGGGCAGCCACCTCACTCGCCGGAGCAACCCCAGCCGTCCATCTCAAACCAATGGCTAGGATTAGAAGCCAGCGTACCCCTTCGATTTCATAAAATCCCAGCCGTTCATCCCAGATCCAACCGTCCAGATCGATCAGTCCACCATAAATCTCCGTGGACCACTCCCATAGATCCGGTCCACAGATCCATGGACCCGGTCCATATCTTTTCCAGTAGAAAAATAATTCCTTAAATTCCCAGAAATTCCCAGAACCTATAATTTTGCAGTTAAGCCCCTAAGCTTTAGAGTAATTCTGTTTAGGTCCTGTCTTTTTACAGAAACACCCTTAAACTTTTCGGTAATTATGTTTTAGGTCCCCATCTTTTCACATCGAAGCCCCTAAACTTTTTGGTAATTACAGTTGGTCCTTACACTTTTCTGTTCTTACAAATAAGTCCCTAGAACCTTTCTGAAACTACACATAAGCCCTTGGAATCTTTAAATGCCCATATCTTTTTATCCGTAACTCCGTTTTGAGCGATTCTTGAGCTCACGCGTTCGTAGAAACGCGTAGTACCCTTTGGTACTAATCGTGAAGCTCTAGATTATCTCTACGAGCCATCAATACTCTAAATCCCACTCTCTCTCAACAAACCCATCATATGTCATCGATCCCGCACATCACATATGCTCGCTAACCTTTTAGCGTTGACTTTGAACGTAACCTATCTTATTGCACCATTCCATATCAAAGTATAGCAACCTCCGTTACCGTCACTCAGCTCCAACTCTAACCTAGCTCACCCATCGCTCAATCAATCTTAATCCAATGTTACCACCTAATGTTACCAACCTTTATCGATTTATTAACCTCTGTATACATGGTCTTTCATTGAGTTATTATTCGTTGCTACCTTATTTGTTAGTCTATCCTTAACCGTTTGATCCTTGTATTTATCTACAAACTGTGCATTCATACCATACATGATCACGTACACATGTCACCGTCATGCGCACAGCTCATGACAGATAATTAGTAGCTTAGTATTAGTAATTAATGCAGTAGATAATACAATAGCTAATCACCATTAGGTAATACCTTAATCTATAGGTAAGTAATTAAAGTAACACTTGGACCTCGTACACATGTCGCATAAACCTTTATATAGGCTATGACCTATATAAAGACTTAGTGCCACAAATGTATGAACAACACATACGCACGCTGCCCCACCTTCACATACACTCCTGCACTTATCATCGTGTCTAGCATCCCTCAACCACATTAAAAGCCCTAGTGCTTGATGTCTCACTCCTAATGATCATAAGATAATAAAACCTTCCTAAAGTAAAACCTATTGCATCATACCTGATTTGTATCTTATCCTTCTTCGGTGTTCTATCGGTTCTTTCTTTTGCGGTCATTTGTTTATACGGTATGTTTTTATGCGCTAGCTTACGCGAGATTCGAGAAAGAGCTGAAGATCAAAGAACTCAAGGACGAGCCAGAAGACATCGACTTCACGGCTTAGACGAAGGACTAGAAGATACCGGCACCACAGTGAGAAACGACTTGAAGACATCGACTCGTTGAAGAGAGTGAAGACTTGGAACTCGAAGATTAGGACAGCATTTGCCAGGCAAGCTCTACTTTTCCTTGATCATGATTGAACCTACTGTTTTCGCAATGCACCTATAAGGCCTATTCTCGTACTATGCATTACTTGTTATTTTACTGATTGTGTAGTTATGGTCCTACTTGCTTATTGATATTGATGTCTGTTACTTGGGCGTTAATATCAGAATCCTTGTTTACCCTAGTTTACCCTGTCACCTTGATAACCCTAAGATACACCATCATTTAATATTTTTATTTAAATGATGGCGTGATTACCTTGCTACTAGTTATGCTTAGGACCCCTCGCAATGTTTACATTGCCACACCACACTCATATATCTATTTTTATAAATGCGTTAAATGAGTTTGGTGGTGTGTGTGATAATTGGGGTTGGGAGTAGCACAACTGTGTTAGGTGATGATGATGGTGGCGGTAATGATGGGATGGGTATGGATCGAGGGCGAGGCCACTGTGCTTGGAGAAGATGATGATCGTGTGATAGTCCACCTTATGTGGAATGTTTGGTGCTCGCCCTGCCACATAAGGACCGGTTCTTGTGACTGTAAGCATGATGATTTTTCCCGTACAACCACGGAACCTGTTATGGGCAGGACTTTTTCCTACCTTCTTGGTACTCCTGCAAGCAAGTTTCACCTGGTGGCTGGTAGTGGCAAACGGATGTTAGGAGCAACTTATACTGTACCTCGGGCATGAATACCCGCACTTTTGGCCAATGGTGTCGCTCACCTCTTTGTTATGTGGAATGCTCCTAATCCTCGTGGTGGGCTTGTGGGACTACTCGGAGAAGATGGATTAAGCGTTACGTATCCTCTAACTAAGGGTGCGTAGCCTGTGGGAAAAGATGTACAACCTCTGCAGAGTAAAATTCAATCGATTGGACGTTGTCACGGCATATGACACATCTATGTTATGAGATCACATTGATTAGCCACTTACTATCCCTTGGCGTGTTAGTGGGTGTATAGACGCCCGTGTTTTGGAAGTGATGCCGGGTCGGTAAGACCATTGAGGTCCGAAGGCCCAACTAAAACTTGGGAACTGGCGGGAATGATCGTACTCCCCCAGGACCAACCAACTAAAATATGGACAATCAAATTCTCTGTTTTCTCTATGATCCTTGATTGCTGAAACCTTGCATAAAGTTTGCTTGCTGCAAATGAGCCCTATGGCCTACTCCTTGCTAAGACCAAATATGCATGTATATATCCCCTTGAGTAGTGTAGGGCTTGCTGAGTACCTTATGTACTCACGAGTTTGAAATTGTTGGTTTAGTAGGAGAAGACTTCGTAGGTGAAGACGACGTTTGGGTTTTCGGTTCTACTTCCCAAGTCTGCTTGTGGCTATGGGCCATGGTTTTCCGCTGTCTGCTTCACCAGTAGTCGGCCGGATGGACTTAGATAGTAATAAATCCTCGTCGTACCGCCGCTAAGGGTCTTATATCAGGTATCATACTTATTTACCAAATCGAAGTATGCTTTTGATTATCATAACTGTGTTCTTGTGCGTATCAGCTACTGATCCAGGGACTGATACAGGATGCACAACAGATTCCAGAAATGGGGTCTGACACGTGTCTACCTTGAATTAAAGTTGCATTTGAGGCCACAAAATTTGACCGACTTAATCAATATCTTATTTGTTGGATGATATCATATAAAAACTTAAAAAATATGACGTTTTCTATTGCTATTTGATCAACTATAATATAATATTAACTTAATTAATTTAATTTTAATTTATATGCATTACATCCTTATGCATGTCCACGCAACCAAACAAGACCGAAGCGAAAAATTCCTTGCGAGCGGATGCGGTAGAGGCGAAGTACAGGCTACCAAACGCGCGCTTGGTTGAGCAGCTCGTGCAGAACAGCACAGCCCATTCGGCCATGTCTGCCAACCAAGCACCGGCCGTGCTCTGACCTGTCTGATAACTAGAGGAGAAGATGAACAACAATCAAGCACCAGTAGAACGGATCGGAGATCGCCGCCTGCAGATCAGGAGAGCCAGCTTCAATGGGAGAGACGCCATGGGTGGCCCATTCACTGGTAGGGTTGCTCGCCGCCTGATCGACCAACACTCCCCACAACTAGTATGCTCCAGCGTCCAGCCGCCTTGCATATTTAAACCCAGCAACAAACAGTGTATAACACGACCACCTTCTTCCCTCAATCGTTACATGCACGTACAGATCGAAGATTCAAAGGCACACATTACTCATCAGGGGCACGCATCACAGGCACAATCCTGCAACAATTCAGTACACGTGTCGGTCCGGATTTGCATCGGATTATGAGCCCGGCAGGGAGCTGCTGCTCTGACTCAGAGTTTGAGCTCATCAAGGGGACTACTCTTTTTTTTTTTTTTTTTTGAGAATCATCAAGGGGACTACTAGTCTACTACTATAGCACCGCGCTAGTCTCTCTCCCCTCGGCCGCGCTTTAAGTTATGGGCCGGCCGACGCGAGAGGCAGGCTGGTGGGCAGCGCAAGGCGCGCGACGGGGAGTTTTTAGTATAAGGGCTGAGCTCAAATGATTCTGTGAAAGTGTGCTAAAAAAATGATTCCATGAAAAAAATGAAACGTCGAGAGACAAAGGAAACAAGGGCCCAAAGGCCACCAAAACAATAAAGGCTCGAATCAGAACGGAAAAATCAAATGGCAAATGATGGATGAATGTGCAAAAGGAACTCAAAGCTTAGGAAAAGAACATCTGTTATGTGGAAGAGTGTTCGCTTTATGTTGGGCTCTCTGGCTTAGCAGGGATGAAGTTGTATTTCATAAATCTCCAATGAAAACATATAAGCAGGTGATCTTCGTGGGTACGTACTGACTTCGGATGTGAGCGCAACTACAAAGTGTGGAGGACACCAACTTCATGAAGGAGGCATGCCATTCCTGATAGACGACGGTGATGCAACTCTTCGTCAACTATGGATGGAGATTTAGCAATAAAATTGTTGCTCAATAAATTCACATGAAACTATGTTGGTGTCTCCTGTTAGTTGCTTAATGATTGTGATTGTGATGGCAGCTTTAGTTGTTGCGGTGTGATGTAAGACATAGGATGTAGCCCCCTTAACCGGAGGTCAAGGTCGCAAGCTTTTTTTTTTCCATTATCTAAAAAATTTTGGAACAGTGTGAGTAGTATGTACTAAGTAGAACCGAATTGGACCCGAACAAAGCGAGGTCAAGAGAAAGTAGGGAGCGGTTGTGAGCGACCTTGGTGCTTGCTTTGTTACAGAGGAGGAGGTCGAGGCAACATGAGCATAATCTTCCGCTGATATGTGGAGGGGTGTCCTAGCGTACAGGTCCCGAGCGTCGACACCCGCTAACAATTTGTTTTATATTGATCAGCCTGCGAGTCTTTGTACCCTAACCGTAGAAAGGCAGTAGCGTCGATCCCAAGAGGCGGAGCTAAGGCGGGTGAGTAGGGGCCTAGGCCCCCCTATGCTTCTTGCACACCTCTTACGTACAAACAAATTGACTATATAATTCAAAAAAAAGTATTTTTAACCCTTTTATGAGACAAATTTTACTCTTTAGTCTTCCTCATGATGAATTTCTGGCTCTGCCTCTGGCGATCCCAGCGGCGTCCTCGAGTGGCAGGTGTGCGTCCTCTGCGAGGGGAGTCACCAGTGGTCGGTGGCTCCGTGTCGTGTCTCTCGTCGTCGCATTCATGCTATACGTGGCTGTTCCCTCTTCCGACTAGTTTACACTGTCATCGACACAAAGTTTAGTCTATTACTTCTTCACAAAAAAAAAAAAGGTTTAGTCTATTACTAACAAATTTTGATGCCCTTTTAACTCGGCAATCGGCTGTGCTGACCTCGATGCTTCTAGGGAGAGATCAATCAATGAGTTGTCTCCATGTCAAATGACTGAAAGTTTGTTAATCTCCAAGCATGTTACGGTGCGAAATTTGGCGCCATATATACATCAGCCTCCCAATAGTTTCGTCCTCAGCTACTTTGCCTTCTATCCTTAAGACGGCTTGAAAACTTAAACTTCCACCAATATTAAGTCATTTCATATACTTCTGAGCTTTAGTATATAATACAGTAAACTAACTACGGAGGGCAGCTAGCATTGAAGCAAACAAAATCCTCGATGTTGTTTTTCAGAGCTTACCAAAGAAACGCTTTGATGCGAGTGAAGAAATAGCAACAAAGATTTTCTTTACAACAACAATAAAGTAATAGTCCTAATTAAGTTGGATAGCCTATGGAGGAAACCCACAGAGATTAGGGGATTGAGGTACAGATAATTTTTGTTTTTGAGGTTACGTCAAGATAAGTTGAAGAGGAGGAAACTTTAGGCGGCTTGACGAAAGAAATGTAACTCCCGAGAGCATATATACTCCGTGGAGGACCCGCGCGATCCGATCTGGCCGCCCCGCGAACCAAACCAAACGAACCAGCCCGCGCGTCCGCGTGCGTCCGTGGCGCCGGCGCGAACCCGAAAACTCCATCCGAAAAGAAAACAAAAGACAACGCAGAGAAGAACTCGCGCGCACGGAAAATGGCGCGCCAAGCTCGCTCCAATTCTCCCGCCTTCTTCTCCCTCTATTTCCCCCGCCCCCGCCTCCTCCCTCCGCCTCCGCCCCATCCTACCAATCCACCCCAACCCTAGCCCCACCTCAGCTACCCCTCCTCCTTCCTCCCGCCCCAGATCTGCCATGGCCTCCTCCTCCGTCCCCGCCGCTGCACCCGCCGCCGCCCCCGCAACCGCCGTGCCCAAGAAGCGCGGCAGCTACAACTGCGGCCGGTGCGGGCTCCCCAAGAAGGGCCACGTCTGCCCCGTCCCCGGCCCACCCGCCAAGGGTGTCGCCGAGGGCGAGGCTGGTGGCGCCGCCGCCGCGGGGGAGCTCAAGCCCCGCCGCGCGCTGCACTTCGACGACGACGCGGTGGCTGCGCCGGAGGGGGTGGTGGTGGAGGCGGTGCCGCTGGCGATGGCGGCGCCCCCGCCTCGCCCGCCGCCGGAGAAGAAGAAGGCGAGGGTGGACGCGCCGCTCGCGCCCCCGCCCCCGCCCCCGCGGCCGGCGGCGAAGAAGGCGAGGGTGGAGGTGGTGGCGGACGACGAGGACGGCGGCGAAGTCAACGACGACGACGACGAGGCGGCGGGGAGGGAGGGGTGGGTGGAGCTGGGCGCGGGGCGGCGCGTCCCCGGGGAGGTGGTGGTGGAGGTGCTGCGCCGCCTGGCGCCGCGCGGTGTGGAGGCGTCGGCCGCGGTCAGCCGCGGCTGGCGCGGGTGCGCGCGCCGCGTGTGGCGGGCCGCCGAGGAGGTCCGCCTCCGCACCGCCGGCGTGGGCCCCGTCGCCGCGCTGCTGACGCGGTGCCCCGCGCTGTCCAGGCTCGTCCTCCGCATGGACAGGTGAGGAAACCGAAACATAGACGAAACCTCGGCCACCGCGCCACGGATCCGTCCGTCGGCCGAGATCGACGAGTTGATCTCTGGATGGCGCGCGCGTTCATGGATCCGCTGACATGACGACGTAGGACTCGATGCTTTAACCTCGCTCGATCCGTCGAAATGGGACCGAAACTAACAAACGAACATCGAATTCTCACTGAATTAACCATAACCTGTCTGAACTAGTGGAATCGCACGGATGTTCTTTCGAGAGGGGTTTCGAGTGGAGATGCGTGATCTGATCTGGTGCCGTGAGATCAATGCCTCTGGATCTTTAAGCGGTGCTTGGTTAGATTCATCCAAACACAATTGCGCAGCACAAGCAAGTTGTCAAAGGGAAGAAAGGGTGGTATCAAGTATGATCGATGCTTGCTAAGAGAGATCAAGATGTTACCTGATCTGGTTGATGCGATATACCTTGGGAAGTTCTTAGTAGTAGTGGTTCCCATGAGATCGGTTCCTGGTTAGATCTAACAGTAGAGAGCATAGATCTGGTACACCGTATAGCATGGATGCAGAATCAACTTGTGCTTGATGTTAGACAGTAGGGCAACTAGTGGATCAGGCTGGAAAACGTTGGTGATGTTAAAAGGGACTGATAAATCTCTGAATGTTTGGCTTGTCAAACTCATTGCCCTGCAATTCGCTTAGTAGATTCCAACTGAAGTACAGATTTTCTGAAATTGAGCGATTCAGTGGGTTACATTGCTTCTTAGAGGCATGATTTGGCAGATCTATGTTCTAACAGAGAAAGTGCTGATCTTACCTGAAAGCGAGCAAAGTGCTGATCTTGTCTGCCTGTTTGCTTGAATATAATTTAAGAAAAAGTACGATCAAGTTTTTTGCTGCATTCTTTTGCAGTGGATAATACGTTTGATCTAGTTCGCCTGGTTCTTAATTCAGATATTTAGAAATATATGTTTTAGTCTATTTGATTTGCTGTTCTGACCATATGTTCCTTTACCTGTGCAGTGATGTTGATGCCACAATGCTCGCTTGCATTGCATTTTCCTGCCCTAATTTACAGTCCCTGGATATCAGCATGGCCAATAGCGCAGTCAACCGAATAACTGGGTATGCTGAAAACTTGTATTTTAACTGTGAGATCATCTTTTGATAAGTTCTGTTCAACACCTAATTCTGAATGTTTGCACTGCTGAACATTGAACGGGAAGTCGGGAACACATAAGTTTATGATCATTATCTAGTACACACCCTTTTACAATGTGTAGTACCAAAGTCTTAGTGCTACTGCCCGGATATTCGGAGTGTTCGTTTCATGCTGCTTCACGTATCTTTGCAGTTTCCATACATGTAATCTGAAATGTTCCTGTATCTCAGTTAGTTTGGGTTGATTAGTATCTAATACACATCCTTTTACAATCTGTAGTACCAAACTGTTAGTGCTATTGCCTAGATATTCAGTGTTTTCGTTTCATGCTGCTTTACGCATCTTTATTGTCACCGTACATGTCATCTGAAATATACCTGCGTCTTAGTTTATAAGTTAAGGCAGTAGTTTAAGTTTGGGTCAATCTTTTAAATGATGTGTTATTTTCCACAGGGATGAGCTAACTAGGTTTGTTTCGGAGAAGCGGTCTCTCTCAATTCTTAAATTAGAGGGCTGTAGCAGTCTTGGTTTTCTCAATGTTAGCTCTTCAAGCCTTTCAACGCTTTGGTTATCAGGTCTTTGTTCCCTTTCCAAAGCGGTAAGTTTGACACTCTTGCGGTTAATTGCCTGGGCATTGATCTTGATGTCTTGCATGAATTCATTGAGATATTCACTTCTTGCAGATCATAAACTGCTCTAACTTGAACGAGCTCTCACTGGCCTTTCCCAAACAAAATAATGATTCTACTGATCTTATTGCTCTGATGGATAGTCTGGGCCGTACCTGCCAAAACTTGAGAAACATGCACATCTCATCAATTCACTTATGCAATGAAACCGTGTTTGCTCTTGAGAGTGCTAATCTCAGGTATCTTCAGTTCCTCGCATCTTCCTGTGATCCTTCTGGAATGTTTCTTGCTTTTCCACCTTTATGCTGGAAGAATCTTTCTTTGAACCTAGTTTAGTTTTGTATCAACCACTTATTTTATTTCTGTATTTGTTTTCCAACAGAGGCCTATGCATGCTGTCCTTGATTCTTGGTTCAAAAATAACAGATGCAGCTGTTGCATCTATTGTTCGTTCCTGTGCGAGTTTGGAGTTGCTTGATTTAAGTGGGTAAGTACCATTTTATGGGACCTAATTGTTTGGATATCACCAATCATTTATGTTTAGTTCCTCACTATTATACTTGCTTACATCTTCAGATCCAGCATTACTGACAATGGGCTTGGGATGATCTGCAAGTCATTCCCCCATACTCTAACCCGGCTCCTCCTTGCTTTGTGCCCAAATATCACCTCATGTAAGCCTTAACTTTCAGAGCTATGCTCATTCTACTTCTAATGTCATTGACTACCCGCAAACACGCTAAATGTGCCCTATTCATGTCATTTCCAGGTGGGGTGCAGGCAGCCGCAACACAGTTACCACTCCTTCGACTCATGGACTGTGGCAAGAGCTTATGTGTGAAACCCCAGCCTGAAGCTGGGAGATCATACTTTGGTGACATCACTGGAGGGATCATATTCTGCTCCAAACTAGGGACCCAGAAAAAGCAGCAACCTACTTACGAAAAGCTGATCATAAAGCACACTAATCTGAAGAAACTCAGCCTTTGGGGCTGTTCTGCAATCGATGTAAGTGTCCCAAATTTGTGATCACCAATTCATCTGTATTTTGGTTTGCTGACATAATGGAACTGTGTACTCATTGCTGCTTTCATGCATGACAGGCCCTGTATGTGAACTGTCCAGAGCTGGTTGATCTGAACCTGAACTCTTGCACCAACCTTCATCCAGGTGCGATGCAATGTGCAACGTTATTACTTTTCTTGCACGGTTGAGAATGCTTAGGACTAGACATCAATTTGCGATGGAGTCTAACAAGCTTGAGAAACTTTGTGCAGAACGATTGCTTCTTCAGTGTCCAAACCTGAAAGATGTGCACGTCTCTGGTTGCCGTGACATGCTGATCGGAGCGATTAGGAACCAGGTACTGCTTCCTCAACCTGTTGGGCATGTTGACAAATTTCATCGGCTGCTCATGGCAATGGAATTTTCGAGTTAAATCGCCATGAAACATCTCTGATCATGAGCCATCAACTTTGGATCTCTTTGTGGCAGGTCCTGAACGAGTTCGCAATGGCAGAGCCCCGGATGTCCTGCAAGCGCCTGGCTGACGGGTCAAAGCGAGTCCAAGTCCCTCACTTCATGCTAGAACAGGTAAGAAATACGCCGCACTTCCTAAGCCCCTGATGTGCAGCAAATCAAACCTCTGCAGCAATCCATCACTCTTGCCTTTTCTCACTTGTGCAATCCTGTCGCTACCAGCATCTGGAGGAGAACGAGAAATGGCGTGGATCACGGCGGAGCCAGTGCACCGTTCACAGTGCCTAGGTGCTGAGCAATCCTGTTGCGGATGGCGTCGGCATCGTCAAGATCAAGAACCAGCATAAATCAAGCCTTTGTTTCTGTATGTGCCTGCCATTGGGTGTGTGTTGTGCCTTTATTCTTGCTACTAGTACATCAACTTCTCCTTGTGTTTAACCTATGGAGTCTGTAGAACAATAACTGTATGCTCTCAAGCCGTTGTTCATTCATATGGGATAATAATTGTTGAAATGCACCAACAGATTATTTTCATCTTCACTTGCCCGTTGGAAAGGTGGTGAGCAGTGGTCTAGAACAATTTTAAAGTCTGGCCCCCTGTCATGCGTCTGTATATATTGTCAGTGACAACTGACGGCTGCTGCTTTGGCAGTCCGAGTTGTCAATATGCACTAACAGGGGGCTTACCTGCAAAAGTGCCGAGCCACATTTCGTTTCGGATTTTGGTTTCTTCTGTAGAGATTCACTCTTCGATTCCGTTTGGGAGTAGCAGCCAAAACCTATATTAGCAGTTTGTGATCGCAAGTTCCCATCACTAGATTCGACGAGGGAACAGAGGGACTAGGGAGAGTGCAGCCATGGAGTTGTCGAGCTTTGTCGTGTCCACGGCGGCGCAGGCGCGGCTGCTCCGGCCGCCGTCAGGTCGCCGGCCCGGCCTGGCTGGTAAGAGGATCCCTGCGCTTCTCTTGGCCTACTAGCTCTCTTGGTTCCCCAAAATGGTTGGCTGTAATTTTGCTCCGTGCTCAAATCAACTGCCTCCCTTCTTCCCCCAAGTAGCAGGGTAGTAGGTACAAAGGTTGCCGGTATGAGCTGTGTTGCAGATCGCCGCCGCACACCAGTTTTAGTGTCGCCTGCTAGTTATGATGCTGCGAATTTTGTCGGTCGTGGCTTATTGCTGTGATTTCTCCTAAGTCCTAACTCTGAGCGCTTGCGCCTACTGTTGTTTCATTCAAAAAATTGACCTGAAAACCTGCTAGCTTACATTGTCACTTGGCTGCTTTCGCATGCGTTGTTGCGATGATTCTAATCTCTCTTCATCCTTTCTTTTGGCCACATAACAACTCAAAAGTACAATTTGATGCTTCTTCAGGATGCATTTCTTTCCGACGTTACGCTGTTCGAAACAAACAGATGCCTTCAATCAGTGCCACGTTTCAACAGGCATTTCCTTTGCAGCCACTTGCTCAAGCTGCAAAGGAGAAGTGGACACGAAATGTGAGTGGTGTTTTACTTCATTGTGCAGTTTGTGTTATTTGTATTTCCAACGTCAACTCTCATCTCATTTTATTTATCCCAGGTTCCTTGCTATCAGAGACAAGAAGCTCCGCAGATAGAGGCTAAGTAAGCTACTTTTTCCACTGGCAAAGAAGAAACTTGTGCTTCCTAACTTAGTCTATTTGATGATTAAGTTGTCTATTGCCTTATTGTGGTAAAAATGGAGTTTTACTTGTTTGGTTCTCTGTGATTTTTTTATGGAATACAATAGAAAGCTGCGAACTATTGCATCAAGTAGGGAGTGCTCTTGGGATTTTGTTCTGTTTGCTGTTAGAAAGTCATTGCTTCACCCTTTCAGTTGTGAAGCTAGTCCTTTATGAGGGAGTATTTGGACCAGCTAGAATCAAAAGTCTTTGAGCAGTCAGGCCAACGAGAAATAAAATGTGTCGCATGTTAGCAGAAATAGTGGCTGGACAGCAACTAGAGAAGAGCTCAGTAGATGAAGGAGCAGTTCCGAGTGGAGGTATGCATCCACCCGCTCGTCGTCATCAGACAGCGGGGTGACGAGCTCCGGCAAATCTGGTGCTGGAGCAGGGCTCGGCATTGCCTTGAATTTTTAGTTTAACTCTGTCCTTGAACACAATCATACAAGTGATTCAAACTTAAATCCTGATAATGTATTATCTAATATCTTACTAAGCTCCAAATTGATAATGCCATCTTTTCCTTATACAATTGCCAGCACACTTGATCACTTATTCCCTGCACATGTTCCCAAAAGAAGTATTTGTGAATCACTAGAAAATAAGCTGATGTCACCAGCTGCCGAAAATGGAGAAAAGGCTTCTTGTTTGATATTTCTGCATTGGCTGGTTCGGATTTGTTACTTTTAAGGGACAAAGTTACCAGAAATTATTTTTCAGAATGGATAGGTCTTCTTGGTCGTAGGTCATTAGCCTTGCTGTTCGGTCATGCAACATCCCTTCCCCTCTTCTCTTTTCTTCCTCTTTCCTCCCTTAATGTCATTGCAAGGCTTCTTCTTTGTTTTTAAACTCTTTCTTAATGACATACATACATGCATGACATGTTTTAAATAAACAAAATTACCACAATTTATATTCTCGACATCTGGTATACTAACAAAATTTGGTTTTAATCTTGAAGGTCAATGGAGGAGGTGTATGACTCTTTGGCTGAACACCTTGTTTCTGTCATGAAGAATCTTGAACATGTTGACTCAAAGTAAGCCCTTTTTGTTTATTCTTTTTGGGGCATATTATGCATTCATAATCTAAAAGATAAGACGAAACTCAACCAACCGCGGAGGAACTAGGTGGCTGTTAATTGAGCAGAAATAGGTACCCAAATTCGTGTCCGAGAGTTCCTGAACCTGGGTGGTAAGGGTGTGCATCCACACCATTAACCAACTGAACTAGCTCAGTTCCTTGGATCTTTGATTGCACTATTCAAAGATGGCTTTATGGATCATTCTGGACATTCGTTTAGCACTATGAGTCTATGATATGTTAGTTCTTTAACATCGTCAACCGTGTTTGTTGTCTATTCTCTGTTCTCCCACTCTTGATTTTTGTCTGCAAAAATAATTAAGAAAAACAGAATAGTCTTCTAGGTATAGCCTTTTATGTTATATAAATAGGAACATTAAACATTTAATTTTCTTTGACTATCTTCGTAGATGATTTGCAGCCTTTTCTGACAAAGATCATGCAGCTATCTTGGTTGAGAAAGAAAAATGATCCTTTTGTTCGAGTTATTGTTTTATTCTTTCATTTCTGATTTCTGCTTTTCTTTGGCCCAGTGCTACATTTGGTAATTGATATGTTAAGAAGTCAAGCTCTTGACATCGATAGAGCATGATATTAAGAACACTTCTGAACTACTGTTCTGCTAAACTGCATAAATGTGCTGCTTTTTGGCAGATACATTGTTGGTCTAGCTGGCCCACCTGGTGCTGGCAAGTCCACTGTTGCCTGTGAAGTTGTTCGACGTGTTAATATGCTTTGGTCCCAGAAGCACACAAAAGATACTGTACTACTTCCTGGTGAGGAAATTGCAGCAATGCTTCCAATGGATGGTTTCCACCTTTATCGTTCCCAGCTTGATGCAATGGAGGTTTGTTATCTGTAAGCCATATATCTCAATTTGGTTGCTTTTTGAACTTGTCAACTCTAACTTGTTAACTCTCCTGTGCTTGTAGGATCCAAAGGAAGCACATGCAAGAAGAGGAGGTGTGAAATATTATCTATTTGACTTGTTTCAATAGCCAGTTTTAATGTAAATACTAACATTTTCATAAATTTAGCACCATGGACATTCAATCCATCACTTCTTCTGAAATGCCTAGAGACCCTAAGAACAGAGGTAGTTACCAACGTTCTGCAATGTGAGTTGTAGAGTAATAAATAGCATTTGGTTGATCCTTGAAACATCTTGGTTTGTAGGGTTCAGTTTATGCCCCATCATTTGATCATGGTGTTGGTGACCCAGTCGAGAATGACATATTTGTGAAGCCACAGTAAGTAAACTTTACAGCTTGCAGAACTTGGGTGTTATTCTTTTAGTTATACTTCATGTATACCATGCCTGAGTGGGTCTTAGAATTAATCAAAAGTGCTGGAGTAACCTTCAAAAGATTTTTCTTTCATGAATAGTCATGCTTATTCCTAGTTGTAATTTTCTTCCCCTTTTTCCAGTATGCAAGTGCTAGCACCCCTTTTTAAGTAAGAACTATAAACGAATAGAATTCCTACTCCTGGGGGCGAGGGCTCGCCCCCTCTGCTCTGCTGACAGACATGTCCATGAAAATCTTCATGTTTTACTTTTATATCTTCATATTAGATTATACCCTGTAGCCTTGTAACTTAACTGCTAGTTACGTGCTAGTTGCTAAATGCTAGTTACGTGCTAGTTGCTAATTAATTTTGTCTTGGCAGGCACAAAATAGTGATTGTTGAAGGGAATTATATATTACTGGAACAAGATGTGTGGAGGGAAATTAGAGACTTTTTTGATGAGAAATGGTGAGTAGACATTTCATGGTAGTAAATGTCTTCAGCACTTTATCATCTCAAAATATTGGACGCTAGAAAACAATGTTCCTAATGGTATTTTGTTTTTCTTTGAAACAATCTACCTTTTTAGGTTCATTGATGTCGACATTGATGTCTCCATGCAAAGAGTGCTCAAGAGACATATTGCCACAGGTTTGCCATTGTCCATGGTTTCCTTTCAGGACTTCACTCTTTCGGCATCTTATATGTTCCTTTCTAATTTTCTTGACAGGAAAAGAGCCAGATGTAGCTGCATGGCGGGTAATTCCTTCTTCCCACTCTCTTCATCCCAAGCAAACTCGCACGTACAATCATGCCTGCATGATTTTAGATAAATGGCACTACTGTTTCTTTTAAGTGGGTCGTCTTAAGTTAACCTATGCCTATTGTTTACACTGCATTCTGAATTTAATGCAGCATAAAAATGGTGCTTCTCCCTCTTGCTATTTAGAATTGTTAGATCATATTGCCTTTTCATGATAAAACCTGCATGTATAGCTGTTTCCTATTTCAGCTTATCATGTTCAACTGAAGACACTGACTAAAATTGTCGTTTTCCTCGCTGCAAAGTTCCTGAATATTGCAAGTGTCTTAAACGTTCCTTCTTGTGAATCAGATCTCTTACAACGACAGGCCAAATGCAGAGCTTATCATGGAATCAAGAAAGAACGCTGATCTTGTAATCAGATCAGTGGACTTGTCAAGCTAGACTAGAGTCCATTTTTCTTTGATGGATAGTTAGATTTTAGCTTGAATAATGTTGAGATGAAGACACTAATAACGGCTGTTTCCATGGAGACTCTTGGACATATAATAAGCTAAATTCTTGTTTCCATGGTCTTTCTATTCATGTAATAAGCTATTCTTCATCACATTGTTCGTGATGTACAGTCAAGGAATGGAAATAAAATATTTGTTAATCCATGTGTTCTTGCCATATTTTATTCTTTCGAACGGAAATAGAAGTTTTGCTTTTGGACTGCAGGAAATTGTTTGTCCAGGACTACAGGTCTCAGCCAGTACTCATTTCGGTATTTTACTATATTTTTGGACCAATGTTTGTACAGTTCCTTGTTCCACCTGAGAGCCGTTGTAAATATCAATGTTTATATTATGAGGGAAAATATTCCATAAAACTCTGGTTTACAAGTTGCCATGCATGACCCTGAAATTTCCATTCAATATTTTGATGGTAAAAGCTTATGGAACATGTCGACCTTCAGAGACAACTTACCCAATAGTTCATCACAAGTTACCCAACCAATGGTTCATCAAAAGATGCTGCGTCGTCGGGAGCGAAAAATAAATATTATCCATAGCAACTTCTGTTTAGTGGACAATTTCTTGATAGGAGCAGCACAGATTGTCTTCAAAGATGGACAAGCGGCACTTGAAAAGACTCAAAGCTGCCATCATTGTAAGGGGACATGATCTCCAAAGGGAAATATGTTTTGCTTAGTTTATCACATGCAAAAGCACCTTTAGTTGGGAGGAGATACTCCATTGCTAGGAAGGTGCAGCTGAAAGTTCCCAAAAATCATGGCAACAACTTCCAGCACTTCAAGGTTTTTCTGCTCCCCTCTATCTCCTCTCTCTCTCTAGAAAACAGAGTAAAGAACACCTCAACTTTAGGCAGCAGCCAACCTTGCATCCTTTATCATGGCATGGGGCACAATGCAACACCGGTTATGCAAGCATAGAATAGTGGCAGCAGACAGCAAAAGATGCAGCGAGGTGTGATGCCTCATAATAGTGTGAGAAGCTGGGAAATTTGTAGTGGCTGATGAATATAAAACACAGTGCCCCATCACAATGCACATGGCATGCTTCTGGTCTCCAAGTTTGCTCCACATATAAAACACACACAGCCAGGTCGGCACAGCGCTGCAATGTCTATACACCACAAAACAGAGCATCTACATATATCTCATCATGGAATGAATAATCCTCTTGTGATTCCGTGGAACAGTACTAGCACCAAAACGAAAATAACAAGATATATATGATCATACAGTACAATTCAACACCTTGCAATATATAAATATTTGTTCCATTGACACACCATGGTATTAAACAACTTTAATGGACAAGATGCAATAAGGCCCCTTGATTGGGAGCAGGGAACCCTTGCATTTTGCGCCAATAAGAGGTTGGAAAAAAAGAAGAGGTAGAGCAAAAAGACATTGTTACGGGACAGGTACATGTTCACGGCTTCGCTCTTTCGTAGTATATGACAAGATGAGACTCGAACACTGACTGACTCACTGGAACAGTTGTTGACACACCAACCAAAATGACTTCACTGATCAGGAGGTACAGGGCTTGCATTGGAGGACACAGGGAGTAATATAATGTATGATACAGAGATGACCAAAGCTATAGTGACTGGTTCTGCTTGCATCCGATGGCCAGATGCAGGCGTCCGTCTTCTCCTCAGCTTCTGTTCTTGCATTTCTCCATGGCCCTTGGTGCTGAAAAAATTGTCACCATGAATTGTTATGTCAGGTTACAGAATTACTTCATCTGCCAATCTGCAATTTTTGAGATTTATGTATGTACTCACCGAGGCCAATGGCTTCTGATCCCTTCATGATCCGGAGGCGCTTGCACGACTCGACGAACATCCTGAAATTTTTCACATCCAAAAATGAGTAGGGAAGCTGACCAAGCGTTGATACTTAAATTTAAGCTTCAGAGACGATCAATTGGATGCAGAAGTCTGGTAGTAGTGCTCACTCCCATGGGACGTCGCCGACGAGCATCCAGTCACCGTCCTTGTCCTCGTAGGTCGGCACGTACTCAGAGCCGTTCAGCAGATCCACCAGCTTGCTCTCGTTCATGCCGTTCATCCCTTGAGACCCGCAGCTCCCTGAATTATTTGGGGGAGTCAAAGCAAGTGTCAAGTCTCAACACCAAACCCGTTAATTAATCAAACAACTTTCCAGCGTAATAAACAAATTCCACGGTTATTAATTCTCGATAAACGATCTCATCATGGATTCCTTTTCCCTAAGACGCACGCCGATCCACACGTGGATTAGTTTAGACGTGGATGCAATGCAGAGATGAAGAGCACATGGCAATGATGAACCGACTGAGCCAACTGAAGCACGCATATGTACTACATGATCATGATCATGAGGTACACCTACACGATGCAAGAGGAGGATGAGATACTGGATCCGTGTGTGTTGGAGGGACAATGGCATTATGCCAGCCAGGACCGGCACCTACCAATGCAAGGATGCAAATTATGGAGTGCACTACTGGCAAAACCACATGGCGACCACCACCACCATCACCACCACACATGCAAATGCCAAAGCAATCATATATCCAAACTCCAAGCAAGCCGTGCAACTAGTAGCTATAGCTAGCTTTACAAACCAGCTAGCTACTAGCTAGTTGAGAAAAATGTGAATTTATAGATTATATAGTTCGTGCGTGATGTATGTGGTAAATGTATATTTTTTACCAATGGTGAAGGAGCTGAACATCTTCTCCAGCGCCTTGGACAGCTCCTGGTAGCTCTTGTACATCTTGAGGTCCACCTTGCGCAGGTACGGCGCGCCGTCCAGGCTCACCTTCACGAACGCGGCGGCGGCCGTCGACGACGACTTGTCGCCGCCGTCGACGTCCTTGCCCTTCTCAGCCTGCACGGACATGATGTTCTTCCGGAACGACCGCACCGGCGGCCATCCAACCACCTGAGCCCTGCAGAGAAAGAAAAGTTAATTACCAGTGTTAATTATTTTTCTCTCAACATGATCAACACTTCGTAACATCAGTATTCTGAAGATCAAAAGTTAAAACACAAACTGACGGCATGCACTGTTATCTCTGAATAATTTAGTGCAAATTGCATGCAACTTAAAAACTGTCTGCTTTTGCTTTCTACCTATATCTTTTTTCACATCATTTTGTTTTCTACTTTGGAGCATGTATGTAACATATATGTGTCTAGTAGATCAGCTCGACTTTGTGTGGTCCATGGTACTATCGGGAGGAGAGGCATCAATTTTTTTCATGCAAAAGGGGGAACCTTTCGTGGTGGCACACATGTACTACTGCTACCTTCCAATTTGCCACCTTTTGTCCTGCTTTAATCTTTCATGCATATATGATATGATATATCCAAGTAAAATGTGTACTATATTTTGCAACACTTGTTAGTTGCTATACTACTATTTCCCAACTTGATCTAATTAACCAACACACATCTTCCACAACGAACAAACTGAACCAAGTAAAATGGGAGACATGCCATGCAGATCTGGGGTGTTTATCCGTGCACAGTGAAATTAAGGCAGGAGGACCAAGTTTGAATAGTTGCATACGTACATAAGTACAATCCCTGGCAGGGGCAGTCTGGGCAATACCAATTATTCTACCCCCAATCAATCTAGCTAGGTTATCGATCGATCAGGATCAAACAGCAAGTGAAGTGGAAATGATGTTGATGTGGACAAAAATGACACTGTGGCAGAAAGAGAGAGGAGAGAGAGAGAAAATGAAAAGGCAGCGGCTTAGCGGCTTTCTTTTATCGTGTCGGCACTAGGCGCTGTCTCCCGGTGCCCCACACGTAACATGCCGCTGTCTCTCCCCTTCTTGTACACGGACCGATCGGTGCGTCTATCGATGAATAATAAATCTCGTGTACTGCTAGATCCAAGCTGTTTCTCGCTTCCTATTGAATTCGCATGCACGCCCTCATGAAAAGTTTGGTGTGGTTTTCCCTTTGCATATTAATCTGCTATACTTGATGGTTAAGCTTTAAGCATGGTTAGTTATTACTCGTTGCAAGTTACATACTTGTAGCTCTTCGGAAACTATGTCTCTAGGCACATGACCTGTTCAGAAGTTAATTTGATCGCATTTCAGAAAGGGCTAGCATCATTTTCTCGCAAAAGTTTGTGGCATTTTCTTGTAGCAGAGTATGTATGAAAAAAAAAATAAAACATGAATGTAAACTATATATGTACGGTGTGGCATGGACACGATGGCAAAATAGACAGAAGCGATGTTAATTAGGAGGCTTTTGTTGATTAGGGTTTGCTTTTCTCTACATCATCCTGCAACGTAGGTAGGTGTATTACGAGATGAACAAACGAAGAGATTTTATCATAAAACTGGGTTATTACATGCATGGAGTTTAGAGTTTAGACTCATGCACGTACGGAGATAAGGGGAGAGGAAAAGCAGAGACGACGACGTACTTGGGGGCGCGCGGCTTCTCGGCAGGGTCGGGCTGCGCTGCCGCGGCGGTGACGACGCTGCTCTGGCTCGGCGACCGCTTCATCTTCCCGGCCGACGACTCCTCCGCCGCCGCAGCGACCTCCTTTTTGGCCGCCTCTTCTTCCTCCTCCTCCTCGACGGCCGCGGCCGCCGGCTCCAGCTTCAGCTTCAGGTCGATGGTCTCCGCGAAGCCCCTCTTGCCGGAGGAGCTCCTCCCCTCTCCCTCTCCCCCGCCGCCGCCGCCGCCGGGCAGGCCGAGCCGGAGCTCGGTCTCCTCGAACCCCAGGCCCGTCGCCATTGCTGCAGCCACCTCAGCTCAAACTCCTTCTTCCTCCTAGCTCCTTGCTTGCTTTCTCCTCTGCTTCTTGCTCTAGCTTATTGTTTGGCTCTTGCTCTAGAAATTGAGAGAGAGAGAGAGAGAGAGAGAGAGAGAGAGAGGCTTGCAATGTAAAGGCATGCAGTGCGACGGAATGGAAATAGATAAAGAGGAGCAAGGGGCCGGGAGCAATAATGCCACCAGGGTGTGGGTGTGTAGAATAATAGGCCCATGATAAATTGATAATGCAGTGCATGGCCGCCGGTTTTGCACATACCACCTGCGAAATCATGTCTTTTAATTTGCATCTTTTTTTTTCAGGGTGGCCCCGCCGTTTCCTTTCCTTTTCTCTTCTCTTCTCTCTGGCTGCTGTAAGAAAACGTAAACACGCCCGAAACCGCACTAGCTCGGACGACACATGAACGTGTCCGGCATTACTTACACCTCGAAGCTCACCTAGCTAGTGTATGATCGAACGAATGGATTGGATTAGTTGCACAATTGCTAAATGTACTCGTGTAGAAAAGATTCATGTTAGGATTGAATCTTAGCATGTAGAGAATAGAGTTGTTCAGTCATGACTCTATACCCGGTTCTCTGCCAGGAGGGGTTCCAAGTGTTTGCTTGTTTAATCATTAGTTTATATCACATGGGTTTAGGCTTGATCAGCATGGACCACTTTGTAAAACATGGTTAAGGTTGGCGGCCATCATGATTTCACAAACGCTACGTGTGGAAACACAGAGGCGGGAACTTTTTCTATTTTCTAAAACAAAAAATCATGATTTCACAAACCACATTTCTTGAGTTTTAGAAGAAGAAAAATGCCGGCTGCCAATTAAGACCAAACAATTGTACCCTTCATCATGTATATCCTTGGCTTACCCATATATGCACATGTTAGTTATCCATTTTTCTGACTTAATTATAAAGCAACCGCTAGCATTGTCATGTCCACAAAAAGTGTTCATTGGTTAGTTTTAGCCTTTCAGTGCTCAACGAACACGCAAAAAGGGGGATTATTATTTTTCTTATAAAGAAACAACACCGATCATGCTTAAATCTATTGCGGCAATTCAATTTCTTCCGATGCAGATAGGGTTCTGAGTTTTCTAGAGTCTACATACATACATAAGTGGCACAATATCTTGAATACTTTTCAGAAAAAATGTGTTAAACCTACTTTCGTTAAATAGATCAGTACTTCAACTAATTATTGGGTAGAAGCAAGAAGGTTCGATTCCGTTAAAAAAATGAAAATTTTACGCCTTACATATGTACGCATATAGTTATCATCTTCTTCTTCTTCTTTTGCCAAAAGAAGGCAGTATCATCATCTTCTTCTTTTTTGCCAAAACAAGGCAGTATCATCTATGCTAACTTAGTACACTCAGAGGGACAGAATTTAACAATTTTGTGGTGATCAACTCGATCACGTTGGTATTTTAGCACTAAAACCAAACAATTTTCCTTCACGAAATTGATGGATAACCTGCATATATATATGTGCCGACATATGCGACCACAATTCAAAGAGACACAGTTGCGTGATCACTCAACTATTTTCCTTTTGCAGCATTGGAGCACCAAACAGTTGGTTGATAAGTCGCAAGAGGGACGTGTGAGTAGTTTGGTCCATAGGGGCAAGCAGCCGCGAGAGGACATGAAAAGGGTGTTCAGTCAAGTCCAGTCTAGCCCAGCTGGAATCCAAGAGAATTTGGCGATCGCACACGCGGGAAAATGACCGCGCAGACCAAAGGTGGGCCCAGTCGTACGCGGGTGGGTCCATGTGCCTGCGCGGGCCCACATGACAGTTTACTAGTCACGTATTTTCCGGATGTCTAGGCAAGAATTTACTTAGGCATGGCGTATAAGAAGCAGTTCCTTCATTCCAATCGCATATATATTAGTTTCCCGTGAAATTAAGGAACTCACTGATCTACATCCTCGATCGACGTTATAAGTACCTAAGGTCAATTTTACAAAGTTCAAGTGCTGGATCATTTTCTACTCGTATGTTAAATTTTGAGGCCAACTACTTTGCAACAACCTAAAATGGAGCACTAACCTGTCATCACACTACAAGAGTTCAACTCTTTCCTGACAGTTTGCTTTTAAGTGGCCAACAATTTTAGTATATTTAACTAAGTGTATTTCATAACTGTGGGTGATAGCTTTGTAGGAAATGACATTGTTGGGAATTTTGCCTGTTAGGAATATATGAATTTATACTAGGAAAACTGTTAGCCACTTGCTACAAATAATGAAGAGTTCTAAAACTGTTAGTCACCTTAACAAAACTGTAGGTAAATATTACCTATCTTGTAGTGTCATTCGCAGTCTTTTCACTACTGCAAAAAAGCTGTATTGTAAGACGAGTATAATTTCCAATGTTTGTCATGTGACATTTTTGATAAATTATCTCGGACAGTTCGTGACATATAACATTGGATTCTAGGTTGAGGTATAACGGTATATGGTCAGATGTTTATTCACGAGTTGTTTGCATTTTGATGTCGAGAATCCAAAAGGTGGCCTGTAATATTGCCCAACTTTGAGAATTTAACCTGGAGCTTATGACTAAAAGTAGCTTTCCTTTCGTTTTTGCGCCTCTTCTTAAGGTTATCTACGTGTTCCCTGCGTATTTTCTTATTCTTGATGTTAGGATAAACTGTCTACTTCAAATTTGTGCTAATTAGTCCGTCCTAACAACAAGAATGAAAAATCAGATGCAATGCAAATACCTTTCTTTCATGGCAGGAACAAAGTTCCCTCAACTTTCAAGAGGATAAAGACAAGACCAGGAGCATAGAACGTAGTACAAAGTTACCCCCTAATCCAATCCTGAACTGTAAAATTCGTCTCACGGGTGGTGGGCCCGAGACATCAACATGTGACGAGATTCTGGCGGGTGGGTCCGCAAACGGCGACCATGTGAGCCTGCCGCCGTGTCTCTCTGTTTCCCGTTCGCGAAACTGCTACGGGCACATACGGAGATGTACGTCCGTCGACGATGACAAGTGGGTCCGAGTTTGCTAATGTGCTTCCTCTCACTGTGTTGCATGGAAACTGGAAAGAGCCAGCCTGGAGTGGACAGCCCGTCCGATTGTAGCCTCGAACCTCGATGCCCAACAGAGGTTTAGATGCCTTCAAAAAAAAAACAGAGGTTTAGACCAAAACCACAATGTAAAATGGCCTATCACTGCCTATTCCTTGTTTTGGTTGAAAGAAGGCAGGATTAAGGAATTGCACAAGATCGATGCAAGGACCATGCATGCATGGGGAGGAGGAGGACACCACACGTGTGAGCACGATGTGACACTCCTTTGGTTCGTTAGCAGTGACCAACCACTGTTTCGTGTATAGCTGATTGACCAACTAATAATTAATCAGCACGAACGAAAGGGACGCACGTACAGTAGCACTACGCATGCAAACGTGATAAGGAAAGGTAAAAATCACAGTCCAGCGTGCTGAACGTACGTACGTGACAGCCGTACCTTAACCACGTGGACTTCGTACGTATATGTTCAGAGACCCATACCATACACCATCGAAACGCGCATGTCTGTATGGATGATATGGCTGATGAGTTATGTGCGTACGATTAGCTACGCACTCTGCTGCTTGGGTATGGTCTGAATTGAATGGGCGACAGTGAAGCTTCCCTGTCGTGCGCCATACTCCACGACGCCCTGTCTCGTTTATAATTTGTTCTTATATTTGCGTTCCTAGATACGTACTTTATATCTACATGTGAATAAATGCTGGTGATGCGTCACATATATGTGACTGTTCCGGTGTGGCGACAGGGCAGCTATCAATAAAGGTACTGAAGTAATAAGCTAAGCTGCCTGTCTCGGAAAATCTAGTGACAAGTTCAATGTTTCCGTCTACGTACACTCCCAGTCACATCTACTCTTGAGTTAATTATTAGTAGCCACAAAGACGTATTACACGACTAACAATGATGCGTATATGTAGTATTGTTCAAACGAGTTTATTAGTAGTTATCAGCAGCATTTGGTGGCCAGTAATAATTAACCAGGCCAGTATGGCCAACACAATGCGTGGCCTAGCTAGGCATGCATATCCTCCTGCTATGTGTTTGTATGACAGAAGCAACCAGCTGAAAGAGATGAGGGAGGACAGCTTGCTCGTAGGGGACCATGGGAAGACGAATGGCCTTGCTTGCTGCTGCAAGTGTACGTCTCTGAAAACTACATGGACGCATCTGCTGCCATTTCGTCGATGGATCCATGTCAGTGAAGAAACGGCAGTGTGTCCGATCCGGCTGACCTGCTTGCTTGCCGAAGCTCATGGAGAAGGACGGATCGGTCCATGCATGCTAGGCAAGCATGCATGGGCTCGACGCTGGCTTGGTCGCCCATGAATCGCCCATGCAGTTTTCTGTGGAAACTCTCTGATTATAGATGCCACTTGTTCCTTTCCGTCCCATATCTCTGCAGCTTGTTCAGAGACGCGCGCGGTCGCAAGAGACTAATTGGAACTGTTGCAGAGATCCTTTGCTTTATCCAGAAAAGGATCGAGATGACCTTCCCCTAGCCGCAGAGAAGTCAATTTCTGTGGCCTGGCAATGCAAATTATGCAATCCAGCCCCAAGCTGCAGAGAATTCAATTTCTGAAATTAATTTTACGATCGATGGTGTTTTTGCAATAATTTATTTTCTTCCCGAGTTGTACATTTGACGTTGCGTAATTAATTAGCACGCGCACAGATGTGTTAATCCTGGTTCGCATGGAAAAACTATATATAGACGCATGCATCGATTTGCTGTACACGCATTTGTCGTCGAGATGCACGCACCTCTCCTGGTTAGTCCAATGCTGGCGGGTCCCGATCGAGAGCACGATCGAGCACACCACGACGCTGCTGCACTGCCTGTACGTGCGCGTACATACTCTCTCTCTGTCGATCGTACACACCACCACCCCACGGGCGCGCGTACGCCTACGTACGGCGCTCATCACGGAGGACACGCGTGTTTATATCTATCTGCCTATCCAGGTGCGATGAACCAACCATGCATAGTATGTCCATGCATGCATGCATCGCCGGTGAATGCATGGACGCGTGGCACGAGCTGCATCGTCGTAGACTCGTAGTGATGATTGAGCGAGCTGGGTCGCCTTTAATTTGTTTAGCTGGTGTTTGAATCCGTGTTACCCGGCGGCACGGCAAGAAGCCGCTCTCGAGATCGATCGATCAAGATTAATTGATGGGTTACGACTTACGAGCGCGTATGCATTGCATTGCAAGCTAGCAGTTGCGACATGCACTGCACCTAGCCTCTCTAACTCTCTCACTCTGTCTGAAGTCTCAACTGATCTGATCTGTCTCCGAAGGGACTGCTGTGATCGCATATATAAATGCGCGCCAAAAAAGCTACTACTACGGAGTTATCAACGCATGTACACCTGGCCTCGTGCCGCGTCCACTCTCTCGTGCGTGCATGCATCCTTTTATGCGCGCGCGCGTGTGCCTTGTTATAATTAACTAGCCTAGCTAGCCTGCAGATCGAGCTGGGCGCATTGGCATCCTCACATGCATGTATGCTATGCATGCATGCATGCACGAGCAGCAAGCAGTGCAGTTCATCTCTATCCCTTGTCTGACTGACAGATCGGCTGGTCTTAATCATCATCATCATCATCCATACTACGAGTACTAAAACTGAAGCAAACTAGCTAGGCCACGTGTCAAATCTCGAAGCAGGCGTACTACGAACGTAACACGGCCCTGCTGCTAGCTGGCCGGAGGGGACAACGCTGCCAGCTGAGCTGAGACTGATCTTCCTTTTCCTTTTTTTGGTGCTCAACGGAATGAAGAATTTGGCCAATCTCTCGGTCGACATGCACGGTCGCGGGCGGGGGCCACGATGATCGATCCTAATCTTGTCTGAACGGTTCCGGTTCATGCTAGGGCGTCAACGTTGCTGTGCACTGACAGTCACCGGTGCCGGCAACAACCGTACCGTGCGCACACGGCACACGCACGCGACGTCTCTCCATATCCTATCATCCACTGCATTTAATTACAAGTAGCTAGTTTAATTGCGATGTTTACGTGCAATCGTGCGCCATTGACACTGACGCCAAGCCAAGCTATCATCAGTTTATCGACAGCCGGGTACTGGGACTTAACTCGTCGACGTGGACATGCATGCTTGCAAGTAGTGGTTACCCCTACATGTACGCTTGCGACGTCTCGCTTGCAGGTTGCAGCTACCTCGACCATGATCATGTAGTGTCACTGTCAGGCATGCACACTTCCATGCATATATGCCGAGATCGAATGCCGCGACCGCGAATACGCATCACGATCCATCGCTTGCCTAGTCGTCGCTGTTGCAGTCACGCACAATGAACGCGCGCCCATCCTCTTGTGTATGTTCGCCAATGTATGGAGTGGGCAAGCAACGACGATGAGATCGACGGCGATGGAGCTTTATCTTTCATGCATGGATCACACGCTGCGGATGGATCAACAGCCCGGCCGGTGGTCCTAATTAATCTGTCTGAGCTCTGTGGCATGTCAACCCTGGTTCACCAATCTGGGACAAATATGTTTCCTTGAAATCGATCCTCTGCATGTAATTTTCTTGCTTGTATCGTGATTGTGATCGAGATGCGATCGTCGATCAATATTCGTAGACTTTTGACACTCACATATTGCAACGCGTCACGTGTGGAAAAGTATCAAGTGTACGTGTGAACATGCGTGCGTGCTCATCACTAGGCGCTGTTGGTTTGGTAAAACCAGCTGCTACCTAGCTCTATAACTAGATGCATGAACACAACATGGCTTCAGCTAGCACTCTACCGCAACGGTTAGCCAACCGGAAGGCAAAAACCAGGGGCAGAGCTGGGATCGATTAAAAAAGAAATGTAGCTAGGTTCAGTCTATCTAACCCATGCAGCATGTTCAGTGCTAACGACACGTACACGGTCTCACCGTCAACCAGTACGAAATTAGTTGCGAGAATGAACTCGAGCAAACGCAATGTCGTGATCTATATATGCTCCTGATGTAGGCCGTTGTTACGGCACAAAGCATCTCCAAAAACAGCAAAGAAACCAGGAGAACAAAATAATTGGTTACTAATCTAAATCTAGGAAAACATGTACTCCATCAGTACATGCACGGAGCAAAATTTTAATGCGGCTGCTGCACCGGCCGGCATCGCCGGCCGGGCACGCTCGCGGCATCTAGTCGGTGCAGTAGATCATCATATATACTTGCGTGCGTGTCAGGTCAAGCGAGCATGCGGCAAGAACAAACAGTCAAACATGCACCGCCCTAATTCCCCGCCTCAAAATTCGATCGAAAAGATTCTGCCCGTTTTGTAATCTTAAACCCGGCCAGTCCACTGTACTTAACCGCTGCTAATGATCAGCAAGCTGTTCTGCATGCGCATCTTTGCATGCTACAGCTCCTTCCGGAATCCAAGAAACTTCATGGTCGATCAGTGGGCGACACGGGCCGTACCTGACCAAATTGTTTTTGCACTGGTTTCATTTTATCAGAGGCTCAAACGAAACCAGCTGCTGACTGATGATCACGAGCTACACCTACATGCTACTAGCTTAATTGAACAGATTCAATAAGCAGCAGGTAGCAGCAGCGCTTGTTTTTCGCCGCGAATTCGAAAGATTCTTTGGTGATTATTCTAGCTGACAGTGTGGGAGGTTGCAGGAACATAAGGTATCTCGATTGGATGGTCAAACGGATCGGACATGCATGGTGCTCGAAATTTCGGTGCGGTTGATCATGGGTTGTAGCAATGTGTGGCAGGGGAATCAAATTTGATTCTGCTGCACACACAACAGCTTATTTGGCCAATCGAGGCAGATTAGTTACCGATGACGAAACCATATGTAGTTCACTGCAGGTAAGACTGTGTACATATATAGCTAGCACTAGATTGATGCTGACAGGCACTGTTACTGGAATGGTATCTTCACTCTATGCGTTAACTTGGCCACCTAATTAAATGGACATTGGTCATCTTGTCATTATCAGGAATATCTATCTATCTAGTAATCTGCTTTTTTCAAGGGGTCTTATCCCATAGTAGATAAAATATTTCTTTACTATGCGTTAACTCGGCTGGTTTCTGCATGCATGTAGCGACTAGCGATATTAATGTAGATCGACTAAAATTGTGACAAGCTAAAGCATCTTCTCTATATACCGTGATGCCGTGAATTCCAGTAAGTAGACAAATGAGGTAAGTCTGGTCTCTGTTCAAAACAAAGATGCACAATTAATATACTCCAAAGCAGACAATATTTCCAGACCAAGCTTTCGGAGGCAGGACCACACACACCGTATGATATCCCATCAAAGAATCAAGCATAGTTTACCAAAACTGGGGACCACCGTGCTCCCACCAGCAGAAGAAGATAAAAAACCATGCATGGTTAATTAAAGGAGCATGCAGCACTAGCGCAATTAACAAGCATTTCCATGCAGTTTCCAAAGGAGAAAAAGCATCGTTAAGCGGCTAACGACGATGCTTTGGGAGCGAAATTTGGGACTAATAAACAACAGCACCCCCACCAGCCGTTGCCCTAGGCCCCATGGCCAACCAAAAGAAGCAAGAGGCTCAAGAAAGGAGAAACAGGATGTAGTGGAGAGAGAAATGGGAGAGATATATGATGATGATGATGAGGGAAAGAGAGAGATAGTGAGAGAGAGGAGGAAATTAAAGCAGTGTTTAGACAAGTGCCCGTATACTCCATGTTACATTGTTCCAATGCATATCTTATTCGACAATGGGAGCGCGGGAAAACAGTATTGTATGTGGGGAAGATGCTCCCCCGAGATCTCTAATGATAGCGCAGCGCCCTAATCATGGCCGCGGCACACCTTGTTTGGTTTGATTTTGTTTTGGTAGTGCTAATTGATCGCCCTGCCTGCTGCTTCTAGGCCATGGGTCTGGGTGGGTACGGAAACGCAGGATCCGTGTCCGGTGAGGCGAGCGGGTTGTATGGATCTTCCTTATACCGTACCAATAAAATCCAATACTGGAAACATGTCATATGTAGGAAACTTGAATGGAGTTTTAACATGGTGTCATTAGCTGCTCGCTTATTGGATCGGGTAATTTAGTGTTGGTCGATCTCACACCCGCTAGCTAGCCCGGAAGAAGAGACGGGCTGCGAAAGAGTTATCAGTTCGGACCCAAAAACCCGTGACCCGCCGAATCTGTTGCGTGCCTACCGGGGCCACCACTGGGTCGGCCCGGCCTGTCGCGGGTCGGCCCTGCACGGCCCCGATGGCTGCGCCCTTACCCCGCAACCACCAGCTGTTTGTACGCGCTAGAGTGTGGACGCACATGCCCTCGCACGTACCTCACCTCCTGCGCGTGTGCAAACACATGTGTGTGTGCGCGGCCTCACACGGCCACACGCCTCTTTCCCTTCCCTCACCTCTATAAAACTTCCTCCTCACACGCACAAACAAACGCACAGCTCACAAACTCATCTCACAGCTCACACAAACTCATCTTCTTCTCCATCCTTTCGTTGCAAGTTGCGCAACCACCATCGACGTCGTCGCCGGAGAAGAGAAAGAGAGAGGAGCATACGCATTATACAAGGAGAAATGGAGGTTGCCACCGCCGCGGCGAGCTACGTTGACAAGGCGACGGAGCTGAGGCTGGGCCTGCCGGGCGCCGACGAGGATGAGACGACAGAGCGCCAGCTGAAGACAGCGGCGCTGCTGCCGACGCCGCCGTCCACGCCGCGGGGCAAGAAGCGCGACGTGACCGGCTCCGACGAGGCTGCCAAGACCACGCCGCCCGCCGCCAAGGCTCAGGTGGTGGGATGGCCGCCGGTGAGGTCGTACCGGAAGAGCTGCTTCCAGCAGCAGGCGAGCAAGAGCAGCAAGCCGGCGGCGCCGGTGCCGGAGGAGAAGCCCGCCCCCGCCGCCGCGGCCGCGGCCGCTTCAGGCAACGCTCTGTTCGTGAAGGTGAGCATGGACGGCGCGCCGTACCTGAGGAAGGTGGACCTGAAGATGTACAAGGGCTACCGCGAGCTCAGGGAGGCCCTGGAGGCCATGTTCCTCGGCTTCTCCGGCGACAACGCCGTCAACCCGGCCGACTTCGCCGTCACCTACGAGGACAAGGACGGCGACCTCATGCTCGTCGGAGACGTGCCCTTCGAGTAAGTCCTTGTTCTTCATCTGATAATTTATCTGAGATTTAAGATGCTTGAATGGTGTCTCATGGTTCTCGTGCGTGTTGTGCAGCATGTTCATCAGCACCTGCAAGAGGCTGCGGATCATGAAGGGATCCGAGGCGAGAGGGTTGGGCTCGGTCAAGAACAACTGATGATGCATGCATATGTCTCGTGCACACGAACAAAAAAAATTCTTTTGTTCTTTTGGGTTCTCCACCAAGGCATGGACATGTTGGTTGTCACCGTCGTCATCTCTCCATGGCCTCCTTGTTGTCTCACTCTTGAACGGAGGCAAAGGTCGGAAGGAGAGAGATGAAACTTAATTTGTGCATCAAAGTGCACGTACGCATGCGTGGATCTCTCTGTGTGTGTGGCTTTGTTACTTTTTTTTCTTCTTCTTTTGCTTTTGTTTTTACTAGTAGGTGTTAGTAGCAACACAAAAGGAGTGGAGGGTCGAGTTGGCCCTCCATGTGTGTTTGTACAAAGCAAAACATCACTCTTTTTTTACTTTTTAAGTTATATCAGTTGTTGATCAGTTGTGTAACTGCGCAGGGAAGAACGAACAATGGGGGGCCGTTCTTCCCTTTGATCAGTACGTTTTTATCCATGTGTCATTTCCTTTCGGTTGTCAAGTGCAAGAACAACATGCTACATTTCTTCTTCTTCTGTTTTGGTTGTCGTGAGATGCGTGATCGAATTCTTTCATGACCTGGACACACGCTGTCATGCTCAATCTTCGGCGCAAAAGTTATAACACCCTTACTAATGTTGATAAAAGGGAACAACGAAAATGCAGAGCAAGTGTCATTTCCTTTTGGTTATGAAGCGTAAGAACATACATTTCATCTTCTGTTTTTGGTTGTGAGAGATGCGGCAACTTTCATCGACACATGTTTATCTCTCCCTCAATAATCTTAGGGACAAAAGTTATATTCACACACCTTTACTAATGTTTGCTAAAAGGAAAAAACAAAAAAAAAATGCAACACAAACACTCTCTCCTCCTCAGCTGGCATCCCTCTGAAAACATGTGCTGAAGATTCATTATACACCAACATATCTGCATGGACAAAAACTACTCTACCAAGTTTATAATCTTACTTGACCACTCCACTTGCAAGTCAAAAAAATGCAAAAACCACTCTACCATGTTGGTATTATTAGCAGGATCGGAGGCAGCGCAGAGCTGGTCAGCCATCAAGACTTGCCCAGGCCAGGTGAGAGCGCTGAACCGATCTGGCCATCGATCAGCCATGCTTGCACTTGCAGAAGCTCATTCATTCATTCATTCATTCATTCAGATTTCCAGGCAGCGGCAGGCGACACATGCCCCTGTCCACGCCTCGCCGACAGGCCGCATGTGGCGCACATGATCCCGGCGATTACGGCCAAGGCTTATGTCGAGAGGAAAAATTAAGGCATCCAATGCCGGCAGGCATGGCCGGAGGCGGTCTCCCGGTTCTCAGCCATCGTCGTCATCCTCCGGATCGACCGGAGCGCATAGCGCCTGGACGGCGGGCCCCACGTGGCGGCGAGAGTACGTACGGGTGATGCAGGGTCCCTGTCTGTCAGCTGGCGACGCAGATTTTCCATCCATGGCCCTGCATGCTTAGTGTAGTGCCTGATGATGAAGCAGCGGTTTGCTGCTGTTAGGTTCAACGAGAGCTGATGCATGGGCGTTTATTTATTTCGCAGCTTCCTAGCGAGCTGGCTGCAAGAACAGGCTGGCTGGCTGGTGCAGAGGACTTTTCGTTGTGGCTGGCGTGTCTGCGTGATGTCGTTGCTTGGAGAAAAGATTAGGATACGTGTTGGGCAACTTGTCTGCGTGAAGAGATGGTTCTGATGACTCTGAGGTCTGAACTTATCATGCAACGTCTATAACATATCATGCGACGTCTGAAGAAGAAGGAAGTTGAGATCTGCAGCCATCCATCTTGAAACGGTGTAGAGTTTTCGAGAACACTGAGCGAGCAGTTGGAACAATCAGGATGATATCAGGTTGATGCAAATCTCTTAAGAAAATAATGGTACCAAAAATAAAATGTATCCTTGAAGAACAACATACGTACTGCTTTAAGAACGGGGCTTGTTGATCAGATAATTTTTCCCGTTGGCACCGGATGATTTGAACTCCTCCGTCAGAGATTCCGTCCGAGGCTGGTACTAGCCCCTCTCCCGTCTCTTTCTTGTTCACTTTGAAGCCCTCCTGGCTGCCTGCCTGAACTCTGAATTTTTACCAGTTACAGGTTCAGGCCACAAACCAGAATAGTTGGTCATCATAAGAATTGGTATAGGTATGAATTAGTATGAAGCAATTGGACATTAATGAGATGCCATACCATTTTTGTCCTGACGACTGACTTTGAGCTATTTTAAAGTTTGCTAAGGACAGCCTCGATCTGGCAAACTAGCACCGGAACTGCAATATAAAGATCCATGTGATGCTTAGCATGAAAAAAGGAATACTAATTACGAATCTCTGCCGTAATGCTATAATTTTGCTTGGCACACATTTTTCCGGATCTATTCTACTAAGAGATTAGCTCAAGACCAGTCGATAAGTGATAAGAGGTCCCACTGCTACTCCAAACTTAGGCCATCAGCCATACAACGGGTCCAAATTCAACTCCAAAGATGGGCAGTATGGAGTGTCATAACGTGACGAAAAATTCAGGTAAAGTGACGATTTTTCCTGCTCTGATCTTAGTTTCAGCTAGAGAGGAAAATGGACTGCTGCTATGCCGTAGCAGCCAGCCCAACGATCACATTTGCCGACCGGAAGCGTCATCCGATTTTTTGTGGGCCTTGCAGCTTTCTGGGCTCACCTCGGCCCGAAAAACCTTTTATTTTCGGCCTTCTTTACTAATGGGCTGCTTAGTTTTATAGGTTATTTATCAAGAAAAAACAAGCCCAAATGTCTCATCAAACGGCAGCTGGTCTCCACAATCATTCATCCGCTTCAATTCAGTTCTATGTAAACACATCTAGTCAATTATCATCCCCTCAAAACAAAAAATAGTCAATTATCAAACGCATCTGGTATAGGGTCGGCCGCCCATTCCGCTCCAAGCAAAGTATGGGAGCTGGTGTGAGGGCAACAATAGCAGTACATGCACTTAGGCATGTTTGCTTCTGCAAGCAACTACCTCCCCAAGAAGCCATCCAGGCCGATAGTTGCTTGGCCAGGCAGCTGACTGCCATGTAACATCCAAACAAGCCCTTACAATGGAGATGTGGTCCACTCCATTGGCGCCGCGGGGTTCGAGGCATGTACCGCCACCACCAAGGCAGACGTAGTTGGGACAGTTGCTGAGAATCGGGCCTCAAAGTTCCTCAACGCTAGTGCCGGTGCAGGGACGGTGGTGCGGACCCTCGCATAGATGGACAAGGAACCTATCCACATGAACTAATTTGTGAAACTAGTTTTCTGAGCTAATATCAAGGGGGCCATCACCCCCCCCCCCCCCCCCCCCCCCCCCCCCCCCAAAGTGACAATAAAAAAAGTGTTGAATAGTCTCATTGTTGCTACAAAACCAAAATTTCTTACTCTCTTCCTAATTCCTCCTACTTATCTGTAGTAAGAATCGCCCCCATTTTTAAGGTGCCATGTATAAACTGCAATCTTCAGTAGTAGTTTCTGTTTCCATATTGTCGTATTTGCTTATGTGTTACCACTATTTTTAAGTGTTCTACACACCGCTGGGACTGAAATGTGTTCATGTTGCCGTCCATGTTTCTTTATTCTGCACGAGATGTTTTTAATTATTCGACAGTAAGTTACCTGTGCATGAAACGAATGAGAACTTAGGTAAATGCAATAGCAGACGCAAACGGAGCCTTAGGTAAAATCTTCAAAACACTGTCTTTACTCCACATGACATCTTTGCCATCGGACTCTATGCACCAAAGTATAATAGATCAATCCGACGGATCAAAATCCTGTAATGCCAATATCGACCACAACCAACGGTCATGGACAATCGGGGTGTCTTGCTGTGCTATTTTGTTGTCCACCCAAGTCATACTCACCGGAATGCAGAATCCAAAGATTCCTGAAAAACCTAACCTTGCTGCTGTTCCAGGCATCATTCAAATTCCCATGACAGTGGCACGGGGAGATCAGATATTCAGATGCACGCACCGGCATCAGGAGAACGAAGGAGCTCTTGAGATTTTTTTCTTATGCCGGATAGGACCGAGGACGGCGGCGTCCGACGTGTCTGGTGGCGCTCCACGGAGAAAATATCAGCCCCAAGTGCCAAATCTGGTTGCTGTTCTTCTACAGCTTTGCTGACTTGTTAAGCCTCCCGGGCAAGAAAATGATACGGCGGGGCCCGTGCAAAAAATCCACATTAATTTGATGGACAGAAACGCCCCTGCCCGGCCGCGTGGTGGATCCCTCCGGCGGCCACTTGGCCTGCAAGTGGAGAAGAGAATGAGGCCCTGATTTTTGCAGCAGGGGGAAGTGAACGAACTGACAGGGACACCTTGTCTGCAAGACTTTTCAGCCAGAAATCTGAACTGTTGGTGAGATACTGAGACGTTGGAGGTTTCTGCTTGAAAGAGGCTTCCTTGGATAGATGGATTTTGTGAAGAGTTTTTGTAAACAACGGTCTCAGATTCTGTGAGCAGATGAACAATGCGGCATGAAAATTTAGGAAGCCTGCATTTTGGAGGTGATGGGGTGCTCAAGCTGCTGTTGAACTCATGCTTGCCCTAGTGCACAGGTCAAGTTTGGTTTAAAGTAACACACAGTTAGGCTCCGTTTAAAACATAGTAGGAGTTTTACAGGGTTACTATATATAGTGGCGGAGCTAGAACGAAAAGGCAAGCGGGGTCAGATGGAAGAGCTAAATTGATTTCCCTAGTGATAAAATGCTCTTCTCTGTCTCCTATCATCTTTCATGTCCTCAATTTTTTTTTCTTTTTTTTGTGGGGAGGGGGGTTCCAGAGCCCAGGTTGTCCTGAACCTAGCTCCGCGACGGTACAATATTCATTCTTATAATTTGTTTTTGACTTTTTTTTTGATTCAGACTAGGCCTTTGTCGAGATGCATATGTGCAGCAAGAATCTAGTTAGGTAAAAAAAGAAAACTTGATAAGAATTAGTATTCATTTGATACAAGATACTCTGAAGTCTAAACTAACACAAAATAGAACTCGTATAAGTGCTTTTGAAATGCTATGATGTACTATCATTAATCTTATCCTTTGAAATAAGGCAAACCTTTATAAAATATCTTGCTAATTGGAGTACTATATACTAACCTTATCATGGAATGAAACTGAAAAGTGCAACTTCGTGAAGCTTAACCCAGCTCCAAACATGGGACAGTTACACCGTACCATACCTGCATTTTGGTTGAAAAAAAATAGGAAAAAATGTACAAAAGGACAAACAAGGCCAAGGGCACTTTCGAAAAATGACCCACGGCGCTGTGCGCTCGCCGATGGGCATGGCAGGTCGCATCGCCATCGTCACCACCCGTATAACGTTGCTTCCCTCCGGCCTTCAACAATGCTCAGGTTGTTCCCATTTCCTCCCGCCTCAAAATCTTTCCCCTCGGCGAGTACGAGGTGCGGAAAGAAAGCAGCTCTCCTCCAAGAATGGCGGGAGGCGCCGGCGACGAGGTGGTGGAGGTGAGCTGCGGCGGAGGCGGAGGCGATCCCGGCGCCTACGCCGCGGTGCTGAAGAGGAAGCTGGACCTGTACTGCGCCGCCGTCGCCAAGTCCATGGTACGGTTTCTCTCCTCCTCCTTTAAAGATCAGATTTTGTTGGCCCTTTGCTTTTACGGTTACCATTTCGATTTACATCAGTTTGATTTCTAGTCAAAGGTAGAATTCATAAGTTTTTAGCGCTGCAGATTTCTTTCCTCCCGAATCCCAGTGTTAGAGAGACCAAATTTACTTCAACTTTTAATTTTGGGAAATGGCGATGGATGAAAAACTGTTTGTTCATCTGAGGACTGAATAATTTTCATAGTCTGTAAGTGCCAAAGATAAGCAGGGACCAGGCCGACATCATAGTGGCTTTTGTTTTGCCACCTAAAATACCTTGAATAGAAATCCCCTGCCTTTGAGAAACAGAGGAATACAATGCACTGTTCATCTCCATTCCTGTATACCTCGTGATGAACACTCAGACCAAGATCAGCTGAATCACAGTTGTCATTGCAGTTAGTAGTATCCAACTTTTTTTTTTGGGGGGAACAGTTAGTAGTATCCAACTTGGACGTGTGGTCAGGTGTTACTTTATGGTATGATACAGAGGGAATTTTTTTTTGAAGGGAAATGATACAGAGGGAATAGAAATAGAATAGTTTTAGGCCCAGTGATACTGACACAGGATCTTGCTGCTAGGAGGGAGGCTGCCTTGTGGACTAAATGCACTGTGTTGAGATATTCTGATGATTCTCATTGACCAGAAATGATTGGATGAGCCTGATGTTGTTGGAACAAGCCAATAGGATACTTATGTTCATTTTGGATTTTATGAAACAATTTAGATTTTAGTTGAAAGCTACAGGCAAGCCAATAAAGCGTGAATTTGAATTCACATAAGGGCAAAATTGGTTAGTTGTATAGAGTGACCACAAAACTTGTTTGTACTTTAGTGTCAGATAAATTGAGGAGTCAATGAACATGTTAATAGTTTTATAATCCCCTTTCACCCTGTGCTTCATCTACAAAATTTCTGCAGTTGTCTCTAATTTCAAAAAAGCAAAAGAACATGTTTCCATAAAATGTTTGCTGCTTTGCAAGCTTTATTTTTATATTCTCTGTACGTACCGATAGTAGCATGTGGTATTTCATTTGAGTTGCTTAGTTTTGTGCTACGGATTGCGGTCTTGTAGCACCAGTGTCGTGAACTGGTGACAAGGTTAAAAGAGTTTAGGTTTCTATAGCTGTGTGTCTACAATGATATTAGACTGAATTTGTATGCTACTAAATTCCTTAGTTAGTTATTTGGTAATTAGTAACTATTTTTAATAGAATTATCCACTTTTATTTGGGCATTGTAAAAGAACATCATGCATTTCTTTTTCTTTGGTCCTCAATTGCACGTGCGCAAGAAAAAACATGTTTCCTTTCCAATTTTGGTAATAACTAGACGGTAGCCTTCGCACAATCACAATATTAAAATCAAACAAATGCTTCCTTAAAACTATGAGTTATATACTTATTTTCATACTGTGGGTAAGGATGTGCAGTACTAGTGGCTTTCTAGAGCTTAAAAGTGACAGAAACCTCGCGTACTGGCTGCACCCAGCCCCTTGCTCCGTTGTTGCTGTGATGTTTATGCCAGTCCATTTCAGGAAGCTAGATCACAAGAATCTTCGTTGGGCCACCCCAACTCACAAGCTTCAGACACTTCACAATTGATTTCTCAAGCTTCAGACACATCACAATTGATTTCCCAAGCTTCTTTTGATGGTATTTATTAACTTTCATAATTGCATGCATGCTAATCTATCAAGCAACTTGGGCCGAAAGCCTTAAGCCAAAAGTGTATGGGCAGGAAGATTTGAAAGGCGGTAGTGCCTTAGGTTGACAAAAGTTTGGTCTGGTCTGAAGTCTACTGCCAAAGTGTTTTAGATGCCAAAACCACATCAATTCAACATTCACACTTTTGAGGTTAGGTATAAAGTATTGAATACTGACAATCTGTATTGGACATGGAACCCTGATGGCAGCAATTCACATTTTGGCAGTGTGCTTATATGTTTTGTAGGAGCACCTGCATCTGTGGTCCAAAAGTATACAAAGCTTTTTGTACATTTGGGCCATTACTCGAGTCTTACCAATTTCACTGCTCTGTTTCGTTTTCTTTGATTCTATACACAGGTGATGGAGATAGAGGAAGCATATTCATAAACTCACATGTCATAGATAATTCTAATTGTAAAGGCAAGCCAGCTAACAGTGATACATCGAAGGAACAGTCAGACGATGATGGTGATCTTGAGGAGAATACTGACCCTGTTAATGCAAAGAAAAAGAGGAGGTACAATTAGTTCTTCTATTACACAATTTTCTTTTTTCCCCCCTTGAAAACACAGGAGAACGGCGCTTTTTTTATATTAAGTATTAAGAAGAAATAAGAGACAAGTGCTCAATTACAACACACGCCAGTTTCATAAACTCACATGTTTCATAAATATATAGATAAAGTCACACATCAGTTATATAAATGAGCATCAAACTAGATACCAGTACTTGATTTTGTTGGAAGCAAATGATTACATTATCTTGTAAGATGGTAATACACCTCGTTTTACATTCTAACATGGTTTAAAAATTCTCCAATGTGCAAGCCTCCAAATATTAGGAGCAAGGAATCCATACGTTTGCCGTTAATTTTGTATTGGCAGAGTATTGTTGCCTCTGACTGTCCATATTCTTTTACAGTGTTAGAAACTTGCAACATTCTGAATTTGCATAGTGAAGTTTTGAGTTGTTTCACCAGAATGCTGTCAAATCGGGAATCAGCTAGGCGGTCAAGAAAAAGGAAGCAAACTCATCTTAATGACCTTGAATCACAGGTTTCAAATCATGAAAGATGAATTCTCTAGTTAACATCCAACTAAAATTAAGATCATGCAGCTAATTACCACATAATTCTCCAGGTTTCCCGGTTGACAGCTGAGAATGCATCCTTGCTCAAGCGCCTGGCTGATATGACTCAGAAATACAAGGATGCTACCCTTGACAACCGTAATCTGACAGTAGATGTTGATATGATGAGGAGAAAGGTCTGTTTGTTGTTGTGGACCCTTAATTGCATCTATTTGCATACTTCATATGGAGCATTAGTTGTAGTTTTACTAAAAAGCTCAGTGTTTGAATTTCTATGAATGGCCCAAAGGAGCTGCTTTAAGTTTTGTGGAATTGAACAAAATTCTTGCTTTACATTACATGTAGCCTTTCTATTTAAGAATGGTTTTTAAACTGTGCCATAAAACCTACAACGACTCATTCATTTTATTCGCTGTTCCTTAAAGATGGAGGTTCTTATTATCCTCTCCTTAGTGAAATATGACTTGGTTTCTTCATTTTCTTTTCTGAAATGCAGTTTTATATCCTATTATTATTTCCTTCTTTTTGTTTCTTGTTAAGAATAACAATATTCTTTTACAGGTGTGAGAAGTCGTAAAAAAAGAAACAAAATGTTAAAATCCTCATACCATATTACGGGGAGCTCCCAGTGTGTATCGCATTAAGCCTGTGGTGTTGTCCCTTTTGGAAGGGCTTTTCTATCTCAGCATCTGAAAGCACAATACTCACTGAGGAGTCTAAACCTGATACTTTCCATACAAACATTTATTAATGCTTGTGTGTGAGTATATCCACAACTCTTTATTTTTGTGTCATCAATGAAGTGTTTTAAGAACATTAATAATTAGAGGCTTAACATATTCGTGTAAAGTTATTGCTCTGTTAGCCACATTGATGTATACTATGACTAAATTGTTCCAATCATGTTGAAACAAAAAACTATTACAAACCTCCATTCACAAACAATTGGCAACTTTGGCTTTATTGTGTTAAGAAAGAAACATGTATTCAGAAACTTATAACGATTTCCCTTTCCACAAAATCTTATTTTTCTTTACAAGTGTCTTACCCAAAAGAACACATTGAAATGTATTTCTAGAGATACGAGGAAGACACCACTCCCTCCATATTCCTTTACCAGCAGACTGTAAACATAGACAGAACTGGTTCCATAATTTACAATTTAGTTTGCTAACAAGGTTCTTCCCTTCAGGTGAATATAGCGGAGGAAGCTGTGAGGAGAGTAACGGGAGCAAGCATGCTGCTATTGCCCACCAAATCTGACATGCCTGGGAGAAGCAGGCCCTTGACTTCATCTTCATCTGATGCAGCTTCTGCAGCGGATCCCATTCAAGAGAGCATGCAACATTTTCTCCAGACTGTGGTTCAGGATGATCAGATCAAGCTTGACCTCCCAAATGTGACATTTCCTTTGACCAGTATGGACATGGGCACGAGGCTGGTCCCACTGCCACGCGTCACAAGCTTGGAGAACCTGCAGAAGAGGATCCATGGAGATTCATTACAGTCTGAGACTGCATTGCCATTATTGGATCCTGAAGCTCTTGCTAGTGATAAGTAGCATGTCGCATATAAAGATTTCGATGTGATGTCAGGCTTGTAGTCTTCCAGTGAGCTACGCTTTTTTTCTTTTATGAAAATGAGTTTATATAACATGTGTCTTGATGCGATCTATGTTTCCAATTTGTACAATAGTTTGATGGTAATTAATCTTTTCTTAAGCATGTACGTCTTATGCTTATGGGTATCAGACACCATGAATTCATAACAATGAATATGGATATGGGACACCATGAATGCGCAAAATTGATCCTCTAAAGTATCACAGCGGATATGAGGCTTACATAGCAAAATGATTTGTAATGCAAACGTAATTGGAATTGAATTACACTGGTAATAGAACTGGGATAATAAGCTAATACAGAGTTTGTTTGGTTCGGAAGGGGACTGGAGTGCAAAGCCATTTTACTCTGCTTGGTCACAAGAACAGAGGAATATCTGAACAAGTAGAGTTATAAGGAATCCTGTCTATATCTAAGAATCCGAGCTATATTGGAGAAAGTATAAATAAATAAAAAATGTATCGTCTGCACCAAATAGGGAAGCAAAAGCTCTGAACAATTAGAAATGTGGCGCGCTCCGCCGCGCACTTTGATTGCATAATTTGCAAAATCTGTACCACAAAATAAGCACAGGATGGTGGGGTGCACGTTCAATTCCAGCACACTGCAATATATAATTTTCGCACTTTTTTTAATGCCCCAGGAGGAATCTAATAAACGCTGTTAGCCTTTTTTCATTTTTTTTTTTGAGCAAGACGCTGTTAGCCTGTTGTCTCAAAAAAAAAAAAGCTGTTAGCCTGTTAGGGAGGGATTTGCTGGTGGAAATGCTCGGCCCCCATCGCACAAGCGTGCAGCAAAACCCAGCCTCGCGGACAGGCGAAATTGTGGGAAAACTGCGTTGAGGCCAATCAACTCCAGCGGGCCTCGACGAGTACAGGAGCAAAGAAATTAGGGCCGCGAAAGGCAGCACAATCTCGGAGAGAAAGAGATATAAGCATGGTCCAGGCGAGTTGAGAGAATGGATTCATGGCAGTAATTTTCGCGCGCCGTACTCAGAGACGAGACGACCACCGAGTCCTTTTTACGGAGAGGATCGGCTGTCCTTCATCGTTGAAGATTAGACTAGGACCGCGAAAGACCTAAACAGCACAATCTCTCGGAGAGAAAAGGATTTAAGCATAGCCCAGGCGGGTTGGTAGGATGGATTCATGGTAGTAATTTCCACGCGTCGTACAATTCTCCAAGCATTGACGTGTTCTGTTTTGCTTAACAACACACACACACCGGCAATATAGATTCATCTGCTAATACGCAAACACCCGAGGCACGTCTTTGTCTTCATCATTAATTGATCCTCGTGTATGCCTGTTACGAGCTGACATGCACGTCAGAGCGAACAAACATTTCACCACAAATGTCAGCAAGGGGCGGTCCTAAGAGGTCCAAAACCACAAATTGCATTTCATTGATTCACATGCGTGGACGATGTTTGGCGAATTGCCAATGAATTCACGTGCATGTGTGATTTTTTAGGCGTAATTGCAACTTTATTAATGAGGGGTCCATGAGTCTTTCCACTAAACCTTTGTCTTAATATTTCAAGGAACCTTTTTTTTTGCGAATGATATTTCAAGGCACTTTGTGGATGAAGAATGTACTAGCTAGTTCAATATTATGAGTTTCCCAGTTCTATAATTCAACGATATTAATTCAATACTTTTCTTTAAAAAATAAAGAGTTATATTGATTGTTGAGGAAACACCCCCATCCTTAAGGGAGTCAAGGGTCCAAGAGTTGAGATATAGTATTTGGCATCAAAATACATTCGGCTAATAAATGCAATTGAAAATATCACTGTTGTACCCTCTCCTATTATATGGGTCCATAGATACCTTAAATATCTCAAGGATGAAATTGTTAATTACCACTTTCCTCATGAACAAAATTCAAGGCGCTTCCGAGGGCAGGGACAATGGAACCCTTTTTTCACCTATGAAAAGTCAGTCTCTCATGTTTTAAGCCCCTATATTTTCTCTCCTATATTGTCTTCAAGCTTGAGTTCTCTCATCGTAGAGAGGGCGTTTTGCTCTCTGTCTGCTATGGCAAAGTTTATGTGCCCCGACAGAATTTGAAAACATGTTGAACCATCTGAAAGCGTATTAAATGTTATCCATGTCAAATTGAACTAGTTTATTAAACTTATTTTGCGTTGCATTGGAACTTTCAAAAAATGTTGAATATAGTGTTTCAAATTGTTGGATGTGCAATATCATCGATTATAATGAATTCATAACTAGGATCATTCAAAGGAAAAGAATGGCATGACAAACTCTTCGGCGATGTGGTGATGCGGTTGGGGCTGAAGCCAAATCGTGTCTAGAGGGGTTCGAATTGCAGTGCAGTGGATCCGGCAATCTGCAGTGCTAGAATCTGATTGCTGGGAGTTTGGTGAAGATCATTCAAGATACATCAGAAAGCTGGTCCACCTAATTAAGAATATAAAAGCAGTTTGTTCTATACGGCCAGAGGTTCGTTTCAGCAAGGTCAAGAGGGTTGAGCAATGGAGTTGTACATGTCCTAGCTAAGATAGCGTTTACGAATAAAGCGTGTGCGCTTTGGAGACTTCGGTCATCATCGAGCGTCAGTGACTTGGTTGCTGCAGAGTCCAGAGTCTGTAACCCGATTGCCGACTAACAAATTGTTGAGTCAGTTTGTGTGACCCCTATCACTTAATCATTAAAGCTTTTCCTTTCGCAAAAAATATATATAAAGGAAAAAAAAGTAGAAAACAAAACTCGATATTTCAAGTAGGCGCCTCCTTGTACTGGTTTGACCTGGGCTTCAGTGTGCGATGTTGATCATTGTGGGGACGCGTAAGAGCAACTCCAGCAGAGCCCCTAGAATTGAGCCCCTACATGACCATGTAGGGGCCGGCCCCTACAATTGAGCCCCCACAAAGCGGCTTCAACTCCAGCAGCACCCCTTACCTCAAAGCCCCTACCTCTGCTGGGTCCCAGTCGTCATTCTCTTCCCATCCTCTCTTCTTCTCTCCGCCCCCAAGCAGCAGCGACGCGTCGTCGGATTCGTCCCCGCCGCGGCCTCGCGCGGGCGCGTGATGGCCAGGGCGCCTCCTCGCGCGGGCGGATGCGACGGCCAAGGAGCGGCAGCCTCAGGCCGACGGGAGGCGAACGGGCGAGGCGGGGAGGCAGACGGGCCGCGGCTGCGCGACGGGCGGGGAGAGGGCGGCGCGACGCGGCTCGAGGTGCGGCTAGCCTCGAGGAGCGCGGCCATGGCATGGAGCTCGGGGACGACATGGCCTGGCTGCTGGAGGCTGCCCACCTCGACGCTCCTCGGCCTGGCTGCGCGGGCTCCTCGGCGCGCGGCGTGGTCGGGAGGGAGGCGTGGCTCCCCGCTGGCCGAGGGGGCGAATCGACGGAGGGCGCGGGCTCCTCGACGCGGCGTGGCCCCGGCGACGCTCCTCGACTCGCGCAGGGGCGAATCGACGGCGGACGCGGGCTCGCCGACGCGGCCCTGGTCGCCACGGCGCGCGGGCTCGCCGACGCGGCCCATGGTCGTCGTCTTCACCAGCGAGCGAGAGGGCGGGGTGGCCTGCTCGGTGCGGCCCCCCAACGCGACCATGGCCGTCGTCTTCGCCAGGGAGTGGGATGGCGGCGTGGAGCGAGGAGGCGGGGACAGCGCGTCGGCGGAGGTCTCAGATCCAGTTGCGGGCGTCCAAGGGAGGCGGACGACGCCGGGAATCGCTAGATCGGGCCGGGCCGCGACGATTTGCGGCGGAGGACGGCAGGATTCGGCGCACCGGTGGGAGTGGAGGGGACGGCGGCGACGAGGAAGCGATGGCGGGCAGTGGCGGGAGGAAGAGAAGGGATGCGCGCGAGACGGTCGTGGCGGGGTCCACCATGTAGCGACCCCCCACCGGGTCGCCAGATGTGGCGACTTGGAGGCAAAATGTGGCGACCCCATAGCGCTAGGGGCTTCGGTAGGGGCTCTGCTGGAGTTCGTTTTTCTGGCTCAAGCCCCTACATGCCATCTAGGGGCTCATGTAGGGGCCCTGCTGGAGTTGCTCTAACCTGCTAGCTATAGTGGTTTACTTTAATGTGGCCCATGCATGTGTTCCTAGTGGGTTGCCCATGCAGAATGTTATGACGTGTTTATATAGATGGTCCGAAGCTCGTGGGTATGAGTTGTTATTTTTTTTTATCAATAGTGATATAAACATCAATGGAAGTGTGCATGAGAAATGACCAGAAAAAAAAAAAACTTCTGGTGAGGGTTTCATTTTTTGGGGGGTTTTTCTAAGTCAATTACGGTGACAATGGAATGGACTCATTATGCTGTCAACCTATCAAAACTATAGTTTTTAGTCGAACTTACAGTTGCTATCAGGTCCGATTTCTAGTTTAGGATTGGAATTACGATGTTGGATTCATTCTGTGTTTTTATTGTGTAAGTCCTTTTAATTTGCACTAGAACGACGCATGTGTGCCATTGCCATTTTGAGTTCTTCTAAAACTTTTGTCTTCTATGAATCAATTCAAAAATACGTTTAAAATAAAAAGTGAACCCAAACATGTTGATTATGTAGATTTAACATATCGTTTCTCCTATCTTATTTTGTTTTTTGACGATTTTCTTTTAAAGAAATTGATGATCTGGAACTCATGTCCACGCAATCACTGATGTGTCTCATATATATGAACTGTCAAATGCGGCTATTATTCTATGAGATTATTAAATCTCGTCATATGTAAATGGAAGTTAGTGCGAAAAACAAACTGTCATCACATAATGGTTTTCGCATTTATGACAAACCGAAACGTAAGCATTATTTGGAAAAAGGCACAATAGAAATTTACTCGAGTTCACTAAAACAAATGTAGGACATATACTAGCACCTGAAAATCATACAGTATGTGGGACTTAGTGGATAGCCCTAAGCTTTGGCCGATCTTGGCGCCAAACACGAGATTGGCGTAGGGCATGAAGTGGCACATGGGCGCGCCGCCGGGCTTGGTGCCCCAGCATCTCGAAGGCAGGGTGCGCGGGATTCCAGCTCGAGGTGTCGCGATGGCACAGCGCCGCCATGGCCACCGTCGTCGTCGGGCCGTTCCCGTGGTGGTTGCTGGTCAGAGTGATCATGTACGCCTTGGTCGCCGACCGCCCGGTCATGTGGCACTGGAACACGGCGTACGGGAACGGCTCGTCGTGGCAGGCCACGTGGCGGTCACCGCCGAGCTCCTCGACGGCGGCGACGACGTACGCCCGCCGCGGCAGGCCTTCGCGCGGCACCGCCGCCCAGATGCAGCAGGCGGCGTCCTGCAGCATGCGCGACGCTGCGCGGACGGCGCCCTCGAGCGACGTGGTGCAGGCCTTGCGCTCGCCGGCAAGCGGCGGCGCGCAGCACCCGCGCAGCGTGTCCGCGCCGCCGCCTCGGAGCGCAGCGGCACGGCGAACGCGGCGATCACGGCCACGGCGTCGGCGAAGGGCGTCTTCATGTATCTTAATTGGCTCATCTAGTTCCTACGATTTTACAAAATTTTGTGCGATTATGCCTTGTTCAAACTCATAAGCAGAGCCGTTGTACCTGTGTTTAATTTGAATATACTCTTGCCGTTCCTTCAAAGGATATCTTTGTTTTCATTTGCTTCACAATTTTAGCTGGGAGAAAATGTCTCAACACATGTACCAAGCTCCAACGGCTGCAACGTTAAGCCATGAGACACGTACGTACTTTCGTGGACTATGCCGCACGAGCTCTGCATGAGGCTCATCATAGGTACTAGATGAACAAATTAACTAGCTAGACTAATTTTTGATATGTGTAGGGTCTTTTAGACTTTTATTTTTCATGATAACAATGGTACTTCTTTCTTCTGATTAACTTAATTAGTAATTTCCAACCCTTTTAGAGCGGATAGGTGGTGGCTCATTTTCTTGTAAAAAGACCATGGATTTTCTTCATTTCTTGCATTTGATATACCATGGAAATGTGCATTTTTTTTAAAAAAAATGGATTTATTTTCTCAATCATGCTGAAATGGATCAACTATCACAAAATTCATACGGCTACAGGATTTTCAGCCGTTGGATAGTCCAAAGAGGTATCTTTTAAGTCCTGGCCGTTGGATGTTCATCATCAGCCACCCTGTCGTTGGTTTGCCTTTCCGCGACTGCTATTCAGCAACCTCCGCCCCCGATACCTCTCTGCCACGCAGCCGCTGCCTTCGCCGCCGGTCCGGCGGCCGGTGCAGCCTCTGGCCTGGCCTTGTAGCCACCGCTGAGACCTCTCTGCATTCCCTCTTCTAGCTAGCACACCTGGCTCCACAACCCTCAGTACTGAAATGCGAATGACGAGATTCGCCTCGCCACACCCAAGGTGTTCGACGGAATGACTCGCCGGAGTGCGACAGCCTTGCTGCACCGGTCGCTCGCGGGGTTCCTCGAGCATGAAGATCCTGACAATATCCTCTCTCTCTTCTCTGCCAAGGCGAGGCAGTATGGTGGGCTGCGCTCCGGCGACCTTGCAAGCGCCCTGAGGGCGTGCAGGGGGAGCGGCAAGCGCTGGCCGCTCGTCCCGCGGATCCACGCGACGGCGATCGTGCGTGAGCTTGGGGGTGACCGGATTGTGGGAAACCTGCTGATTGATTTGTATGCAAAGAACGGGCATGTGCGGCAGGCGAGGCGGGTGTTCGAGGAACTCTCTGCCAGGGACAATGTCTCGTGGGTTGCAATGCTGTCAGGGTACGCACAGAATGGCCTTGGTGAAGAAGCTGTCCAGTTATACTGCCAGATGCATCAATCCGGGACTGTTCCTACGCCGTATGTTCTGTCTAGTGTGCTGAGTGCTTGCACCAAAGCAAAGCTTTTCAAGCAGGGTGGGCTGATCCATGCCCATCTTTACAAGCAAGGATTCTGTTCGGAGACTGTTGTGGGGAATGCTCTTATCGCATTGTACATAAGGGGTGCATCCTTTCGACTAGCAGAAAAGGTGTTCTCTGACATGCCGGCCGCGGCCTGTGATAGAGTAACGTTCAATACATTGATCTCAGGGCATGCTCAGTGCGGACACGGTGAGCATGCTTTGGAGATATTTGATGGGATGCAATCGACAGGATTGAGGCCTGATTGTGTTACTGTCGCTAGTTTGCTTGCAGCCTGTGCCTGTGTTGGGGATCTGCAAAAGGGGAAGCAGCTCCATTCATACTTGTGGAAAGCAGGCATGTCTTCAGATTACATAATAGAAGGCTCACTCCTGGACCTCTATGTTAAATACGGCGACATTGAAACAGCTCTTGAGATCTTCAGTTTGAGTGATCGTACAAATGTCGTGTTATGGAATTTGATGCTTGTGGCATATGGGCAGGTTAGTGATCTTGCAAAATCTTTTGACATCTTTTGTCAGATGCAAGCTGCTGGTATCCGACCTAACCAATTCACATACCCATGCATTTTGAGGACCTGCACTTGCAGTGGAGAAATTGAACTTGGAGAGCAGATTCATTCATTATGCATAAAAAATGGCTTTGAATCTGATATGTATGTCAGTGGTGTACTGATAGATATGTATTCCAAGTACGGGTTGCTGAACAGAGCTCGAAGAATTCTTGAAAGGATTGAAGAAAAAGATGTTGTTTCCTGGACTTCCATGATTGCTGGATATGTACAACATGAGTTTTGTAAAGAGGCCCTTTCAACATTCAAAGAAATGCAGGATTGTGGAATTTGGCCAGATAACATAGGGCTTGCAAGTGCTATTAGTGCTTGTGCTGGTATCAAAGCAATCCACCAGGGTTTGCAGATTCATGCTCGAGTTTATGTGTCTGGTTATTCGGCTGATACTTCAATTTGGAACACGTTGGTAAACCTGTATGCGAGATGTGGACGTACCAAAGAAGCATTCTCTTTGTTCGAGGCAATTGAACATAAGGATGAGATTACATGGAATGGATTGGTATCAGGTTTTGCACAAAGTGGTTTATATGAAGAATCTCTCAAGGTATTTTTACAGATGGGTCAAGCAGGTGTAAGATACAACATGTTCACATTTGTTTCCGCTATTAGCGCTTCAGCTAACCTTGCAGATATAAAACAAGGAAAGCAAATACATGGTAGAGTTATTAAGTCAGGGCACACCTCTGAAACTGCAGTTGCAAATGCTTTGATTTCACTCTATGGAAAGTGTGGCAGCATTGAAGATGCCAAGATGGAGTTTTCTGAAATGTCCATGAGAAATGACCATTATGCTTGTGTTGTGGATATTCTTGGAAGAGCAGGGCAGCTTGGCGTGCAAGGAAATTTGTTGAGGATATGCCAATTGTTGCTGATGCAATGGTTTGGAGGACCCTACTCAGTGCTTGTAAAGTACACAAAAACATAGAAATCGGGGAGCTTGCAGCCGACCATCTCCTGGAGTTAGAGCCTCATGATTCGGCATCATATGTCCTCCTTTCAAATGCATATGCTGTTACTGGGAAGTGGTCAAATAGGGATCAGGTCAGAAAGATGATGAAAGGCAGAGGAGTCAGAAAGGAACCAGGTCGTAGCTGGATCGAAGTAAAGAATACAATTTACGCCTTTTTCGTTGGTGATCGGTCAAACCCCTTGGCTGATGAGATATACAATTTTTTGGATGATCTAAATGATAGGATAGCCAAAATAGGGTACAGGCAAGAGAATTATCATCTCTTTCATGAAAAAGAGCAAGAACGGAAGGACCCCACTGCTTTTGTTCATAGTGAGAAGTTAGCTGTGACTTTTGGGTTATTGAGTTTGCCTTCTTGTATGCCCCTTCGGGTGATGAAGAATCTTCGCGTCTGTAATGACTGCCACAGTTGGATGAAGTTTACCTCTCAAGTCATGGGAAGAGAAATTGTGTTGCGAGATGTGTACAGATTTCACCATTTTAACAGTGGCAGTTGCTCATGTGGGGACTTCTGGTGATGTGGGCTGAAGTGAATTGTCTGCAGTACTAATCCTCATTGTTTCTGTATGTCTCATTAATATGTTACTTGAAGCAGTTCATGTCGGACTGTCATTGTTACACGCAGACATTTAAAATTATATTTCACCTGGAAAGTATCATTTCTTGTTGCAGGGCTTTTTGCAGGTATTTCTCTCTATATGACACTGTTTTTTTTCCATATTTCTGGTATCATTTCTTGTTTTCCATCCTTGTGTTCTTCTTTTCTTCTTATGTATTTTAACCTATATATTATTTCTTACTTGTTTGCAGCTATAGATATTGAAACACTGCAAGGACTCTTGCTTCATTGGACGAGAACGGCTTATGGAATAGTTCCGGTTGGCTGTTTGTGGCAGATCCATAATATTAATCAAGGACCAGGAAGTTCGAAGTAAGTGATACAAATGCTTGTGCCACTACAGCATCCGAATTGCTAACATTATCTAAATTTCTATGCTAAGACTTTCTCAAATCTTGACATTGCTGTGAGTATTTGATATTGAGATGTGACCATATCCTCTATAGTAGCATCTGTAGATTATTAGCTCATCTCATAGAATATTTCAATTGACTAGTACATTTCATACTTATAACTTCATTGCATGTGTTCTAGTCATGAAACACTAGGAGAAGCTAGCTGTTTACAGTTTCCATGAGAGTTGGGAACTGTTTTCCTAAAATATTATTGCTAATGTGAGCATAGATAAATGAACTGAGCTTATTTTTCTTGCCTTGCTGTCTTGTTTCTGCGCCCGATGGGAAACCTGAAGTAAATAAACGAGATGGAGAGAAGAAAGGGAATTAAATGGCAATCCTATCAGCTGTTGGTCATGTAAAGCCAGTGTGTATGGAAATATTCTTGAAGATGCTGCTAGTGCAGAAATGGTGGATTTGACAAGATCCATGCAGCCGGGATTGAAGGCAACAGGCACACTTTCTGGCGTACCACTCGAGGCTGCAAACATCCATGCAATGCTTGTCAAGGTACGTTCTCGCTCTATATTCATTCAATAATGCAGGTGTGTTCTCATTCTATATTCTAATCTTATGGGAAGTAATGAATGAGTATGGTAGTATTATATACTCCATGGAGATGCGTGACGAAGGAAGACCTTGCTTGCTTGCTTTCTGGTTTCCGCTGATCTGAACTGAACAGGCTGACAGTTCCGGTTTAACAAAGGACCTCATTTTCTGTTCGTCAAGATCCAATCTTGTTGTGAGTTGGCATAAATAACCAATCGTTGACTTCAAAGTAATATAAATTAGGTAGAACAGACCCTGCATGCTGCATTGCAAGCAACATTTCTTGGAAAAATGAACAAGGAAGTGAAGCTACGTGCAAAAGATGAAGATGATGATGTTAATGCCCACCGGAGTATGCCCAAGTATGTGTGGCTGGAAGAAGTTTATATCAACAGTCATGCTAAGTTTATGGGTTACCTCTGGATGGCCGGGAGGGGACTAGGTTTCCTAGTGTTAACATGAACCACTGTTGTCCTATTAGGTGGCTTTGTATCCGTCCTGGAGGAGAAGGATTTTTGGTGTCTCGCTGTGATTACCTTCCTCCAGACAAGGTGAGTTGTTATTCTCATCATTTAATCCATGCAAATCTTTATTGCTTTCTTACCTTTCTTTCACCCTCAACCTGGTCATCAAAGCGCAAAGTCAACTGCTAAATTCTGTAGTGATTAATTTGTAAAGTTATAATTTGAAGTCAGTATATATTACTTTGTGATTAACAAGTCAGTATATATTATTCTAGCTGTTATAGATGTCTCACTGGAGATTATAATTCTTTAATATATTCACCTAGAATTTTTATTCCTTGAAAATTGCCACTGTAGAAAGCTTTACTTTTGAGATACGCCATTAGAAACAGTTTAAATCCACATACCCTTTGTTTCATTCCTCTATCCTAGTCAGAGAGAGAGGCTGGACGCAAATGATATGATTTGTAACCAGGGCTAGGTCTATCCTAGTCAGAAATAGTTGGATGGCATTTTGTTATACTATGATATGATTTGTAACCAGGGCTAGGTCTCACAGATATTTTAGAAATATGTGCTGTACAGTGGGTTACAATGATGAGAAGTCAAGAAATATATAGTTCGCAGATGCTACCAACTATATTATGCTTTTTCTAAGAAAAAACTATATTTTGCTGCCTTTTTGATTGGATATTTTGCTTAAGAAAATTATTGTGTCTAGCTACTCATCTTGTCGTGGTAGACTAAGTATTCATCTTGTCGTGGTCTACTAAGTACTGACTACGAGCATACAACAGGGCATTCAATATCTTTGCGGCTGAAAAGATTGGTGATATTCAAGGTCCGTACATGGGCATATGCAGAGCTGCAGCCAAGACTTGGAAGGCAGCTGATGGGTCATCCGCTTCCTAGCTTTGAAAGTGGGATTCCAAATACTGGTGTCCATCGTTATACTGTGCCCTCTGGTGATTCTCCACTTGTTTGGGCCCTGTATCTCTAGCCTGATCTCTCTGTCACGTCTAATGGCGCGCGATTATGGCAACACATATGGAGAAACAGCAAACCTGAAGAGTGCACTGGACGTCCTCTACTCCCTAGTTCTGCTCCAGGGCCTCCTCTTTGCCTACAGGTTGATCTGCAACTCTACAGGAAAAAGGCTAGCGAGAATTGTGGCCCAAGAATATGGTTTCGAGGATCGGGCACTCATATCTGTCTTACGCTATTATCGACAAACTAGACGGATATGCGAGAAGGACCCATCGCTGGCATCAGGAAGGAACCTGGTTGCATATGCTTTGGACATGCTCAGTTCTGAATCGCGTTTCAGCTTCCTTTCAGGGGTAAGGATCCTGGACACACTTGCCAAGCAGAATAAAAACATGGAAATGGCACAGCAGATGCTGAGAAAACAGCTGGTTGGGTCGGGCACCTCGTTCCACATAGTCCAGAGTTGCTGCAGGCACTGGATTGGAGAGGCCGGTACGATGCTGAGATAAGGGAGCGCACCTCTAGGATTGTGGCACACCTAGCTCACGGGATCCGCCTAGCGCAGTCTCCCCATGATATTCAGTGCATAATGTCCCTGCTGGAGGTCTTCTCGCCGGAGGAGGATGAGGATGATGATCTTACTCAGCGGGACAAGGAGCTGGTGCTGCAAGGGCTGTACATCCTTGAGAAGCTTGCTGCTGCCGGCGAGGATAACTGCAGGATCATCTGCAGCACTCATGGTCTACTACCCAAGATCATGGCCCCTGTAAGCTCCAACCTACTGCACTCGATCAACCACAGATCATGGGCAAAAGGATAGTCAGGGGCGAAGCCAGCCTAGAGTTTCACCAGTGTCAGCATGGTTTACTACCGGGGTCATTGCCATTGTAAACAATGTTTGAACAGGATTTTACTCTAGAGTTTCAGAAATCCGTCGGTGTCACCTGACACCGACGGCAAGCTGTAGCTCCGCCTCTGAGGATAGTATGTGCATCGGCTGGATTTGATGTGCCGGCTCGTGACTGCTAATGGAGAGACCGGTACCAAGGTAAGCCGTGAAATCTCTAGCAACATGGAAGCAATCTGCGCCATGCAAAGTATTCTCCAGTGCAGAAAGTGTGAAGCAACGCTACATATACCAGCCATTAAGATCCTCACGCATCTACCAACAGATACACCTTGGGGTGTGCCTACTGAAAGCAGAGAAAGTTTAATCAAGATTCTAGTAGATATATTCACTGATGACAACCGAGAGAGCAACATCAGAGGATTGGCTGCTGAAAAGCTTGCTTTGCAATCTTCTGAAAGCAAAAGTGATGGTGTAATTATTTTGCGAACAAGTCATGATGTTGTCAGCAATATCACTAAAGTACTCCTAAAAGACAAAAGCAACACATGTCAAATAAATGCAGCCAGAATTCTGGAGGGTTTATGTATTCATTACACCAATAATGATAGTGATGATGAATATCTCAAGAAACCAAAGGAAGTACTGACTGAAGTGATGCCAGAGGTAAGATTTGCTCCATTTTGATTAACATTGATATAAGGCCAGTCTGGATGGGATGATCCTACCTTGATTTATTAATGCTTGCCAACTGAAAATACCCTTCATGTTGCAGGTGCTCAAACAAGTGATTATTTTTGGATCGACAGAAGAAGGAAAGGATGGTGCTTCAGAAGCACTGACATAGAAGGGCAGCAGGGTGGTGCTTCAGAAGATTTTAATGGTGATGGAAACACCTCTTCTCAGGAGAATAAAGAGCAGCACGAGGAAATGAAATTAGCATTTTTGTCCTTGTTCGTGGCGGTGTGTGACAACTTGATCAGTGCAGATGGCGATATGAATATCCAATTAGATGCGATTGGCTGACCTGGTGATGCATTGACCTTTGCGAGGAAGCTCAAGGATATGATAGAAATAAATAAATGCCCCACTGCCAACCGCCTGAGATTGATGAAGCTTACCAGCAAAATGGTAATATCAATGATGAAACACAAAAGCAGCTACGTCAACCAAGATCTTGAGAGCTTGATGGTATCACTTTCTAGTGTTTCGCAAGATATGTCAGACATTGACGGCCTCACGCTATTATGCAGCAGCAATGATGGTGCCAGCAAGACTGTCAGGACACTGACTGCCCTTGTAAAAGAAGCACAAGAACTCCTGGACAAGAAGAAAGCACAAGATTTGGCGATTGTGCCTGCTAGCACTGTCAACGGAAACTAGGTTGTGTAGGCTTTCTGGTCATCTGTGTCGGTAAGATTCCTAGGCGTTAATGTTAGATTTAATAAATCGTAGTTGGGTTCTGTTTGGTGAGGATGTTTATGTGGATCGTGAGGGCATGAACAATGCTATTCTGGTGTATGTCTGAAACTTCCAAGTTACTGCTGAGGATATTCTTCGTTTTTGTGGACCACTCTTTAGAGTCGAAATGTACAAATGAGGATATTCTTCCGTCTTTGTAGTCTTGAAGTGGCTACAAACATTTCTTTGGCTGAGTGGTTGGAGCGTTTGTACGAGATGTGGTGCCATCCAGGTTCGATTCCTGTTGGGCAATATTTTTGGAAAAGAGAGTTGGATTCCGAAGGCTGGTAACATACGGATGGCTCTCTCCCCTGTGCGACGCATCCACCCCTCCCGCGCCGGCGATGACCACGATGACCGCTGATCTCAGCCGCCATGGGAGGCCTCTCTGATCTGGACTTCGAGCCAGGTCTCGGATTCCAGCACAGGGTTGCATCCAGGTTCGGTTCTCCCGTCTTGTTCCACCCCTCTTCGTCTTCTCGCGAGTTCTTCCTTGTGGCATCTTTCAGCCGTTCTTCCATCAAGATCACTGACAACTCAGCTGCGCTGATCATCCAGTCATGTCTTGGTGGATCTGCACAAGATTTTCGCATCTCTCATCAGAAGGATTGGTGTTTTCGCGTCTCAGTTTTCTCAAAGCAGTTGGTTTATTGAGTCGTGTTCGTCCTCGTTGTGTAGGAGGCTCCAGAAATGTATCTTGCTTAGTTTATATCTCTGAAAGTGATTTGTATAAAAAAGAGAGAGCTTGTGTCATATTAATATCCACAAGATATCTCTGAAAGAGAAAGCTTGCTACCTTCACAATACATCTTGCCGACAAAGCACGGGACGGACTGGTTTTAGCACTTAGCAGTGGTACATGGCTGCACCTGCTCGAGCTGAACAATCTCTCTTTTACCATCAATTTTTAGAAATTACAACAAATTAACAACATAAGATTATTATATTGGTCTAAAAACATAAGACTTGCACTTTTTATATTATCACAAGAAAGACATTCACAATATACTTGCATGTATTTAAATTCTTTGCCTTAGAAAAATTGATTATCAAAGAAAGAAGCGTTTGAATCGGAGCCTGCAAATGTGCAAACGAGTTATTACAACATGCAAACAAGCTGAAGGGACTTTGTAGGCCCATGAGCTTCATGGAAGGGGTAACTTATTTCAATTTTCAACCCAGCCCGTTACAATACAAGATATTACATATTTCTCAATAGTTTTTTTATGCAAATTTACATCTTTCCCTATAGTTCAGCAATTACACACAAAATTATGTTCCACTTTTATGTTAGACAGTTAACTAAATATGCTAAGCACTATTGTCAGTCAACTAATTTAATATACTAAACTGCCAGGAAAGACCATTTCTTTACTTTTTTCATGATTAATTGATTATTGTATCTTTCAATTGCTAATGTTTCAGGCCTATGGGCATCCTCTTCGAATTGTGTGAATGTTGGCCCCTTCGTATAAGTTAAGATATTTCTCTGGTCTTCCCTTGTTTCCGTATTGATGAAATGCGGACAATCTACTATGAGCTCATCATGCCATACCATTATCTAATTTTAAGTGAGCATGAGCAGTGTTAATTTTTGTTTGGGTTGAGTTTTGAGTGGGCCTCCCTTTGTGCTTCTCAAATTAGAAGGAATAAAAAGTTTTCGAAGGCCTAAGAACCCACCCATTTGCTTAGGCCTAAAAAAGTTAAGTTTTTCTTAGGCCTAAGAAAAAAGTTTTGAGTGGCAAATTAGATATTTCTCTATGGTGTTATTGCCATATTAGTGCTGACTATCTTTTTCTCATTATTGTGCTAATTTTTAGTGGCAAACTTTGATGTCACCATAAGATACGTAAATTGTGTAGAGTAGCAAAAGTTTTGAGGATTTAAATATGCAAAACGAAACCACTTCTTCAACTCTCTCTCTCTCTCTCATTGAACGGAAGACAAGGAAAGAGATGAGGTGGGAAGAGACAAGGTAGAACATGGAACATTATCCTTTTATTAGTTCCCAGACTTTCAACCACGCTCACAACATCTTCAATTTTTCGTGCTCTCAACGCAAAATACATCTGACATTGTTCTAAATTAGAACTGTGATAAATATCTTACATGGATCCAATCATTTTAATTTGTTGCTTCTGTCCATGAGGGATAAGGTTTCTCATAGGGTTCAAATTTAATGTAAGAACAGGGCTGGCCCTGACAATGTGGAGGCCCAGTGCGATATTATGTTTGGAGGCCCTTTTCATATTCCAAAAAAAATATTATTTTAATTGCATCACTTTTATTTCACTGGTAAAAAAAACAATACCCTTCAAAATCATAATATTTCATATTTTAATTACTTCAAAATCGTAAGCAAGAGTGTAAAACACAGTTTACTCTTTTTATTTTTTGAGATTACACAGTACAACTCAGACACTCACAACGCACGCACACTCACCCCTATGAACACACGTACGCAAACCCTACCCCTATGAGCATCTTCGAAGACTGAGCCGGCAAATCCAGAGATACGAAGTCACCACTGGCGCCTCGCTGTCGACGGGAGCGTCGCCTACCACTGAAACCACAAATGCCGTTAAATCCTTGAAAATTCGCTCCCACGGGGAGTCGAACCCAGGACCTGAGAGGTGTTACTCGGATGCCTTAACAACTAGGCCAAGACCCCTTTCACCACAGTTTACTCTTTTTGAGAGAGAGAGAGAGAGAGACAACGCAGTTTACTTTGTTGGATAAAAATAAAAAAAGCGGCAACCAGTCCAACTGGATGAAAAGGGCCAGGTATGTGGCTCATCAGGCCAATTATAGCCTGCCTTGCCTAATGGGCCTTTTTTTTCTTTCAGTAGTATGTGGCCCATCAGACCAATTATAAGCCTATCATGTAGTTTATCGTCTGCCACAGCGGTAGAGCAGTCAAGCAGGGCGCCCCCACAGCCATGGCGTTAATCTACGGCGGAGTGAGGTAAAGCGGATGCCTGGCCACGCCCATCTTGGTGGTCCGGCCCACGCTTTACCTCACACAAGATTAATCGCTGGTTGAAGTTGGATTTTCTCCATGTGGCATCATCAATTGGAGACTTAGATGTTTTTTTTTGGCGGATGGAGACTTAGATTTGTTTCTGATGTACCTTAACTTTTCTTTTCAAGAAGTCCGTTTCTCAACCAAAGTTTTAATATATTCCTCTGAACTTTTTTTTAAAAAAAAGGAAAGTCCATAGTTGGGACACTCTGAGTCTCTGACCAAGAAAGCGACATACGAGCGTACTTTTTGTACAATATATCACGATTATATTTTTATTGAAACAGGTCACATATATAAGTTTGATACGATATGATCTGTGTATCGGCAGCACGAACACAAGATCCAGAACACTAATTTAGGACGTACAAGAAGACTAGGAGAGCACTTGCAACAACATACTAATAAGAGCTTGAAATGCTCCATGCATGTACCAAGGTACTTATTTGCTTGCGCTATAAATATAGTAAGATCAGGTCCATATATTCTTGACATCATCCTGTACGTAGTGCGCATCGCTGCAGACTTTACCTGGCTAGCTACTAGGAGTTGGACGTCTTTTTGCCGAACACCAAATTGACAGGCGCCACGAAGTGGCACACCGGCGCGCCGCCGGGCTGGGTGTGCAGGATCTTCATGGCGGGGTGAGACGGGCTCCAGTTGGAGGTGTCGAGGTGGCAGACCGCCGCCATGTCGACGGCCGGGCCGCCACGGAGGCCACGGAGCGTCATCCTGTACGCCCTGGTCGGCCGCCCAGTCATGTGGCAGACGTAGACGGCGTACGGGTACGAGATGGCGTGGCAGCCCACGTGGCGGTCGCCGTCCAGCGGCGCCACCGCCTCGACCACGTACGCCTGCCGCGGCAGGCCGGCGGCGGCGGTGAGCACCGATGCAGCCGCCCACACTTCGCCGCTAGCGTGGACGCCGCCGAGCATGCGCGCGGCGCTCCGCACGGTGGCCTCCAGCGACGAGGTGCAGGACTTGACCTCGCCGGCGTTGGGCGGGGCCCGGCACAGGCGCAGGCTCTTCGCCACCGTCTCCGCCGCGGCGGAACCCGGCGCGATGTGGAACGCGGAGAGGACATCGGAGAGGTCGCCGAAGGGGGCCTTGTCGGCGGCGTCGAGCGGGAGGATGGGAGGGATGGCCGCCGGCGGGAAGAAGAGCGTCATGGTGCTGCCGACGCGCACCTGCCTCTGGAAGAAGAAGCCCGGCAGCTCCGCCTCCGCCGGCTCCTCCGGACAGCCGCCGGTGCAGGCCCAGTTGATGTTTACGCCCAGCGTTGCGGGGACAGGGTAATGCTCCTTCAACGGCGAATGATCAATGCCTACACACAGGACACTCTGATATTAACATCCTCTGAAATTCAGTTTTCCAGTAGTGTGTGGAAGTAAATATTGTGCTCTTCCATCTCAAAAAAAAAAAAAAAAAAAAATTATTGTGCTCTTCGATCCGACGATATAAGTACGGTATGCATGCAATACCTTCTTGGACGAGGGCTGCGATGGCCTCCGGCATCGGCGAGCCGGGGAGGGCCTCCTCCCAGAACCGGGCTGCCGGAGTGCCAACGGCGGCATGCAACCCGGCAGCGCAGCCTGCCACCAAAACCAGGAGGAGTAGCACCGATGGACCCATGACTCGATCGTACATGCAAAGGTTTGGAGGATTGATGGATTGATGTTTGAGAAGCCCAAGCTTTGCTCTGCTTGAAGGGGCTGGCTCCATGAGGGCATGTATAAATAGCTCTCGCAGTCCGTCTAGGCCTCTGGGGCATTTTCATGAAAAAATGTTCGACCCGCGCCTTGGTTACATGCATGAAAAGTGTGATAATAATCAAAATGCGTTCATGCAAATAAATAGCTCTCACCGTGCTTTTGGGGTTTTAAGGATCTCATGAAAATGTTCAACCGGACTCTCAGTTTCATGCATGGTGGTATATATCTTGAGGATATATTGATTCTTTGAACTCTAAAAATACACGCTAATAATCAATATCATTTTGTTATGTACAAAATTTATTTCAGCTGTGCCACGGCTTGATCGAAATTGGTTTGCTCAGTCCCAAGGCAATTAAGTTATTGATGATTTAATCATACAATTACCTACGTGGGCAAACGATCCTAATCAAAACTCCAAACCTAGCTGTCGCAAAAAATAAAAACTCCAAATCTAACAGTGTCTTATTGTATCACAGAACTACTAATTATACTAGAAAAATTCATCTATAGTAGTCACAAGCTTACAGATTTTGGGTCCGAGAAACAAACTATCACACAATTAAAGCCCGCAATGCACAGAAAATATGTTGTAAAATACAACAAATTAATATGCATAAGCATCACAAGCATATCTTAAATATGTTATAGTAAATCGGTTGTTTTGCGATATTTTGTTATTACTCATATATTCTGCAGTTTTGTTATCCAATTCAATTTCAAAAAGTATATGGCATTGAGGTAATAGGATGAATGTATTGTTTCTGTAGCTTTGATATACTCTTTATAGTCATCGTTTTGTCAACCTGTTTGTAGTTTTGTAAAATTTACTCAAAGAAATAATGGCAGCCACTTATCCTCGGTGATGTCTCTGCTTACTGAACCCCGCCAATTGGTAGCCCCTTCTCGTCCACTCACCCATATGTATCTTTTTTTTTTGGGCCAATATGTATCTTCATCGACATCCTTGTCATTGACACACCCATATATATCTTCTTAGACATTGGTGAAATTAGAGGGGGAATGTAAAGGAAGAGGATAATCCCGAAACTTGGAGAGCGACTAGCTTAGCTAGAATCTTGAGGGGACCTCGACAAGACATGGACTACTGGTAGACAGGAATGGCAACCATCTGCTACAGTGGTGGACCTCCTGCTGGACTTTGACGCAATTCAGCGCTGTTTCATTTGGCCGTCCGCTAGCTACTGCGACCACGACGTTCTCTATACAAGGGAAAACAACGAGGAAACTCAGATATTCAAGCAAGCCTAGACTACAATGGTTGTGTCATTTCGTACAAATTGCTTGGTAAAATGCCACCGCAGACCGCACACACTGTTCTGAGGGCAAAATATGCTGCTTGGATAACAGGCTCATAGTGTCCTTCTACTACACAAGTTGATAGCAGTCATGTAACAATCAAGTTAGCAGCCCCCTGGCAAATAAATAAATAAATAATCTTAGCAGCCAATTCACAAATGGACTCGACCACAATGATCATCTATTTCTACTGTGCAGTTGGTGCAAGTGGGAGGAACACACCCAAATTGATGGTGAGCACGTCCGTTTCGGTAGACTCCTTCCAACTAGTGTACTCTGCACGTACTCACACTAGATCATCATTTAAGGAGATATGTAGGCAAATTCAATCTCACACTTCTGATCCAATCAGGGCAACCCATGTCCAAGGTGGGAAAGGGGAACCGTAATGTTGTTCTCTGGTAGCTATTTTCATCAACTGTTTTGAAAAGGAAAAAACTGACAGTAAAAAAAAAAAAGATTGTATCAGTCGATGGTTGTGGGGTTGTCAGCCAGGGATCGGGACCCTCTGAATTATTACCTTCTAATACAGAGAGGAACGTCTTATGCATTAGCATGCACCACCCAGAGTGTTGCTTTCTATCGGCACAGCCCGATGCTGAGTTCAAGACGTCGGGGTTCAAGACAGCCGCTGCCTACGAGCATCTCCGGCCGCCGATTGGAGGCCCGGCCCTAGGATCTGAGAACTGGGGAGGCTTCACTCCAACAAAAGTGAAGATTTTCTTCTTGGTCCTCCGCCACCGACGAACGCGAACGCGTTCCTTCCTCCACGACCACGGCGCCCTGGACACGGCTTCCTGCCGTTCTGCACCGCGGTCGAGGACGTCGATCATCTCTTCATCTCCTGCCCCCGGCTGTTGCAGCTCTGGCCTCGCGTTCTGCCATCGCAACCCATGCCGCCGTCGATCGAGGGCGCCGTGACCGCTATCATGGCACGACTGGCCGCATACCACCCCTCCCTGCGGCACACCACGGCGCTGCTTATGTTCTGGGTCATCTGGAAGAGCCGCAACAGGATGGTCTTTGACAATGTGCGCCTCGACGCCACGGCCATCTCGAACATGGCCAAGGACCACGCGGCGCTCTGGACCTGCCACGCCCCGCGAGACTTGGATGCCTCTCCCTTAGTCGAATGGTGCAACTCACTCCTACGAGTAACGTGACACCCTTGTAAACTCACCCCCCCCCCCCCCCCCCCCCCCCCCCCCATGGTTCCCACCACTCCAGATTTGGGACTTTGTAACCCCGGGTCTTGTAATCAGCGGTCTCGGCCGCTTTACTTCGATGTGAGAAATAAAATTCAGGTGGGCAACTTGCCCCCCTAGCTTCATCGAAAATGCTGGCATATTAAAAAATTATCTCTTTGCTGACGCTCGCGCGAATTTGGCTGCTCTGCATGGGAAAGGATGAATGGTGTGCTGATGAAGTTATCCCACATGCACTTCAACATTAGAGCTGAACACTGTTGAACCATAAGTGAATTGCCTACCTTTCCCCATAAGCTTAAGTTGGTGGGTGCAATTGATTGGTGCATGCAAATCAACATGGTATCGAGCCAGAGGTCTTGAGTTCAAGTCCTGGTGACCGCATATTCCGCTGTGCCGCTCCTATTTCCACGTCTGAGGCCTAAGGACAGTCTAAGTCCGACTAAATGCAAAATGAGGACCACCTAAGCTGAAGATGCTATTCACAGCGCACATCGTGTGCATCCAACGATGGAGATGCATTTCAACAGTTGGATGCACATAATGTATATGGTGTAGATAACATCAACAACTTAGGTAATCCACGGGACATCCACTCTAAATCTAAGTCCTGCTCAGCTCCCACAGTGTAGTACCCGACTAGCAATAATTACCGAAGACAACGACGTTAATGGACAGTAGCTCCGCCACCCTATCTCCGCCACATTCTGCGTCACGGCGAGTCCAGCGAAGGGGCCACCACGCGAGCTCCATTAACAACAGCTCTATCAACTCCGCCACGATAGGAACAGCAAAGATCCACGGCCACCACAACGGGGACGCACGCGTTGGGTCGTAGCGGAGCAGGTCCATGGACAACATATATAGCTTGGCTAACCGATTACCGAGTTACTATAACATGCAACCCAAAGGAGCCAAATGGGCCCTTTGTATTTAGTTAGGCCCATGGGCTTGATGAAACGGGTCACTTATTTCCGCCCAGCCCGTTACAATACAGGACAACACATTTTTTTTTCAAGGGTAATGAAGATTGTGCTGTCCTTTTATCTTTCTTTCACATGAAGTAGCTCCGCCGCCACCCATAGTAGTATAACCTTGTTCTTATGAAAGCTAGTACCACCACCATTCAATATGTCATCCTGAGTTTGCATGCAACAACTTTTTTGTTAAAATAGATAAGTGAATAGTCCATGTATCTTTCTCATTAGATTTGTAGCGCTGGGCGCAGTTGGTAGTATAGTAGTTTAATATGCTACCAGAATCAATTGTTTGAAGTTCTAATTGTCACCTTCTTTTGTTAATTCGAATCAACGTTCAAGACTTGAATAGGCGGAAGAAGGAGAGCTATAAATCAGTTGGTAGTTAGGCAAAGATTTTAAAGGAAAAAACAAAAGACTCAACGCGTGCTTTCTTCGGCACATCGATCGCTGCCTCAGACGTTCTCATATGTAGGCTAGCCAGCTCTGTCGCGCGTGAGACGGGTACGCGGCTGGGGTTGGGTTTCGGTGGAAATTTATCGCTTGACGAGAGAGGAGGAGAAGGGTTCTAGAAAGCACGAAGATTTCTGCCATGCTGACATGATATCTTCCTCGATATCTTCTTTTCTAGTGGCCCCCTCTCTCCATGCAACTATACCAAGGAAAAGCCCGCTTCCTTTTTATCCCCGCGACACGATCGACCCACTATTTCGACTTTTAGGAACACACGTAAGCGTTGGCAAATGGGGGTGTTCCTCGATCTTCTCGCTCAATTGGCCACTTTTGAGGTTGACGTCGAACCCAAAATGAATCGAAGATGGTGACAAAAAGAACGTGAATTTGCGTCCAGTAGAAATCAGTGCTTGCTTGTGAGTTGGCAACTGCGTTACCTACTAGCAGATAATTAATACCAGTGCCTTTTTTTTTCTCTTTATTTATAAACCGATACTGGTTCATTCAGAAACATCGAAACATGCATGTCTCACAGGTAGCTTGTGCTTAAGTACACACTGGCCAACAATATACTTTTTATTTATTTATGGCCGATGCAAGGATAATGATATACTCACTCGCAAAAAAGAAAAGGGATAATGGCATACTAATGACAGAGATATGCATACGCATGGCCGGGCCGGGCGGCGATCGATCGATCGATCAAGCAGGAGGACATGTCGCGTTCCTCCGCCCATAAGTATCATAAGTGCAGCTGGAGTGCGCGGCAGAGGACTCGCCGCCACCCACTCGCGCCGCTGATCCGTCGCCGAATGCCGCCACCCCGGCAGCATCCGCGGCCTCCTGATCTTGCTGCTGCAACGGCCGAGCCGATCGCACGACGGCGGCAGAGACCAGCAGCAGCAGCAGCACGGTGCAGAGAAGCTCCCTCCTCCCGATGGTGCCTGCCATCTCGCGTCGATCGAGTTCCTGGCCGGCCGGTCTTCGGTTTTTGATCGAGACCTAATTTGAGTCCTGTAAACACTGCGCTATATATCTTGGTTTTTGCTGTGTGACAATGCTTGCTTGTGAGTCAGGAGAAAATGGGCAAGCAATGCGCAGCAGTCTCTTATATAGGGCTCACGAGAGCGGTTAATTGGGCACGCGAACGGTTAATTGGGCCCGCCCAGATACGTGGAAGCAACTTGCAGTCGCGTGGATCGGCATCATCTGCTATGGATCAGTACACTTTTCGTGCCGACGGTTTGGTGATGATCTGCGGCCCAGGACATTCAAACATAAACTGAAGGTATAATTAATTAGGTAGACACTAATTAACACCCTGGTGAGAAATATATCACACCCCAGCCCACCCACGTACCGACCCACACCACCCGTCATCCTCGCATGCATGCAACAATGGAAAGCCAATAGTATATTAGCTGCATGCAATGCAGGCAACCAACTCATGAATGGTCACCCGGCAATGGGGAGTTATTAATTGTAGCTTCATTGTTTTTTTAATTCCAGCCGCACCCGCTTAGCAACGTCACCCTAGCCAAATGATCTTAATTTCATGTATCATATTTACACTTGTAATAGAAAAATTATACTTGTTTGATGCAGTCATGCTTCAAGTAGGAGTGACTTATAGAAGATGTTTCATGCAGCCATGCTACCAAATAACTTTACACTGCTATAGTTAAAAACACTTCTAGTAAGACCAAGTTTTAAATATTTATGATATATATAGTTTTTAACACTTAAAAGCAGCTCTAGCTAGCTTGTGCATCAAACGAATTTGACACTTGTAGTAAAAATGGCATACTACACATGAACTAGTACCTCAAATATGTACTTTGATGAATGCAGTGATATGTTCTCTTGATGAATGCAGTGATATGTTCTCACATCTTTTAGGCCACAAATGTGTACATCTCATTTGCTTAATTTTCATCATATATATAAGCCACAAATGTGTACGTCTCAGTGGCTCAGTGCATACATATATAGTAGTTTGATTTGCTAGCAGAATCAAATGTTTGAAGTTTGAATTGCCACCTTATACCTTCTTTTGTAAGTAGGTGACACAAGTATACTTCTGAGAAAACACGTCGTTCCTTGTTCTTCATGAGTACACATTAAGTCATTAACAGACTAATTTTTTTTTCTTCAGATGGCAACTAAGGACGACACAAGCTCAACTACATTGACATACACATGCACACGAGCCATATAAGTTTCCTTCCACAGCTTTACTTATAGATATAACAGTGTTAGAAAAACTTGCATTTTAACACATTCGTCTATGGACTGATTAATTGAGAAAACCGGTACGGGTCCAGATTCCTACTGGTTGGTCTCCAGTGCAGCCCATCTCAGCTGCTACTTGTTACAATAATAACGTCGTCTTTGTGACCTGAATCTACAACATGCCACAAGAACGACATGAATACAATAGTAAGGGGGTTATATAGTGGATCTAAGGAGATGGGATGATGCATTTAGTGCCTACATATATATGCCTGACAAAGAGAGTACTATCATTTATAAGAAATATCAAAACATAAATTCTAATGGTAGTACTCTCTTTGCTATATCATTAGAATTTATGAAACATATCTTTGATATTGCTTGTTACTTGGCCCATCTTTCAATATTAGATATAATGGTGTCACTATCCACATATATCAATAACTTTTGGCTAGGGAGGTGCATTTGTCTTGCACAAAGAAATAAAAATAAAAATCGACTAATGTGCTTGTCTGGCATAAGGAAAGACCCTGGAGTCCAAAACAATGCAACAATACAGTGTTGTACTTCATATTTCAATCTAGATGGCAACCCAAAAGCAGGTGATGTGTTCCGTGCTTCTTATAGTGCTGGCCTTTGCATCAAGTTCTCTCTCTCTCTCTCTCTCTCTCTCTCTCTCTCTCTCTGATTTTGACCAAACAAATTCTAAACCCTAAACCCTAAGCAGGTGTCTTGCTTTCCCTGGTGGGCGAAACCTTATCTTTTTGTTCTTACATAGTTATCCCACGCACATATAGTGTTGTCACTTGCAGTCAGGTTTGTGACACATGCAACGAAGCTTCAAGGGATAAATAAATCCACATTCGCCATCGTCGTAGTTTTCTTGAATGCACTCATTTTTGCATGTTATATGGCCAAGGATAAAATCTTGTATGTTTGGTAAAGAAATTGCATACAGATATTGCTGATTTTTTTATGAGTGATGGTTTTAATTTTTCATGCAAAATGATGACGATATGGTACATCTCTTTGAGATGCTGTAGCATAAATGGTTTCATACAGCTCACTAAATTTCCGGCATCTAATTAAACATGCAGAATCACAAAAATTAAACATGGAAAGCAAACATTTCTGTTTCCACTAACCAGAAAAGAATTTCTGATATCTGTACTTGTCAGTCGTCACATGTTTCCGTTCAGTGGTTCTTGGGAGGGAGCATCGTTGCTTCTGCTGCACAATATAGAACCAACAACCACCATGTTTGCGTAAGATATTTCCTTTGACTCCTGAGCTGTGACCCACAGGCGCACACCAAAGTAGAAATAAGAATGCTAAAAGTGTGCCTCAGTAAATTGATATACCATAGTCAAGCAACTCATGCTGGCCAAGCAGAAAATTAATTATTTCTAAAATCAGCCAGCCTGAAACACAGGAGGGATACAACATATATAAGCATGCATTACGAATCAATAGGGGCATGATGACGCCGGTGAATGATTCATGGTGGTGGCTAGCTGGCTCTGCTTCTTCTCACCGATTGATATAGCCTCAGTTGCAGCGGGACTCTGGGCATTACAGTAACAAGCGTCGCAGCACCATGCTTAGTTTCCATTAACCGAGGTCACAACTTTAGCTAGAGGCAAAGCACTATGGAACTTTTGTATATGAAGTTGGAATTATATTTTATTGACCGAGATACGAAATCTCAGTCACCTCGTAGAGAACCCTCCCTCTCTCTCTCTCCAGCATATTGACAATTTGACATACTTCTCACCTGATGTGACAGTAAAGAAGGGATTGTAAGCAAGCAAGAGATTGTCCTAGCCATTTTTTCTTTTCGTTTGGAGATTGGGGATATTGCTAGCCAGGCCCAGAGATCTGTATTTGAAGACCATGTTCGATGGGCCGAACGCTGGGAGCATATGGCCTATTAAGAAATTGGAAGCCCAAACAGCCCTGTTAGCTTAGAGGGGCCCAACGAATGCATGCATGTACGGCGACCGCGACCGCGCATGCAGACCAGGGTTGGCGAAGTTGTGTGGTTGCCAGGTGCGCCGCTCAATTATGTTGACAGAGTAGTAGTGCATGCCTAGCTACCTTGAATAGTTGGATAAGTGCTCCTAGTAATAAAATGATGCCAGGAGAGAGAGTTGGTCAATTTTGTTGTGCGTGAGTGATGCTGTTCCACTGTCTCTCCAGCATACGTATATTTATATCCAGAACTGAAAGTTACATACACTACGCGTATGAATGATGACTTTCCACGCCGGTGAGCTAGCTAGGTACTCCTAACTAGGTTGGAAGATTTGCATCCACTGGAATAGATCTCTTGAAGTCATCATCAAGCATTATTGCTCGCCACATATATTCCTGACAGAGTGACAGGTGCATACATCGACGATTCTTCGCGAACAGGTACGTCGTCATACAACAAGAAGTAGTATATACATGTAGCCTTGTCGGTCATGCAAGCGGGTGATGATCACAATCAATTGACAGATCGAGCATTATGTAATCTATATAGTAGAGCAAGGCAATTTTCGCCCTTTTTGTTCAAGTTTTTTTTTTTTGAAGGTCGACGGGGGGGGGGGGGGGGGGGGGGGGGGGGGGGGGGGGGGGGGGGAGAGCATCCCCACCTGAGATTTTCATTAAAACCGGCCATGAACAGGCCAAGTGTTTTGTTTTACATCATCAGCAGGAAAACATTTTACACCATTGAATTAAAAGCAGAACACCAGGCATCAACGACAAATCTTTCGTCGTTCTTCATCCTACAGCGCCATAGCAGGGCTTCGTCTTTGCATCGGGTGATGACACGGCGCATTGATGTAGGCAGGGAGTTGAAGACCACGTCATTCCTGTGTTTCCACAGCTCCCAGCAGCAGAGTAAGGTGAAGGTGACGAAGTTGGGTGCCGGAATAGTTGAGGGCCTCGGCAGTTTCCAAAATTCTGAGGGTGGTGGTGGTGTTGCTGTCATCATGCCAAGTGCATTCCAGAAATCTTGGGCGAAGGGGCACCCAAAGATGATGTGAGCCGTATCTTCCGACGGGTGCTGGCACAGGTCATTTGATTCGTGTCGAGGATCTTCTTCTTCATCAGGTTGGTTTTGGATTGGATTCGTTCTTGGACTAGCAGCCATGCGAAGAATTGCACACGGGGTGGCGCGTAGTTCTTCCATACTTGATTGTAGAAGCTGCACTCTGGAGCAAATGCTGAGAGAGAGCCGATTTGTAGATGATTGAGGATTTGAGGTGGCCGTCAGGGGAGAACATTGTGCTTTGTCTTGTGTCGTCTTCGGTGGACAGTTCAAGGCTTGCAATGATTTCTTCTAGCTCGTGCTTCTCTTGTGTTGCTGTGGAGCTTAGGCGTGGCACCAGGTTGGATTGCAGCCCTTGTTCATGTATTTGTTGAACTGATATGTTGGTGTTGGTGCTGTGTGTGAGTAGTGCAGGGTATTTGTTCAAGTTTTTCGTGATGAATCTCTTCAGACTTCACGACGACAAGGACAGCAATATTTTTAGTTCGCACGCCTTGAAATACATACTTGAGTCTAAATCACTAGTTGAACGACCAATCCACGTTGACTCTTGTTTCCCTATGCAAGCTCTTGGCGTTTGTTTGTTTGAACAAGTACGGGGACCAAGCGCCTTGGGACGATTATTCAGCTCAGCCGTCGTCGTGAAAAGGCAGGCAAGAACTGAGTCTCTTATTATTCATAAACTTTATTCTTACAGCAGCTGCAGCCACAGTACTAGTATGTGATAGTAGTAGTATACGAGCTAGGCGCAGCAGCTAGCTGTGTACTCCGATCCACCCATCCACCCTCACGGGCAGAAGACGACCTGGTAGTTGTTGTTGTTGCCATTACAGGCATGGTTCTTCTTGTCATCGGTGGGGTAGAGGTACGCGTCGGGGCACTTGTCGGCTTTGCACACCAGCTGCCTCGGCCCGTTGCTGCAGGAGAAGGACATGGGCACGTTGTAGCCGTCGATCACGGAGATGTCGTAGAAGTCCTGGCCGTGGCCGATGGTGAACTCGGCCAGCGTCAGCGGCGGCTGGCCGGAGAGCTTGCAGGCGAGCGCGCCGCCGCAGTCGCCGGTCTGGCACCGCCCCCTGCCGGCGCCGTTGAAGGAGCAGCGCGTGCGGCCCCACACCCTGCCGGAGCTGGTCCCGGCGGGGATGTTCAGGGTCCACGTCTGCCCTGAGTTGAGCTGCCGACCGCCGCCGACGGGAGTCGCCGCCGGCCACACCGTGTAGGGGCAGTTGTTCTTTATGTTGAAAGTGGCCGCGCTGGCGCTGGCGGCGAAGACGGCGAGGACCAGGAAGAGGCCCGAGGAAGTAGCCCAGGAAGCCATCTTGATATGTCTACGTGGTGAGGTGTAGAGGGGCTTGGTAATGTGGGAGATGTTAGGGAAGGCGCATGGGTATTTATAGTAATTGGCTGGGGAAGGATGAGGGGTAGCTTGGGAAAGTCAATGCTTGTGGAATCACGTTAATGTCCTCGAGTCGCCAACATTGTTAGTCAATACGTGAGACTCGGCAGTTGGAATGTTCAAGTTATCATCATCGGTGACTCGACTCTGTCCATAGGAGCCACTTCACAATTGTATAGACTGCATAGAGAACCGAAATATATGTAGTTTCGTGCACCACATAACTCACCTTATAGGAACTCATCTTTGTGGACGCAAATGTTCTCATCGACAATGATGTAACTATGATAATTTTGGTTGTGCGTGAGTGGTGCTGTTCCACGGTCTCTCCTGCATGCGTGTATTTATATCCAGAACTGAAAGGTACATACACTACGCGTATGAATGATGATATTCCAGGCCGGTGAGCTAGCTAGATAACTAGGTTGGAAGATTTGCATCCACTGGAATAGATATCTTGAAGTCAACATCAAGCATTATTCCTCGTCACATATTTCCTGACAGAGTGACAGGTGCATACATCGACGATTCTTCGCGAAAGGTACGTCGTAGTCTAGTATATATGCATGTAGCCTTATCGGTCACTGCAAATATGAAGTTTTGTAGCTATCGGTCGTGCGGGTGCTGAGTCTGCTGACCACAATTCACAGAGCATTCTGTACAGTAGCGCAATAAATTCTTATTTCTCACGGATTGAAAGATATGGTTGAATCCAAATGACTAGTCGAACGATCGATCCATGCATGTTGACTCGATTCTTATTAGTTGAGGTGCTGGAGCTTTGTTTTCCTATGCAAACTGTTGGCGTTTGTTTGTTTGAACACGTACGCGGACCAAACGCCTTGGGACGATTATTCAGCTCAGTCGTCGTCGTAAGCAGCAGGCAAGAACTGAGTCTTACATACATCTATGTCAGCAAGCAAGAACCGAGTCTTATTATTCATAAACTTTATTCTTACAGCAGCTGCAGCTACAATACTAGTATGTGTCTATGTGATAGTAGTAGTATATGAGCTAGGCGCAGCAGCTAGCTGTGTGTACGTACTCCGATCGATCCCTCCATCACCCTCACGGGCAGAAGACGACCTGGTAGTTGTTGTTGTTGCCATTACATGCATGGTTCTTCTTGTTATCAGCTGGGAAGAGGTACGCATCGGGGCACTTGTCGGCTTTGCACACCTGCCTCGGCCCGTTGCTGCAGCAGGAGGACATGGGCAGGTTGTAGCCGTCGATCACCGAGATGTCGTAGAAGTCCTGACCGCGGCCGATGGTGTGTTGGAATTATTTGTTGACCTCGTCAATATCTAATTGGGCTGAAAGGCCCATTCAGAATCCAACTAACGCCTCTATTAGTTGCCTTGATCGGGAGGCAACGCTTAGCCCATCTATGGGTCCGGCCCCGAGCCTACAGCCTATATAACCAAGGGGAAACTCTCCGTTTACCCCAATCGTGTGTTAATCACGAGTTCAGCCGCCAGGGGTTATTCCTAACCCTAATCTACCGATCACTAAGAGGCTGGAAGGCTTGGAAGCGCGGTGCCCTGATCCTCTACATCTGCCGCCACTTCTACACCCTCTACAGCCTCATAAAGGCTGTGATCATGATGGGTAAGTCATAAGCATCACCTATTCCGCATTAGTTTAAGTCCTAGGCGTGATCTAGACTAGACTAGTGATCCTGTTAGTGTTTTTCTCTAAGTCTTAGATCGTTTTGATCTAACAATTGGTATCAGATGCCTAAAACTAGTCGTTTTAGATCCCCTAGTCTCTGTTAGCACTAGATCTAATTAGCTCGATGATCTAATTTCGCAATTCAGAGGTGTTCTGTTCAGTTTCAGTCAAATCTTAGTTAAGCTACTTAGATCAGAACGCTAATGATTCATGTTTTAGTTAAGTTTCATCTAGCGCAGCAAAGTTTTCATGATTAGATGCCTAAGTTCAGTAAGTAATCTAAGTTCTTTGTTCATGTTTAGTCATGTTTTCTTCTCCTGTGCACTATTCATGATTAAGTTAAATCTGGGTTTAATCTTATGATATTGCTAAGCTAGGGTTTGCACTCACACACCTAACCCTAACCCTAACCCTAAGTTCAGAGGACTTACCTCTTGGTCGCCGTCGATCCCGCCGCACCTCAATTTAGGCGTGCGGACGGTGGCGCCCTCCTCTCTTCCCGGTCGCCGACGAGCCCCTCGGCATCAGCTCTCCGTGTGTGGACTCGCCGGCATAAGGACCGGCCCGCGTGGCATCAGCTCTGCCGCGCAAGAGCCCGCCTGGGCACGGCGTCTCGTCGTCGTCTCCGTCGCGCATCAGATCAGGCGCGCGCGGACGGCGACGCGTCCCCATCTCCCCGGCCGCCGACGAGGTCCGCACGGCATCAGATCCAGCCATGCGTGCACCTTGCCAACATCAATTCCGGCCACGCGGCATCAGATCCGCCGCGCGGAAGCCTGGCACGCGCACGGCCTCGCGGCGTTGTCGTCGTTGCCCCGCCGCCTTCGGGTCGCCATCGTCGTCGCTTGAGATCTGCGTGCGACGGGCCCGGCCTTAGGGGCGCCACGGCGGAGAAGCTCGACGGAGCCGCGCGCGATTTCTCGCACGCGTGCACCGGCGAGCAGCTCCCCATGGCGCCGCGGCGGCGGGTCGGCGTCGTCGCGCTTGTCACGTCGCTGGCAGCGGGGGAGAGCGAGTGGAGGCGAGAGTGAGAAGAGAGAGTGAGGATTGGGGGCTAGGTTTCGGCCGGTCTCCTTTACGCCGAGTTCCGCCAACCCTGGCCGTCCGATGGCTCGCTGCGTCCGGGCCGTCGGCTGATCACTGGGCTGGGCCATTTCGCGCACGCGAGCGCGCCAGGCCGGACTGGCGGCCTGCTGATTGTCGCTCCCCCGGCTGTAAGTTTGGGCCGGGCTGGCTGTGCGCCTTGCTTGTTGGGCTGGGCCGTGCACCGAGCTGCGCCGCGCGTCAAATTTCGTGCGCACGCGCACGGGCCTCGCTGGGCTGGGCTGCGCGCGCGAATGAGTTTCGGGCCGCACTCAAGGTTTTATTCATTTCTTTTAAGTGATTTCAGCATTAAGTCTTAAGCATTTTGCCCAAATTTAAGATAAATTTATTATGGAACTTTGTTCTAAGTATCATTTAAGTATAAGAAAAGTTATGTATTTCGTCAGAATATTTAAGTCTACATATTTTAGCTTAAGATGAGTAAATTTTTTCAGTATATATTCAATAGTTGGGAAATTATTTTAAGCTAAATTCTCAAGAATATTTAGTAGCAATATTTTATTTGCTATTTTAAGCTTCCGCTGTCATATTAAGTATATTAAGTTTTATTATTGAGCATGATAATTTAAGGCATAAGTTTAAGATTAATTTAGCTATTTAGCTGAGCTAAAATTTTGTGATTTTTAATGTATACAGGGTACATTTTTTTTCATGAGGCTTATTAATTATTCTGTTTTACAGAATCATGAGTTCTTAGTTATTTTAAGTACTTCGCATTATTATTGAGATTTAAGAATCTCCCCATGATGATAAAAAAAAAGTCTTTTCTCTGCGAAATTAACATGGTTGGGAAATCATTTTCATTAAGTAAATGCCCAGTATAGATGACCTCTTATCACCATGTTTAAGAATTTATTTTGAGAATGTATGAGCATATTAAGTTAAGAATATTATATTATTTATTCAATTCGCTGAGAATATTAAGTTTGATCTATTAAGTTTTGCCTATAATAGAGCTGCTTTTATGCTTTACATAAGTAAGATTTATGCTGCTTTCATTATAAGTTAAATAAGTTTCGCTTGTTTTCCCCACCGGTGATACAAGTTGTTACTTATTTTGCATGATTGTAGTCAGACCACCGTAGAATTATTCTCATGCTATTTAGTGCATCTTATTGTACTATTTAAGTTTAAGCTTTAAGATTATTGTAATATTTTTCCATCGATCATGCCTTAAGATTAATAAGAAATGCATAAGTTTGCATTCATTAAGTGTGCTCTAAGATTAATATTGCTTCTTTTTGCATATTTATGCTCAAGCACTTTCTTATTAGCACATTAAGATATTTACTAAGAATTATTATTTGGCTATACCCCTTTTAGCTGAGAGCCACATGAGGATCATTAAGCCCTTCAATGGCATTGATTTCTTTTTATGGAAAGAGAAGGTGCAAGACATTCTCAAGTTTCTGGAGCTTGATTGTGTGCTTCACAAGGTCAAGCCATTTCCTCCACCTTCTGGCATTGAGGACTATGCTGAGAAGATGTATGAGTATCATTTCAAGTAAGAGATATGGGAAAGAGACAATAAGTTTGCCAAAAGAATCATCAAGCGTTCAATCTCAGAAGGAATAAGGGGAGAATTTGATGATAATGAGGACACGACTGCTAGTGAATTGTTCTAGTTTGATTGAGCTAAGTCATAAGGAAGTCTGCACAAGTTTCCTCATCAAAAGACTAACCACCTCGCGCTATGATGGACACAGTGGATTAGCAAAGCACATACGCAGCATGTGTGACATTGCTTATGAGCTTAAGTTTTTTGGCATGGAAATTTCCGATTCATGTTTAGAGCATTATCTTAATGCATCTTTATTAGATACATGAAATCGGGGGAATGGTTCTTAGAATTAGTCAGTAGAAATAAGTTGAAGTTTTGGAATTAGTTAGTGGATTTCAATTTTCCAGCTTGATGACATTCAATGTACTTTCAGTGAAACTTTTGTTTCAATATATCATTGTTTTATGAGTATATTTCTCTCTAAGTTATGAGTTTATCTCCTATATCGTTAAGTTTGAAGTTATTATCATACTCGCTTCTCTACAAGCAAATTTCATAATTTTATTATGAATCTCTTAATTATGTGAGAATTAGATGAAATAAGTTAAGTAATGAGACATTGTCGAATATGTGGCACACTCACGTTTAGACCACAAATTCGGGGGGAGAATGGCATGTCTCATCGGTTTAAAGATGCTCCAGTTAATAATGTCAAGGTTTGCTCTTGTCAGTTAAGAATTGATCTTAGAAATATCTTAATAATAATTCTCTCCATAATATTTTTTCATTGTCCGTAAGTTTCAAGGACATAATTAAGTATAAGTTTTTAAGCATAGTATAAGTTTTAAGCACAATATACTCGCTATATCTTATTGTTTAAATTAAGAATAAGTTCAAGAGCACTTTTATCATGCAAGACATGATTATTAAATTACCATTGTGATGGGAGTCCATACTCCACAAAGACCAATTGTCTCAACTAAGTGTGATTTTTATTCTATATTCTAGCCACCGCTGGGTACGGGATAATTCTCACAGGTTGTGTTGTGTCACCCATTTTCTGGCCACTGCTGTTGTGGGTTGGTACAATGGAATCAGAGATGACTGAAGTGTGATTGTGTTCATGATACTGGCCACCGCTGTTTTGTGGACATTTAATCATAACTTTGCTACTCTAGTTCATTTTCTGGCCACCGCTGATGTGTTCTAGTTTTGGCAAAGGAAGCTGATCAGTGGTATAGTAAATGTCGTGCCAAGATAAGCTGAAGAGCTACCATTGTAAATTATCTTAGATAAGTTTATGGGCCGACACATTTAATATTCTGATTATTCAGAGTTCAATTGAAGCTCATAAGGAAGGAAGGAAATGGGGGAGAAGAAATCTTATTGAGATATAGGATAAGTTTCTCTATATTGATGATTTAAGATGAGATGTATATACATACATACATATATGATTTTCTCATATCGTGCCATAAGTATTCCTCCATTCTTTTCTAAGTCTATTGAGGATCTACATTAGTTGTATTTCAATAACCGAGACCCGTAATGTTTTAGTAATAAGTTAAGTTAAGTTTTGGGCACAAAAGTAAAAGCCTCAGTTATTCCTAAGATTATGTAAAAGTGGTCATAAAAGGGTCTATGATTTTTGAACATAAGTATAGTTCATCTCATAGCAATTTTCTGATGGAGTCAGGGCGGTAGACTGTAATGGGTCTGCAGATTTTTTGAAGAAGTGTTTCCAAAAGAAAATAATATGTTAAGTTTATAACTCACTATGAGTTTGTACGTATCATGGGCAACCGTGATTTATTTATAAGGTTAAGGTGGATTAATTAAGATCCTGATACTCTAAGGTGATTATTTTCTCCGTAAGTTGAAAGAAATGAGCATGCATTCCAAGAAAGGAGAAATGATTTCATCATATCATAAGAAACATCTGGTAACACTTTCCTAAGTTCTGGGGGAGTATGACACTTTGATGGGACCAAAGTGAGTATTGGGATTGTCATTCAAGCACAAAAGTTGATAGAGGCTCTGAAGTGACATTATGTGAATGCAAATATAATTATGCCTGTATCGTTTTGCGTGATATAGCAAATATTATCATAAGTATAAGATTAAGAATAAGATAAATAGGAAGACATTCCTAAAGCTTCAGATGGAAGCTATATGCTGAGATCTATAAGACATTGACTTAGCATGACAAGCCGGAAAACTTGACAAAATTTTATTAGTCTTAGTTCAGGGGAGGTCCACTGGAAAAGGTGTTTAAAGTTAAAGGCACCATATAACATGCTTATTTAATTAAGAACTGTTCAGATAAGGTTCTGTGAGGATGTATGGATGTAAATGTGCACAATTAAGTTTTATGTTCTTCATTCTTACAGATATGAGCGATTCTGCAGAAAGCTCTAAAACAAGATTAGCATTATCAATGCTGTTTTTGTATAGCATGTTTTATTTTAATTCAGACTGGCATATAAGATATGTTCCGGTATTATTGTTTAGTCTACATTGATTATGATCAATGTCGTTGTACTTGATTGCAGTATTCCTTTCAAGTAATGACATATAGTTGATGGTGTCAAGCCCATTGATAACTACATTATTATGTTATGAAAGAAGGGTCCCAGGATCAAGTCATTTATATTGCTAGCAACATGACTGATTGAGGGTTTTATATCTTGTCCTATTTTCGCGAAATTAAGTATGGATTTGATAATTAACCTGAAATATGATTCTGGATGAGGCCGAACAAATAAACTCCCAAATAAGCTAATAAGTGTTCTATCAAGGTACTATAGTGGACTTTGGTTAATGCTGTCCCAGTATGCTGTTACGCTGCTAATGACGCATTCGCTGGGTTTTGTTATGGTATTGAGTGTGGACATAATGCGAACATAAGTCTAAGTTTAAGATTAAGATTGTTCAATTAAGAGGGAGATTATTGATCTGTGTATATCCACCTGCACATGATCGGTAATATGAATATTATAAGAATTAGCTATTGACCTTCGGTCAAGGGGGAGAATGTTGGAATTATTTGTTGACCTCGTCAATATCTAATTGGGCTGAAACGCCCATTCAGAATCCAACTAACGCCCCTATTAGTTGCCTTGATCGGGAGGCAACGCTTAGCCCATCTAAGGGCCCGGCCCCGAGCCTACAGCCTATATAACCAAGGGGAAACTCTCCGTTTACCCCAATCGTGTGTTAATCACGAGTTCAGTTGCCAGGGGTTATTCCTAACCCTAATCTACCGATCACTAAGAGGCTGGAAGGCTTGGAAGCACGGTGCCCTGATCCTCTACATCTGCCGCCACTTCTACACCCTCTACAGCCTCATCAAGGCTGTGATCATGACGGGTAAGTCATAAGCATCACCTATTCCGCATTAGTTTAAGTCCTAGGCGTGATCTAGACTAGACTAGTGATCTTGTTAGTGTTTTTCTCTAAGTCTTAGATCGTTTAGATCTAACATGGTGAACTCGGCCAGCGTCAGCGGCGGCTGCCCGGAGAGCGTGCAGGCGAGCGCGCCGCCGCAGTCGCTGGTCCGGCACCCCCCCCTGCCAGCGCCGTTGAAGGAGCAGCCCGTGCGGCCCCACACCCTGCCGGAGCTGGTCCCGGCCGGCACGTTCAGGGTCCACGTCTGCCCGGAGTTGAGCTGACGCCCGCCGCCGATCGGGGTCGCCGTCCACTACAAGAAAAATTATTATTAGTCACCAAGCTACTTGGTCACTATATGTGTATTGTTGGTCACAATAGCTAGTTTGTCACTAACAATCTTGGTCACCTTTTGGTGACTAAAACCTTGTCACTATATGTGTATAGTGACCAATAATTGCATATGTTGGTCACTAAAACTATATAGCAACCAATACAACCTTGGTAACTACATATAACGTTGGTCACTAAAATTGTATATCCACCAAAAATTTCAAACTTGGTCACTATAAATCAACTTTTAGTGACCAACAAAGAAAAATTTTCCTTGGTCGCTAAAACTTGGTGACTAAAACATTGTTTTCTTGTTGTGGCCGGCCACACCGTGTAGAGGCAGTTGTTCTTTATGTTGAAAGTGGCCGCGCTGGCGCTGGCTGTTGGCGGTCGTTAAACCATGTTTTGACCGCCACCCTACCGGTAAATAAATGCATGTCACCAAGATTCTGTGCATAGTAGTTAGGATTAATGCCACTCCACAAGTTTTGGTGATATTTGGATGCAGGAGGGAAATATGGAGGAAAGTGGGCCTAGTTGGCACAAAGACAGGCCGGCCGGCCCCACCCATAGGCCGGCCGGCCCCACATGGTAGCCACAGGCCTCGGCCTTCCTCCAGTGGGCTGCAAACAGGCCCACAACGCAGAATCAAAATCCTGTTCAGAAGAATTCCACCGACATTTTAGAAGGTGGGCAGTTTGGGCCTCAACTTGGCCCTCACTCCTCTTCTGCCGCCCCCACGAAGCCACCGACTGGACAACCGCCATCAGGAGAGCATCAGGACCATCCAGGGCGAAGGAGGTGGCCAACCGCCACAATGGGTGGCCGGCTGGCCCCCCTACTTGGCCGGCTGGCCTACCTTGACGGCCCCGCCACTCCATCTTTTGCTATAAAATCCCTCAGGCCGTGAGGAGGCTATAAATACCCCTGGTTCCCTCCGGTTCAACTCGCACCAGCACCTTCACACACACTCCTCTTCAAGGAGTCACTTCCACTTGTGCCACAATGTAGAGTAGGCTAGTTGGTCATGGGAGTTAGAGTAGAAGTGAGAGCTCCCCTCGAAGTTCCGGAGTTTTCTTCGGATATTGGGTAAAGCTCTCTTGTATCTTTTCTTCTTTGGATATTCTTTAATATAATTATTTTCTTATTTATTTTCTTATTTATTTATTTTGGTTTTTCTTTTAGTTTACATTTATTTATTTAAGTAATAATTATAGAGAAATTCTTGTGTTGGTTCCACGTCTGTGTATGGTAGGTCTATCTGCATGGGTTGTTTGCACCGTAAATGCTTACACAATCCACATAGATTTGTTATGCATGGTTGGCTTGCTCTTACGCGAAGAGTATGTTATCTAGGATATTTGCTTGTATGGCTCAAGGAACTATTCTAGACGTGAGTTTGTCCTACACCCCACGGAGGATGGTAGCCGCGAGTACGTGTGACTGGCGTACCGGTATCTGTAATCCACCACGTCCGGGTGATGGTTTTAGGAGGGAGGTCAATAGCACGTAGTTCTCCAAGGTAGTTGAACCTAATTCTCGGGTTGCTACCTTGGCATGCGTGTGCCCCGATATGCAGGAACGAATCTATAATGAAAGCTTAAGTAGATATTTGTAACCCCTAGGCTGATACCCTTCTTCTCGTTGTCCTCCCAGTTGACTAGTTCTATCTCTTTATCTTCATATGGAATCCTTATGTGTGTTCGCTTGTCACCCATCATATATTTCATCTACCCATGCTTTGGTTTGGTTTGCAAGTTATAAATAATAGATATTTCTTTGTTAATTAATGATATTCTTAGCCATGCTTCCCTGTGGAAATATAAATACGATACCCTTGGAATACTCCTGGGTGAAATGCTACAACGGTGTTCCGTGCGCTTGCGGAAGTTGAATTTAATCTCTGTGCGTAAGAAACACCAACAAGCATTTTTGACGCCGTTGCCGAGGAAGCAATGGTTTAAGATATCTATGATTGACATTGACTGTCTGTTATATTAATTTACTGCTTGCCTAAGCATCCACCTGCATATTGTTTGAGCATATCACCATCACATCTGCACTGTTTCTTTTCAACACCATCTGCATGTTTGTTTTCCCCTCCATCCCACCCCGTTGCATTTTTTTTAAAAAAAAAGAAAAAAAGAACCCGAGTGCCCAATCATAGGCCATGGGCAAATAAAAAAAATTAAAAAAAATAATTAAGGACCCGAGTGCCCAATCATAGGCCGCGGGCAAATAAAAAAATATAAAAATAAAATTAAAATAAAACCCCGAGTGCCCAATCATAGGCCAGGAATTTTGCAAGAAAGGTTGGATTTTTTATGACAGGAGAAAGGAAACATATGTGGCGGATCCAAGATTGTCGGCGTTTAGTAACCGGCCGACGAGTGAATTTGTGCGCGGCTCGACGGCGATCAGTATGTTTGCGAATGACACGGCGAGTTATACTGGTTCAGGCCAGAGATGCCCTACGTCTAGTTCGTGGTTTTTCTCGTGTTGCTTGTAGTAGGGGTTACAAGCCGCGGGCGAGATAGGGATTCGCTCCCAAGTCTCCGCCTTAGCGTGTGCGTGAGAGTTCGAGAGTGAGAAAGGTTCTCTCTGTGAGTGAAAAAATGAGGTCCCCCCCTCCCCCCGGGCCCCATCCTCCCTTTTATATGCCAAGGGAAGACGGTTACAAATGGAGAAAAGAAGAAAAAGAAAAGAAAGTGGGGATCGAAGAAAGGCGGTGGAGATGGAGTCGGGCCGTCATTGTTGGACTCGATGGCTTCCGCCGCAATCTTCTCGTCTGGCTGTGTGATGATGTCATCCGGGTCTTGTCCGGGCGCTGTGGTTCGCCCATTTCCTGATCGACACTGTTGGTTGCTGTAGATGAGCTGTGGACCGCTGTTGAATTAGGCAACGGTCACTCCGTGCGCTGTTGGTGACTGTGTGGTGTACTTGGTGCACGCGTCCGCCGTTCCACGCTCGGTCTTGACACGACGCCCCCATTCCGCCGTATGTCAGGCACAGTGTACTTTTCCACCGTCCAGGAAATGACGCGGAGTGAATCCTCACCTTGGACCGGCAGGTTGTACGTCCGTGGAGGACCGGGGTGTTCAGGCTGCTCCCGTGCTCGTTTCCCGGCCGCCATGGTCGGGTTTGGTTCGGCTCGGGGTCCTCCGCCGATCCCGACCACTATCAGGGCGAGCGGTCAACGGACGACGGCTGGCCGGAGTTTGATCGGAGTTGCGTCGCTCGACCCTCGTGGCGCCCGACTCCCGTCGGGGGGAGTCGGGTGGACGTCCCGTCTGAGTCGGGCTCCTTCAATGCGGGCCGGCTGTGGCCCCGCGCGGTGCTACGGCCACATGGCTTCGTACGGTTGGGCCCTTAATGGGCTGTGTGGAGCGGAGGTTCCTTTTTTGGCTAAGGGCCGTAGTTGTGCCTTTCGCCTGACTGGGCCCCTTCGCGGGCCCGGTTCTCCGCTGCTCTTTCCCGCGTTGAATCTTTGAGCCTGTGGTCGGTATTTGTACCAAGGATATACGCAGTATCGGGTACCTAGAAAATGGGTACCCGACAGTAGCCCCCGAGTCCCGACGGGAGCGCCGTGCTGTCGCCGGGACTGGTTCAGCTATTTGTCTTGGCCATTAACCATGTCGGGGGGTGCGCGCGAGCGCACCCGCCGGGTGTAGCCCCCGAGGCTGGGAGCTAGTAGAAGACTAGCTTCCAGGCTTTATTCGGCTTTCCCAGCGCGCTGCCGCAGCGGCTCGCATCGTCTAGCGGCTGCTGTGGAGACCGAGCCCCCGGGCGCCCTTTTGTGACCGAGGAGGGAGTGCGCTTGTCCCGCGGGCGGACTGGTGCCTGCTGGACTTCTCCTTGACCTCGTCCCGAAGGCGCGGCAGTCGAAGTTGGCCATTCACGAGCGGACTGTGGGAGGATTCCGTCCTTCTTTTTCTTGTCGTGGAGTGTTGAACTTATCCGGACCGCGTCGGTGCAGTGGGTCAGTGTTCTTTGGCTTTCGCAGCCACTCCATTAGGTGCCCGTTTCAGGCTCAGCCATGCGGCGCGCCTATAAATAGAGCCGCACCCTTGGCCTGATTTCTTCACACTCACCATGTCTAAGCACCAGAAACTTGTCTCGCGCACGGGAGGCTCAAAGGGAGGAGGAGGTGAGAGGGTCGCCCTCTCCACCTCGGCTTCGCGCCCTTTGCCTCCTGCTTCGCCAAGCGCCTGCCAAGATCTGGTCCCGGTGGTCGAAGCGGTTCCGCTCGCGGGAGGCTCAAAGGCAGGAGGAGGTGAGAGGGTCGCCCTCTCCACCTCAGCTTCGCGCCCTTTGCCTCCTGCTTCGCCGAGCGCCTGCCAAGATCTGGTCCCGATGGTCGAAGCGGTTCCGCTCGCGGTGGTGCTTCCGGATCCAGTCGCCGGGAGCCCGATGCCCGGGTCGGAGAAACCTGAGGTTATCGTCCTTTCCTCCGACGAGGGAGAACACGATGACCCAGGCCAGGCGTCCCGGCCCGGCCGTCGTCGTTCGGCCGGTGCTCGCCGGCACCGTTGCAGGCTCTCGTCCTGCTTTGGTGTTGCGCGCCGAACCCGGAGTCATTCCCGCGAGGATTAGACGGGTTCCCTACGTGGCCTTGGTTTGAGCGCCGCCACCTTCGAGGTCGAGTATTCGGCGCCGATATGCTGGTACCATTCACTCCTAGGAATTTCTGCTGCGAATGGGACCAGCATTGGCCTTTAGGCTTATTTATCCGGCCGTTTGTGGCCTTAGTCGTAGGGACTAATGTAATCTTCCTTCGCGTTAACGATCTTTCGATCAACCTTGTACGAAGAAAATCACAGAATAAAAAGGCTTATTTTGCGAAGACTCGTTTTCGTTTGTGCTGCGACCACGCTGTTGGTCTCTTTGTGCGAATGCATGCCTTCGAGCCCCCGTGCGTTCCGGGGGTCCGGCCAAAAGCCGTTCCGACTTTGCTCGTTTCTCCTTCCGCATCCTGTCGGCAGGATGGAGTAGGGCCGTCCGCGCCATTCCTCGATGGTTCGATGGGCGGTGCCCGTTGAGTTGCAAGCGGGCTTGTCCGAGTGGTACCCCGGTCTGCCCTTAGCGGGGACCCGGTTGAGACCTGCTAGGGTCGGTGCCATATGATCCGGGAGATTGTCCCATCTAGTTTCCGAGTCCGTTCGACCGGTCTCGGCGGCTTGTTGCCAGCTCGCGGTGAGCAAACCATGGGCTTATTTCGTCATCGGACTCGGACGTATTCGATAGGGGCCCACACGCTTCGCGCATATTTGTATTGGCAGCTGGTGCCCCCGTTTGATTACCCCTTACTCTTGTTTGGCCCAGAGCAGCCGTTCGAACCCATCGTTGGGCCGACCTTCGAACTCTTGGGCCGGGAATGGGCCGTCGGAGCGTTCATAGCTCCTAGCCACTTTACCTGGAGGCCCGAGTTAGCTTCCCTACCAACTTGGCCCATGAAACGGCAGACGCGAGGAGTCGCGCTGTTTCGCCGACGCGGATCTAGAGGCGCGGCGTTTGGACGTGACGCATTGACGCGGCGTGCGCCTCTTCCACCTATACACGTTAGGGTAGAAAAAACGAGGGACACGAGGTTTAAGGCGGGAAACGGCGCCGCGTCGGTTCGGCGCATATAAATAGGCCATACCTATCCAGGAAGTCTTCTCGCACTCCCCGTCGCTTATTCACTGTTGGTCCTTCCTCCCCGCTTGCGATCGCCTTCGATTCCCTTCGCTCCGCGCCGCGCCTCACTAGCCACCATTCGCCGCCCGATCCGTCACCGTCGGCGGTCGATTCGACCTCAGTGCCGTCCGCGCCCCCTCATCCCACTAGATCTGATGGCGGAGGGAGGGGATGAGTGGCCGGAGTCGGTGGTGACGTCGGAGTTGCAGCGCGGGTTGGTCGCGAAGGGACTCCTTCGCCCGCTCTCCGACGCTACGGAGTGGATGGTGCCGTCGGATCGGTCGCCTTCGCCACCGGACGACTACGTCGTCTCCTTCTTCCACTTCCACTCCCGCGGATTCGGGATGCCGGCGCACCCCTTCTTCCGCGGGCTTCTGCGCTACTACGGGATCGAGCTTCAGCACCTCAATCCCAGTTCGATCGGCCACATCGCCGGCTTCATCACGCTGTGCGAGGCCTACCTCGGCATCCCCCCACACTTCGACCTGTGGAGGTACTTCTTCAGGGCGTCGCTCCAACCCGTGCGCGGGCGGGTCCCGCTTATGGGCTCCGCTAGCCTGCGCCTCCGCGTGGAGCGGGCGTCCAGCTACATCGTTTCAGCGCACACCTCCTTCAACTCGGGGTGGCATGACCGGTGGTTCTACTTGAAGAATGACCGCACCGGCAGGCTGCCCGCATTCACCAACGCCCGATTGTCTGGGCCCCCAGATTGCTGGCACTGGGGGCTCGGGCCGAAGGAGACCGTGGCGATCCAGCCCCTTATTGACGCCGTGGCGGTGCTGCGCGACTGAGGGGTGTCGCTGGTCGGCGTCACCGGACACTTCCATTGCATCCGCGTGCTGCCGCCGATGCGCCGAGCTCTCCCAATGTGGGAGATGACGCCGGACGCCGACTTCAGGGGGACGGCGATGGTGATCGGCGAGCCGTTGAGCCACCGTGAGATCGGGGCACGACTGTCGGAGGCGGCCGGCAAGTCCGCCCTGCACTTCGTCGACAACGAGTTCGAGTGGCCCATCGCGGATCACCCCGCCGCGCTGCCGCACGCCGACGCGATTCGCTTTGTAAGCCTCCTCGTCGCACTCGCTGCTTCATTAGCATTGTTGGTTTATGGGAGGTCGCGTTTCGTATCCTTACCTCTTCCTTCGGGTGCGGCCAGGGTTGGCCGTTCGGCGCTCGACCGCCCCCTTGCCTGAGGACGCGGGCCGGAGGGCGGTGAACCGCGCCCAAGCCGAGAAGGCGAAGCGGCGGAAGGATCGCCGCAAAGTGCGCAAGGACGCCCACGAGGCGAGGAGGACGGAACAAGCGTGGCGTCGCCGAGGCGGCGCGGTGGTCGATACCCAGTCTGAGTTCGACACAGACTCGGCACTCGACCGCAGCAGCGAGGACGCCAGTGACGGCGGCCGTGACAACGACGCATGGATCGACGACGTCATCCCCGACGATGACGGCGCGCTGGCGGCTCCGGCAGGCCACGCGGCCGGTGAGAGCCAGGGGTCCCCATCGGGTGGCCCCAGTGGCGTGGTCACGGTTGCCACGACGTCGGCGGCGTCCGCGGGGAGCCGTGACGTCCTCGCGGGCGTCGCCGCTCCGGCCGGGACCTCTTCCCCGGCCGGGACGGTCTCGGCTCCCTCGACCGTCCCCGAGATCGGCACGGGGGCGGCCAAGACGGAGGTCGCGCAGGGGGCGACCCCGCCCGTGGGGCCCAACGAGTCGCATCCGACCCCCGACGAGGGGGCGGGGATGGTGAGGGCCTACCCCCGACGCGGCGCCACGGATAGCCGTCGGGCAGGGCTCGGGGTGCCCGTCGGTGAAGCCCGCGCGGAAGCGCAAGCGGTCCGACATGTAAGTTTGCTCCATTGTATCTTTGTTGTCATTTTGTTCGTTTTCGTTTCCCTTTTGCCTGAACGACGATGCGCATTCTTTCAGCCCTGCCCCGAAATGGGATGGGACCCAGCTCGCCCCTCGCAAGGCCCTGCGGCTCGCCGCCGAGCAGGGTCGGAGCCAGGAGGGTTCTGTTCCAAGGCCGGAGGACGCCGCACAGGGGCGGCCGGATGTGCTTACGGCGCCGGAGAGCACGGAGCGGGGGCGCGACGCACTGCGGGAGCGCGACGCGGGGACACAGCAGGGTTCCGTCCTCGTCGTGAGCGCGGCCCCCGACTCCGAGGGTCGGGTTGACGAGTCCTGACGAGGGGCTGCCCCGCCGCCTGCATGAGGCGTCACCGGCGACGGGGGTCGGACAGTCGAGGTCCGCCCGGAGTCGGGCCCGTCGTCGTCGTCGAGGGCCGGGGGCTCGTCGGGGAGCCGTCCCGCAGCCGAGGAGCGCGGCCGGCGACCCGCTTTGGGACGCAGCCGCCGCGGGGGTGCCAAGACTCCAGTATCTGGCGCGGTCTGGCTGGGGGCCGGACGTGCTTGTGAACACGCCGGAGGGTCCGGTCCCCCTGTCCGACTCGTCAGAGTCGAACGCCTGGCTGTACATGACCCAGGAGCTCTCCAACGCCTACAGCCGGCTGGACGCGGTCAAGGCGACGGTCACGGCGGAGGTCGACGCCGCGCAGGAGCGGATGATGAACGCGCGGGTTCCCCTCGAGGTGAATGGGAGTATTGGTTTCTTCGATTCTACCTGTCATTCTTGCAAGCTTTTGCCGCACCTACTTTCTCGTCTCATGACTTCCTTTGCCATCCGCAGACTTTGCTTGCGAACAGCAAGCTAAAGTCGAACTTCGTCCTGCATCAGCTGAAGGAGTATGTCGCCCGGGGCGCAGAGCTGGCGAACGCGCTGCGAATCTCCGACCCCATTCGCCGCCGAGCCGAGGCTGCCGAGGCCGCGACGAAGGCAGCGGAGGATGCGGAGAAGAGGGCCGCGGACGCGGAGTCGGTGCTGGGCGACATGGTCGAGCGCGCCGAGACGGCGGAAGGGCTGGTGCAAACTCGAGAGCAGGAGCTGAAGACGGAGCGCGATCTCCGCACCGGCGCCGAGAAGGCGCTGTCAGCAGCCACTCAGCGCGCCGAGACCACCGAAGGCAAGGCGGCGGCGGCCGAGACAGCGCTAGGCAAGGAGAGGGAGCTCAAGGTCGCCGCCCAGTCGTCGTTGACCAACGTGACCGCTGAGCTCCAGAAAGTGCAGAAGGAGCTAAAGGGTAAGTCGATTTACCTGTGCTCTGTTCGTCCTGCCACACCAGCTTTTGTCCCCTTTCGATCGAGTGACCGATTCTGTTGTTCTGGCCAGACGCGAAGGAGCTCCAGGAGCAGTCACAGAAGGTGCTGGCGGACCTCGACCTGCTGCGGCAGGCCATGGAGATCGCGTGCAACGAGGTCGGTGTGCCGCGTCCACCAGACGCCACATCGGTGATCCCGCAAGTGGCAGGGCACTCCACCTACTTCCGCATGCAGGAGGAGGAGTGCCTCCGGACAGGGGTCCAGCTCGCCTTTGCCGTGGCGAGGAGCCACTACGGGGATCACTTCAAGAGCGACGTACTGGCAAGAGGCTACGAGCCTTCCTGCAGCGAGGCCGACTTTTAGCAGATCGAGGAAGAGGTGGTTCCTTTCGCGCGCTGTATTGCCGATGACAACCTGGACATGATTCCTTCGCGCCAGGACGAAGGTGGAAATCAATAGGTTAGGCGGTCGTTGTCGGAGTTGGGCCCGTGTGGGCCTTATTTGTGAACAGAAACGCAGGCGTGCGCGCCCGTTTGTTTATATGAATTTTCATTTCGCTTTTCGCAAGTTTTTCGTTTGTTTCGCTCTTTTCGCAAATTTGTCCTAGAAGATCGACCTAATTCCGACCAGCCGCTCGGGCCGTCCCTATCCACTGGGGTGTCGGGTGCCCTCGATCGAACTGGCCGGGCCTCAAGTCAATATCCAGGATTTATGGTTTTCGTTGCGATTCGTCACACTTCGAGCTTTAGGACGTTGACTTTGCGTTCGCGGGGTCTCGCTCTTAGTCGATTTGCGTTGTTTCTCTTAAGAGCATCGTTCCTCGCGCGTACAAAATTGACACGGCACAAAGCCACACCCGCCGGGTGGAGCCCTGAGGGGAGCGCACCCAGACGGCTGCCCAAGAGGTGTAAAAAGAAAACCTCGGGTTCGTTTGATGATGATGAAACGGAAGAAATCAACAAACGAATTTACAGAGCTAAGGGTAGAAGCGACGTAGCTGCTCAATGTTCCAGGCGTTGGCGACGAGTTGGCCTTCCGAGTCCATGAGCTTGTACGTTCCGGGACGCAGTACCTCAGCGATGACGAACGGTCCCTCCCACGGTGGCGATAGATTGTGTCGATCCTTATTGCTCTGGACCAGTCGGAGGACTAGGTCTCCTTCCTTGAAAGCGCGTCCACGAACTCGTCGCCCATGGTAGCGGCGCATCGCTTGCTGGTAGTTGGCCGACCTCATAAGAGCGACCTCTCGGTCTTCGTCGATTTGGTCAAGGGCGTCCTCGAGAAACCTTTTGTTGACCTCCTCGTTGAAGGCACTGTTGGCGGTCGTTGAACCATGATTTGACCGCCACTCTACCGGTAAATAAATGCATAACACCAAGATTTTGTGTATAGTAGATAGGAATAATGCTACTCCATAGGTTTTGGTGGATATTTGGATGCAGGAGTGAATAATGGAGAAAAGTGGGCCTAGCCAGGGAATTTCCCTGGCCGGCCGGCCCCACCCTAGGCCGGTCGGCCCCACCTGGTGGCCACAGGCCCCAGACTTCCTCCAGTGGGCTGGAAACTAATCTATCACGCACAATTCAGGACCAGCCCAGCAGAATTGCACCGCCATTCTAGAAGGTGGGCCATTTGGGCCTTTACTTGGCCCTCACTTCAATTCAGCCGACCCCAGCAAGGAGCCGACCTTCGGATCGCCATCAGGAGACGATCTGGAGCGTCGAGGTAGAAGACGGTGGCCAACCGACAGAAGGGACGGCCGGCCGGCCACCCCCCTAGGCCGGCCGGCCTACTTCGGCGCCACCGCCTCTCCAGCTTCGGCCAGGGTGCTCCCACCGCCTTCACAAGTTATAAATTGGACCCCCCAGCCTCAGAAGCAACTCGCACCATCACACTTCATCCAAGTGTTCATTAGTTTAGTTTAGTAGTAGCTTTGGGAGTTAGAGTAGAGTAGAGTAGAGTGAGAGCTCTCTCGGGCTTCCGGAGTCTTCTCGGAGTTCGGTATAGTTCTTTTGTATCCTTACTCTTTAGAGATATTGTTTTATTTAATATATAATTAGTGTTATTCTTTATTTATTTCTTTTAGTAGTTCTTTTCTATTTAGTTTATTTATTCTGTTAAGTAAGTGCTCGTAGAAGTCTTGTTGTGGGATTCGTGATTGTTAGAGTAGGCAGGTACGAGAGAGTGCCTTCGTCGAGATGACGTCGTGTGAAATCTGTGCTTGTTTATTCTTAGATAGGACTGCTCCGTTGATCAAGAGTAGTTCCTCTAGGCGGGTTGTAAGCATGGCGCTTGGAACTTGGCCTATGCACGTTTGGCACCCAACCCCACGGAGGATGGTAGCCGCGAGTGTATGTGACAGCTGCACCGGTCTCGGTAATCCACCACGTCCGGGTTGGACTCAGTAGGGTCTTAATTATAGCATACGGTTCTCTAGGTTTGAACTAGCATCATCGGTTAACCTAGCACGTGTGTGCCTCGAAACGACATGACTTGTATGTGTATGAGCTTAGCTAGAGTAGATAACCTTTGTAGACTTGACTGCTAGGAAAAGTAAATAATAGATAAACATACAGGTAGCCTTAACTCTATCTCGTTGCTCTCCCAAATGTATACTACGTTTTATTTCTTTTATTACCTTGGATTTGAGGATGTGTGTGCCACCCATATATATCATGCCTATCTTACCCCCGTCTCAAGTATAGTTTGATACATTATTCTTTCTCCAAATTATCCAATGCATTGCTACTATTCAGCTCCCTTTCGCTCTGCTTCCCTGCGGAAATATAAATACGATAACCCCGGAATAATCCAAGGTGAAATGCTACAATGGTGATCCGTGCGCTTGCGGAATTAATGAATTTAACTTTATCGCATAAGAACCGCCAACAAGCATTTCTGGCGCCGTTGCCGGGGAAGTAGCAGCTAGGAAACTGAATAAATGCATTGAAGTTTGTGAGAAGAGTAATTATCACTTACTTTTGCGGGCTTACCCTTGTCCTGTCTTTCTTTGTTGTGGAATTTTGAAATAGGACTGTGCATGACTGGTTTCGACCTACCAGAAAACTTCCACTCAGATCCAGAGCAGTTCGTGAGGAAAGTTCGAGCGAAACTCACCAAACTGATCCGCAAGAACGCTCTGGCTCTTGAATCGTCTCCTCCACCGGTTGTCAGGACCTCCTCATCGAACAACACGGCCGACCCCGTTGTCGAGAAGACGATCAATGACTTCTCTGCGCCAACTACGGAGAACATCCGCGTGGGACCCAACCCGCGTATCACCAACAAGGACTACGAGCTCAAGCCAGCCTTGATCAATATGCTGTGGGAAGCCGTCGGAGGATGCGAACGCTCACCTCCAAAGGTTCCTGATGACGTGCAACACTTTCGCCATGAAGGATGCACCTCAGGACGCCATCCGACTGCAGCTCTTCCCATTCTCTCTGTTGGGGAAGGCTCTCCAGTGGTTCTACGCGAACCAAGAGTCCCTCGACACGTGGACGGCATGTTCCAATGCCTTCCTCGCCACGTTCTTCCCGCCGGGCAAGACGACTGCCCTGCGGAACAAGATATCGGGCTTCCAACAGCTCGCAGACGAGTCGACCGTGGAAGCCTAGGACAGGATGCAGGAGTACGATCTCTCGTGTCCACACCATGGCATGGAAGAATGGCTCCTCATACAGAGTTTCTACCACGGTTTGAGGCCGTCCGCTCGAGAGCACCTCGACGCCGCAGCAGGCGGCTCCTTCTTCTCTCTTAGCGTGAAGAACGCTAAGAAGCTGATTGAGAAGGTGGCGGCCAACCAGACTCATGGTGAACGCCAAGCGGCGAGCACCAAGACCCGTGGAGTGCACCAAGTGGAGACGATGGACATGCTCGCCATCAAGCTCGATCAGCTACTCCGCAAGGTGGAGTCTCCACAGGACCTGCAAGTTGCGGACTCCCGCATGACATGTGAGGAATGCGGCAACGTAGGGCATATGGGCATCAATTGCCCGAATACAAGAGAGGAATGCAATTTCCTCAACAACGGCAATGGGTACCGCTCTCAGAACAACTATGGCTGGAACTCCAGGCCCGACCTCTCCTTCAACAAGAATCAGGGAGGTAACAACGGTAATCTTTCCCGTTTTGAGCCCTCTATCAAGGATCTAGTTCTCGGCCAGGTCAAGATCAAAGACAGCATTAGTAAGAAATTTCTTACTACCGACAAGGCTTTAGAGAGCATAGATGCTAAGCTAGAGTCGTTCAGCACTGCTCTGCAAAACCAGCTAAGCCATAATAAAATGCTAGAAACGCAAATTGCGTAAATAGCTTCAGCTGTGCAGACTCCTCGTGCGGGTAAACTTCCTGGGCAACCAGAAGTTAACCCCAAGGAGAGCGTAAATGCAATAACCATCAGGTGTGAAGAGAACGACTTGAAGACCGCGCTTCCCAAGGATGTGATCAAAAAAGATCCCGGATGGCCAACCATTCCGTGTTTGGTCAACGACCGGTGTTTCGCTCGGGCACTATGTGACTTAGGGGCGAGCGTGAGCATCATGCCGAAGGCGATGTACGATGGGTTAAACCACCCGTTGTCCCCGACGACCATGAAGCTCCAGCTTGCAGATGGGTCACTACGCCTGCCCTTGGGGATTGTCGAAGAAGTTCCCGTGCAGATCAGAAATCTCTTCGTCCCCGTTGACTTCGTTGTGCTTGATATGGAAGTGGATGTCAAGACTCCTCTCATCCTCGGGAGGCCGTTCTTGAGCACCACCAACACCAACATCGACGTAGGGGCAGGAGAAATTCACTTGGACTTCAACGGCAGGGAAGAGACGTTCAGCTTCAAGCCTAAGGTTGAACAATGCAAGCAAGTGAGGGTCATATATGGAAAGGACCCAAGGGAAGTGGAGAAGATTGAGATTACTCCACCCATGCCGTAGCCAGATAAGCTCATTGCATACATGAGAAATTATCTGGCAAGAGAGAATGCAAGAACCAGCTAATTACTGGAGGACTCCAAGGAGAATGCCTCAGCCGCCAAACGCACGCAAGCCCCTCTTGCTCCTCCACCACAAGAAGGAGTAGGCGAGTCACAATCGCCTAAGAAGAGGAGAGCGAGGCGATCAAGAAAGAAGAAGGCAGCTACGGTATCGACCGATGAGAGTACAACAAAGGCGCCTAGTAAAGAAAAGGTCGCCGCCACAAACACAAAGAAGACAACCAAAGTGTGGCGGAAGAAAGAAGGAACCTCAGCCCCGCCAAATTCTCCAGCGAGCGAGGTCCAAGCAAGTTAAAGCGACATGGAGAACGTCTAGCTCAAGACGTAAAAATGAGAGCCCTCCGATTGGGGAGGCCATCCCAATCGTTATCCTAGCTAGGCCTAGCATTTGTTTTTCTTTTCATAAACTATAAAAACAAAATAAAAATGTGAAAAATTAAAAACAACAAAAATAATAGGATTCCCGGCGATGCTCATTAGGGGCTAGCCACTTGTATCATCCTCACTCTTTTTTGCAGGTCAAGAAGGAGGAGGAAGAGCCTGAATCAAGCTTAAGTCTTGCAAAGACTCAAGCTTGGGAAGGGCAACCAGGTAAGAAGGAGTTCAACACTAGCTCGACTCTTGCAAAGACTCAAGCTTGGGGAGGACCCTCAGGTAAGTATTCCTAACTTTCTTAATAAATAAATAAACTCCCTGTTTCGAATAAATGCTAGAATCTTGGTGTTATGCTACACTTAAGGGAAATGATGATCGAGTTACAAACTAGCTTCCCATGTGTCGCATAGATGCAACCTCTACTCCTGACATATGTGTTATTTTTATTTGAGCATGATCACATCATGAGTCTTGCTTATTTCCGTGGGTTGCATTTGTTACACCAGGTCTGAGCATTGTGGATTGTGATATGGCATGATTAGGACTTGTTGCAATTTCTTAGTATGGTTTCATCCAGAGATGTTTTTCTTGATTTGCTGCAAGTACCTAAAACCCTTCTGTCTTGGCACACTTCTCTTAGTGTGAGGATTTATTTACCTACCAGAGCCATATCATAATATTCGAAACAGCCCCACTCATAGCCATCTGTTTATGTATTGAGTTTTGTTAAGGTTTGATGTACCCTTGAAACTAAGCACTCCTAATTTTGGTCATAATTCTTCGCGTGTGTTTTCGAAAATTTCTTTCCACCAAATAAAAAGGGGAATGTTTGGATAAATCAACCAAACATTTTTCAGAGTTTGCAAAACTTTTGGTCCATCCAAAAAGCTCAAGAATATTTCAAAATGTTTCTTTGAACCATGCAAAAGTTATAGCCCTTGCACCATGGAGTAATAAAAAAAAAACTCCATGGTTGCATGACAAAAGTCAAAGGCTATATGGTTCTTATCATTAACATCTTGGGCAAAATAAAGGACCAATGTTTTCAAAACCCCCTTCCACAAGTGTGAGTTCATTTTCTCCCTCTCCATCACATCAATTCTTATGACCAAAATAATGGAGTTGCTATGTTGATTGAGACACATTCTTTAGCTTTACAATATATGCATGACATTTGTGCATTCCTTACCAGGCTCCACATACAAAGCCTCATTTGGTAGAAGGTAGGATGAGTGAAGCTTGTAGGAATAAGACTCACATTAGTAGGTAAGAGAAGTGCCTACCAAAACGAAGGAGAATTTTTGCACCTTATCTTGCAGCACATAAAAACTCTGGATGCATACCTGCTAGAATTGTTCACTTGTCCAAAAGTGCGTTCCATTCTTCAATGCTGCATGACAAGGTGTAACATATAAGCCCCACGATTTATGCAACACTCATGAATATTTTGTGCTCTTGTAAACTTACCACTGTTTAGGGAATATGTTGTTGCATCTTTATTACCCATGGGGCGCTTCTTTGTAACTCCTGATCCGCCGGTACCCTGAGTTGAGTTTGCTCGGGACGAGCAAAGTTTAAGCTTGGGGAGGTTGTTGGCGGTCGTTAAACCATGATTTGACCGCCACCCTACCGGTAAATAAATGCATAACACCAAGATTTTGTGCATAGTAGATAGGAATAATGCTACTCCATAGGTTTTGGTGGATATTTGGATGCAGGAGTGAATAATGGAGAAAAGTGGGCCCAGCCAGGGGCCGGCCGGCCCCACCTGGTGGCCACAGGCCCCAGACTTCCTCCAGTGGGCTGGAAACTAATCTATCATGCACAATTCAGGACCAGCCCAGCAGAATTGCACCGCCATTCTAAAAGGTGGGCCATTTGGGCCTTTACTTGGCCCTCACTTCAATTCAGCCGACCCCAGCAAGGAGCCGACCTTCGGACCGCCATCAGGAGACGATCTGGAGCGTCGAGGCAGAAGACGGTGGCCAACCGACAGAAGGGACGGCCGGCCGGCCACCCCCCTAGGCCGGCCGGCCTACTTCGGCGCCACCGCCTCTCCAGCTTCGGCCAGGGTGCTCCCACCGCCTTCACAAGCTATAAATTGGACCCCCCGGCCTCAGAAGCAACTCGCACCATCACACTTCATCCAAGTGTTCATTAGTTTAGTTTAGTAGTAGCTTTGGGAGTTAGAGTAGAGTAGAGTAGAGTGAGAGCTCTCTCGGGCTTCCGGAGTCTTCTCGGAGTTCGGTATAGTTCTTTTGTATCCTTACTCTTTAGAGATATTGTTTTATTTAATATATAATTAGTGTTATTCTTTATTTATTTCTTTTAGTAGTTCTTTTCTTTTTAGTTTATTTATTCTGTTAAGTAAGTGCTCGTAGAAGTCTTGTTGTGGGATTCGTGATTGTTGGAGTAGGCAGGTACGAGAGAGTGCCTTCGTCGAGATGACGTCGTGTGAAATCTGTGCTTGTTTATTCTTAGATAGGACTGCTCCGTTGATCAAGAGTAGTTCCTCTAGGCGGGTTGTAAGCATGGCGCTTGGAACTTGGCCTATGCACGTTTGGCACCCAACCCCACGGAGGATGGTAGCCGCGAGTGTATGGTGACAGCGGCACCGGTCTCTGTAATCCACCACGTTCGGGTTGGACTCAGCAGGGTCTTAATTATAGCATACGGTTCCCTAGGTTTGAACTAGCATCATCGGTTAACCTAGCACGTGTGTGCCCCGAAACGACATGACTTGTATGTGTATGAGCTTAGCTAGAGTAGATAACCTTTGTAGACTTGACTGCTAGGAAAAGTAAATAATAGATAAACATACAGGTAGCCTTAACTCTATCTCGTTGCTCTCCCAAATGTATACTACGTTTTATTTCTTTTATTACCTTGGATTTGAGGATGTGTGTGCCACCCATATATATCATGCCTATCTTACCCCCGTCTCAAGTATAGTTTGATACATTATTCTTTCTCCAAATTATCCAATGCATTGCTACTATTCAGCTCCCTTTCGCTCTGCTTCCCTGCGGAAATATAAATACGATAACCCTGGAATACTCCAAGGTGAAATGCTACAATGGTGATCCGTGCGCTTGCGGAATTAATGAATTTAATTTTATCGCATAAGAACCGCCAACAGGCACGGACTCGAGGCGCTCCATACTCGATGTCGATCGGGAGCACTGCCTCCGCCCCGTAGAGCGTGAAGAACGGAGTTTGCCCGGTCGCTCGGCTCGGGGTGGTGCGCAGGCTCCATAGCACCGCAGGCAGCTCCTGGACCCATCTTCCGGCATGAACTTTCAACTTGTTGAAAATCCTGGGTTTGAGCCCTTGCAGGATCATGCCATTTGCTCGCTCCACCTGGCCATTGGCCTGTGGGTGTGCGACCGCAGCCCAGTCGACTCGGATGTTGTAGTCGTCGCAGAATTCGAGAAACTTGTTGCCGGTGAACTGGGTTCCGTTGTCGGTGATGATGGAGTTCGGCACTCCGAAGCGATGAATGATGTCGGTGAAGAATCGCACGGCTTCTGCCGATCTGATCTTCACAAGGGGTCGCGCCTCAATCCATTTGGAGAACTTATCGACGGCCACCAGCAAGTGCGTGTAGCCGCCGGGCGCTTTCTTCAATGGCCCGACCAAGTCCAGTCCCCACACGGCAAAGGGCCAGGTGATGGGTATGGTTTGCAAGGCTTGCGCCGGCATGTGAGTCCTCCGAGCGTAGTACTGGCACCCTTCGCAAGTGTGCACTACCTCAGTGGCGTCAGCCACGGCCGTGGGCCAGTAGAAGCCATGCCGGAACGCCTTTCCGACTAGGCTCCTTGGGGCCGCGTGGTGGCCGCACTCACCTGCGTGGATGTCGGACAGTAGTTCCTTCCCCCACTCGATGGGGATGCAGCGTTGAAACACTCCCGAGTGGCTTTTCTTGTAAAGCTCGCCGCGCAAGGCGTCTTGCTTCCGTTTGGTCAGCGGGGAGCTGCTCTCGGAGCAAACAGTCGAGGAACGGCGTCCTCCAGTCGGAACCAGGGTCGGGCGCAGCCCCCGAGCCCCCGACCGCTTCATCAGCGGTCGGGATGGCCAGTACAGCTCGGCCCGAGTCGTCCCCGAGAGGAGGGCATGTACCTTCAGCAACTGAGAGGTCGGGGCCGCTTGCTTGGGTTGCCGAGTCGTCCGTCGTGGACGTGGTTGGCGCTTCCCGCACCGATGCCTTCTGTTGGTCGTGGGAGAATACGCCGACAGGGACAGGGTCCCGGTTGGAGGCCATCTTCGCGAGGCCATCCGCTTCCTCGTTGTTGCGACGAAGAACATGGTTGATTTGGAAGCCTTCAAACTTCTCCTCAAGTCGCCGCACCTCAGCTCAGTAGGCCGCCATTCTCGGGTTCGAGCAATTCGATTCGCTCGTCACCTGATCGGAGATAAGCTGGGAGTCGCCAAAGACCTCCAGCCTCTTGACGCCGAGTTCTATCGCCGCCTTCATCCCGTTCACGAGCGCTTCGTACTCCGCCACGTTGTGGGATGCAGGAAAGTTGAGTCGGACCGCATAACGCAGTCGGGACCCGAGCGGTGAGACGAGCAGGAAACCGCTTCCGGCGCCTCTCTTTGTCAGCGAGCCGTCAAAGAACATCTTCCAACATTCTTGCTCAACTGGCGCAGATGGTAGCTGGATCTCGGTCCACTCGGCCGCGAAATCAGCAAGTACTTGCGATTTGATCACGGTGCGCGGGGCGAACTCGAGTTCCTGCCCCATGAGCTCGAGCGCCCACTTCGCGGCTTTGTTTGTGGCCTCTTTGCTCCTCAGCGCCTCGCCGAGAGGGTAGGAGGTGACCACAGTAACCGGATGTGCGTCAAAATAATGCCGAAGCTTCCTCTTTGTAATCACGACCGCCTACAACAGCTTCTGAAGCTGAGTCCAGCGGGTCTTTCTGTCGGACAAAACCTTGCTGACAAAGTACACCGGTCGCTGGACTTTCAAAGCGTGTCCCGGCTCGACCCTAGTGTCCCGGCTCAACCCTCTCGACTACCAGCGCAGAGCTGACCACTTGAGTCGTTGCCGCGATGTAAAGGAGGAGAGGCTCGCGCTCAGTAGGAGCCGTCAAGACAGGTGCGTTCGATAGCACCTTCTTAAGTCGATCAAGTGCAGCCTGTGCCTCGGGACTCCAAACGAAATTGTCGGATTTCTTCAGCAGCCGATACAGGGGCAAGCCCTTCTCTCCGAGTCGAGAGATGAACCGGCTGAGAGCCGCGAGGCATCCCATGACGCGTTGCACGCCCTTCAGATTCTGGATAGGGCCCATCTTCGTGATGGCTTCGATCTTCTCGGGGTTGGCTTCGATGCCGCGTTCCGAGACGCAGAATCCGAGCAGCATGCCCTTCGGAACCCCGAAGACGCACTTCTCCGGGTTCAGCTTTATGCCGCACGCCCTCAGCTTTTGGAAAGCTTGATCGAGGTCGGCGACAAGGTCGTCGGTCTTCTTGGACTTCACCACGATGTCGTCCACATATGCTTCGACGATCCGGCCGATAAGATCGCCGAAACATTTGATCATGCACCGCTGAAATGCTGCCGCGACGTTTTTCAACCCAAACGGCATCGTTACGTAACAATACACGCCATATGGAGTGATGAACGCAGTCGCGAGCTGGTCAGACTCTTTCAACGGGATCTCGTGATAACTAGAGTACGCGTCGAGAAAGCAAAGGGTTTAGCACCCAGCGGTCGAGTCTATGATCTGGTCAATACGCGGCAAAGGAAACGGATCCTTCGGGCACGCCTTATTGAGATTCGTATAGTCAACACACATCCGCCATTTTCCATTCTTCTTTTTCACAAGTACAGGATTGGATAACCACTCGGGGTGGTACACCTCTTTGATAAACCCAGCGGCTAAGAGTTTCGATAACTCCTCGCCGATGGCCTTGTGCTTCTCCTTGTCGTAGCGGCGCATGTGTTGTCTTACCGGGCGAGAGCCCGGCTTGATACACAGGGAGTGCTCGGCGCCGTTCCTCGGGATGCCCGGCATGTCCGAGGGCTTCCACGCAAATATGTCCTGGTTGGCACGGAGGAAGTCGACGAGCGTGCTTTCCTATTTGTCAGAGAGCGGGGTGCCGATGCGGACGGTCTTGCCGTCGGGATCGGCCGGGTTGAGCGGGATCTCCTTGATGTCCTTGGCCGGGTCGAACAACCCGGTCGTGCTCTTGTTGTCGGGCCCGGCCTCCTCCGCCGTCGCAGCGGCCGCCGGGAGCTCGCCCTTGTGCAGGAGCGCTTCCGTGATCTCGTAAGCCTCGCGGTCGCACTCGTAAGCACGCTGGATGGACGTGCTCACCGTGATGACCCCCTTGGGGCCCGGCATCTTCAACTTGAGGTAGGTGTAGTTGGGGACGGCCATAAACTTCGCATAACATGGCCGCCCGAGTACTGCGTGGTACGCTCCGGGAAAGTCCACCACCTCGAAGGTCAGCACTTCGGTGCGGTAGTTGGCCACGGTGCCGAAAGTCACGGGCAGATCGATCTGCCCGGGTGGCACTACCTGCTTGCCAGGGACGATGCCATGGAACGGCGCCCGAGTCGGTCGGACACGATCCCAGCTGATCCCCATGGCGTCGAGGGTCTCTCCGTAGAGGATGTTGAGGCCACTGCCCCCGTCCATGAGGACCTTGGAGAGGCGCTTCTTGCCGATGATGGGGTCGACGACGAGCGGGTAGCGCCCCGGCCGAGGCACGTGCTCGGGTGGTCGGAGCGGTCGAACGTGACCGCGGAGTCGGACCACTTCAGGAAGGTAGGAACGGCTGGCTCCGTGGCGTAGACCTCACGGCGGACGAGTTTCTGCTGCCTTCGCGGCGCGCAGGCCTCCGGTCCCCCGAAGATCATGAGACAGCCGTCAGGGTGGGGGAACGCGTCGTCGTCCCCTCCCTTGTCCTCGTCGCCACCCTTGGGTGGCGGGTCGTCACGCTCCGCCTTCTTGGAGCTGCCGGAGAGGAACTTGCGGAGCAGCCCGCAATCCTTGAGGGCGTGCTTGACGGCGTACGGGTGGTTGGTGCAGGGCTCCTCGAGCTTTTTCTCGAAGTAGTTGGGCGCACCCTCCGCAGGCGCGCGCTTTGGCTTGCGCTCCGCCGCAGCGACAAGAGACGCCTCCTGTCGCGCGACGTTGCCCCCCTTCTTCTTCTTCTTCTTGGGCTGGCTGGAGGGGCCGACCCCTCCCGTCGACTCCTCCCTCTTGGCTTTGGCCTTGAGCTTGGACGGAGTCTTGATGAAGATCGCCCCCACCGCGTCCTCGCCGGACGCGAAGTTGGTGGCGATGTCGAGGAGGTCCTTGGTCATGAGGGGACTGCAGCGCCCCAGCTCGTGCACCAATGTCTTGTTGGTCGTCCCGGCGAGGAACGCGCTGACGACGTCGGCGTCGACGATGTTGGGCAGCGCGCTGTACTGCTTCGAGAACCGCCGGATGTAGTCGCGCAGGGTCTCGTCGGGGAGCTGGCGACAGTTCCGGAGATCCCACGGGTTCCCGGGACGCTCGTACGTCCCCTGGAAGTTGCCGACGAAAACGTCCTGCAGATCCTCCCAGTTCTGGATGATCCCGTCCGGGAGGTGCTCGAGCCACGCCCTCGTCGAGTCGGCGAGGTAGAGCGGGAGGTTGCGGATGATGAACTCATCACTGTCGGCGCCGCCGGCCAGACAGGAGAGTCGATTGTCACCCAACCAAATAGCCGGGTTGGAGTCACCTGAGTACTTGATGATGTTGGTCGGCGCGCGGTACCGCTGCGGGAACGGTGCACATCGAATGTGGCGCCCGAAGGCGCGCGGCCCCGGAGGTGGAGGGCTCGGGCTCCGGTCCTCCTCCGGGTCATAACGGCCACCACGTCGAGGGTGGTAGCCGCGCATCTCGGCTTCGCACCGAGTGCCGTGGACCTGTTCACGCCTGCGCGCGTCGAGGAGTATGCGCGCGTCCCGTACGGGCCTCACGCGCTCCTTGACGGGAGGCAGGTTGCGGCCACCTGATCCACGCGATGGCTACGCCACAGACGCCTCCTTGTCGTCATGGCGGTCGGCGGAGCGCTGGAGAGCGCCCAGAGCGCGCTGCCGAGACAGCGAACTCTCGGCCTGTTGCTCCGCCGCCACCTCAAGTAGCCGTAGGAGCTCCTTGCGTTTCCACTCGTCCTCCGGGGTTGCGGGTTGCGGAAGGTCTCGAGCGAGGGCCGCGGCCGCCCCCAGGTTTTGACTGGCGTGCGGGAGGTGAAGCGGGGTGCCCGCGACGTCATGCACGATGCGGTGCTGCACGTCGCGCGCCATGGTGTGGGCGCGCCCTCTGGGGGCACGTCGGTTGGCGATCTCCTGCTCCAGGAGCTGACGTTCCCGCTCGATGCCGCACTCCATGTCGGCGAGGTCCCGCCTCCGCGCGAGCAGTTGATCCAATGCTGGCGGATCCTGTTGCGGGGGTGTAGGGCCCCCTGCTACAGGCACTGGGGCAGGGTGCGCGCCGTCACCTCCAGACGGCTCGCGCCCGTCATCGCCTTCCCCGTCGCTGGGGTCAGCGAAATCCCCGTCCCGGATCTCGGCCATGAGGCACTCACGGGACGGATCGAACGAGAGTGCGTCGAAGCACTCAGCAAGTAGGTCCTTGACAGAATCGCTATCCTGGGTATCAGTGGGCTCCGCGCCCACGGATGCTGGTGCGCCAATGGCAAGACCTGGATGTTTGGTCCGGCCTGGCGGGAAGCGGCAGGCGAGCTCATGCTCCAGCGCCTCCATCGACTCCCGCAGCCGAGGCGGCAGGGAGGCTCGACGCTCCCAGGCCTCGTAACCGGGCGGGAGCGGTGGTCCGTCCGCCAAGCAGTTGTTAAGGAGAGCCAACGCAGAAGATACGCCGGCACTCGTCGGGCCGACGGTTCACGCCGAGGTACGCTTCGATGCGCACGGGCAATGCCCTGGCCCCCGGTCCACGCGAGATGTGGAGGTCGGACGTGAAGACGCACAGCGGCGCCGAGCCGGCGCTGCCGCGCATCCGCTGAAGCTCGGCGTGGTCGGTCAAGAAGTCCACGTCGCCGAAGCGGAAGACACGGTACGGGACCGTGAACGGTGTGTAGAACCGGGAAGAGGGCGCGGCGGAGCGCCTCCGGTCCCTTCCGCGGACGCTCCCGCGAGACGGGAGACGACCACGGGATGCTGGCGGCCACGAAGCCATCAGCTGACGATGTGATTGCTGTCAAGCGCGCGGAGGTCCCCTACCTGGCGCGCCAGCTGTCGGCGTTTAGTAACCGGCCGACGAGTGAATTTGTGCGCGGCTCGACGGCGATCAGTTTGCGAATGACACGGCGAGTTATACTGGTTCCGGCCAGAGATGCCCTACGTCCAGTTCGTGGTTTTTCTCGTGTTGCTTGTAGTAGGGGTTACAAGCCGCGGGCGAGATAGGGATTCGCTCCCAAGTCTCCGCCTTAGCGTGTGCGTGAGAGTTCGAGAGTGAGAAAGGTTCTCTCTGTGAGCGAAAAAATGAGGTCCCCCCCCCTCCCCCCAGGCCCCATCCTCCCTTTTATATGCCAAGGGAAGACGGTTACAAATGGAGGAAAGAAGAAAAAGAAAAGAAAGTGGGGATGGAAGAAAGGCGGTGGAGATGGAGTCGGGCCGTCATTGTTGGACTCGATGGCTTCCGCCGCAATCTTCTCGTCTGGCCGTGTGATGATGTCATCCGGGTCTTGTCCGGGCGCTGTGGTTCGCCCATTCCCTGATCGACACTGTTGGTTGCTGTAGATGCGCTGTGGACCACTGTTGAATTAGGCAACGGTCACTCCGTGCGCTGTTGGTGACTGTGTGGTGTACTTGGTGCATGCATCCGCCGTTCCACGCTCGGTCTTGACGCGACGCCCCCCATTCCGCCGTATGTCAGGCACAGTGTACTTTTCCACTGTCCAGGAAATGACGCGGAGTGAATCCTCACCTTGGACCGGCAGGTTGTACGTCCGTGGAGGACCGGGGTGTTCAGGCTGCTCCCATGCTCGTTTCCCGGCCGCCATGGTCGGGTTTGGTTCGGGTCGGGGTCCTCCGCCGATCCCGACCACTATCAGGGCGAGCGGTCAACGGACGACGGCTGGCCGGAGTTTGATCGGAGTTGCGTCGCTCGACCCTCGTGGCGCCCGACTCCCGTCGGGGGAGTCGGGTGGACGTCCCGTCCGAGTCGGGCTCCTTCAATGCGGGCCGGCTGTGGCCCCGCGCGGTGCTGCGACCACGTGGCTTCGTACGGTTGGGCCCTAAATGGGCTGTGTGGAGCGGAGGTTCCTCTTTTGGCTAAGGGCGGTAGTTGTGCCTTTCGCCTGACTGGGCCCCTTCGCGGGCCCGGTTCTACGCTGCTCTTTCCCGCGTTGAATCTTTGAGCCTGTGGTCGGTATTTGTACCAAGGATATACGCAGTATCGGGTACCTAGAAAATGGGTACCCGACAAAGATATTCAATGCAGAAATCTAAAAGCTCAGCCTTGCATTCGATTGCAAAGGCTAAGCTTGGGGAGGAACCGCCAGGTAAGCATCGTATTTATTACTTGTTTTCCTTGTCATATACCCTCTCCTTTCGAAAAAAAAATTAAAATATAAAAAAAAGAAAAAATAATAAATGAAAAAAAATGCTGCCTGAATCGTTCCATGCTTTGTGAATGCAAAGTATTTTGAGGTTGCTCTCTGATGAAAATATGTTGCTTTGTTGACCATACCCCTGCTCTTGAAGATCCTTTCCATACATGGGTGTTGGTTGAGATGTTAGTCACAAATCAATTGCCGATATCTTTTTCTGTTGCTTGGGTGCGACACTTCTGTGTCTATAGTCTTTTGAGATTATGCCCGTTGTCCATCTGAACAACAGAAAAACACTTGCCTCTATGATGCTTTCATGACAGAAGGAGAGTATAACGTCCTCTGCTCTCCTCACATAATTGATCGAATTAGACGTGGTGTCTAGGTTGATTGATGGACCTATAGAGACGTGTCAAGGGTAGACGAATAGGTTTGCACTAACCAATGCAGGATCTTTATGAGAGCAATCAAAAGTCCATCAGGCAACATGAAAGGCACACAATTCAAGAAGAAACCAACAAGGCGGACCCAGTGCTTCCAAATGAAAGATTTAATCGCTTAGCTTTGCACATAGTTGCAAGAGCTAAGCTTGGGGAGGGACCGCCAGGTAAGTACTTCTGTATACGATATTATGCTCTTCTTGAATTGTGCCCTTTCCTTAAAAAAAATATTAGGTTCTCGGCAAAGCCCAATAGGGGCTAGCCACCTGTATCACCCTCATTCTTTTTGCAGACACAAGAAGAATGGAGGAAGCGGCCTATTCAAGCTTAAGTCTTGCGAAGACTCAAGCTTGGGGAGGACCCCCAGGTAAGTATCCCTATCGATCAATAATAAACTCCTTGTTTTGAATAAATGCTAGAATCTTGGTGCATGCTACACTTAAAGGAAATGATGATCGAGTTACATAACTAGTTCCCCATGTGTCGCATCGATGCAACTTCTACTCCTGACATACGTGTTATATTTACTCGAGCACGATTACATCACAAGTATTGCCTTGTTCTGTGGGTTGCATTTATCACACCAAGTCTAAGCATTGTGGATTATGATATGGCATGATTAGGACTTGTCGCAATTTCTTAGCATGGCCAAATTCCAGATATGTTTTTCTATTAAATTGCTGCATGTCTTAAAAATCCTTTTTGTTTTGGATAACACTTCCCCTGTGAGGAATTATTTACCTACCAGAGCCATATCATGACAATATTCAAAACAGCCCCACTCATAGCCAATTGTTCATGTGTTGAGTTTAGTTAAGGTTTAAATGCTTTTGAGAGTAAGCACTCCTTCTTCCGGTCATAAACTCCTTCGCGTGTGTTCTTGTTTTTCGTTCCAAAAAAAAAAGAATGTTTGGAAAATAAACCAAGCACCTTCCTACATTTGCAAAACTTTTGGTCCTTTCAAAAGACTCAAGAATACTTCAAAATTTTTTACGGACCATGCAAAAGTTATAGCCTCATGCACCATGGAGTATATAAAAAAAAAAACTCCATGGTTGCATCCCAAAATAAAAGGCTATATGGTTCCTATCATAAACATCTTGAGCAGAATAAGAGGACCAAAGTTTTCAAAAACCCCCTTCCATAAGTGTGAGTTCATCTTCTCCCCCTCCATCACAATTTTCCCTATGACCGGAATACAAGGAGTTGCTATGCCTCTTAAGATTTATTCTTTAGCTTTACAACATATGCATGGCATTTGTGCATTCCCTACCAAGCTCCATATAAAAGCCTTATCTGGTCGAAGGTAGGAACGAGTGAAGCTTTGTAGGAATAGCCTTATAAGAGGGAGAGGGGAAGTGTGAACCAAACAAAGGAGAAATTTTACCTTGTCTCGCAGCACATAAAAACTCTGGATATATACCTGCTAGAATTGCATGACTCATCCAAAAGTGTTGTTCTAATCTTTAATGCTATGTGACAAGGTGAAGGTATATAAGCCCCACGAATATGCAACACTTGTGAATACTTCTGCGCTCTTGTATCTTTACCACTATTTAGGGAGTATGCTGTTGCATCTTTATTACCCATGGGGCACTTCTTATTAACTCCTAATCCGCCAGTACCCTAAGTTCCGAGTTTGCTCGGGACGAGCAAAGTTTAAGCTTGGGGAGGTTGTTGGCGGTCGTTAAACCATGTTTTGACCGCCACCCTACCGGTAAATAAATGCATGTCACCAAGATTCTGTGCATAGTAGTTAGGATTAATGCCACTCCACAAGTTTTGGTGATATTTGGATGCAGGAGGGAAATATGGAGGAAAGTGGGCCTAGCTGGCACAAAGACAGGCCGGCTGGCCCCACCCATAGGCCGGCCGGCCCCACATGGTAGCCACAGGCCTCGGCCTTCCTCCAGTGGGCTGCAAACAGGCCCACAACGCAGAATCAAAATCCTGTTCAGAAGAATTCCACCGACATTCTAGAAGGTGGGCAGTTTGGGCCTCAACTTGGCCCTCACTCCTCTTCTGCCGCCCCCACGAAGCCACCGACTGGACAACCGCCATCAGGAGAGCATCAGGACCATCCAGGGCGAAGGAGGTGGCCAACCGCCACAATGGGTGGCCGGCCGGCCCCCCTACTTGGCCGGCCGGCCTACCTTGGCGGCCCCGCCACTCCATCTTTTGCTATAAAATCCCTCAGGCCGTGAGGAGGCTATAAATACCCCTGGTTCCCTCCGGTTCAACTCGCACCAGCACCTTCACACACACTCCTCTTCAAGGAGTCACTTCCACTTGTGCCACAATGTAGAGTAGGCTAGTTGGTCATGGGAGTTAGAGTAGAAGTGAGAGCTCCCCTCGAAGTTCCGGAGTTTTCTTCGGATATTGGGTAAAGCTCTCTTGTATCTTTTCTTTTTTGGATATTCTTTAATATAATTATTTTCTTATTTATTTTCTTATTTATTTATTTTAGTTTTTCTTTTAGTTTACATTTATTTATTTAAGTAATAATTATAGAGAAATTCTTGTGTTGGTTCCACGTCTGTGTATGGTAGGTCTATCTGCATGGGTTGTTTGCACCGCAAATGCTTACACAATCCACATAGATTTGTTATGCATGGTTGGCTTGCTCTTACGCGAAGAGTATGTTATCTAGGATATTTGCTTGTATGGTAGCCGCGAGTACGTGTGACAGGCGTACCGGTATCTGTAATCCACCACGTCCGGGTGATGGTTTTAGGAGGGAGGTCAATAGCACGTAGTTCCCCAAGGTAGTTGAACCTAATTCTCGGGTTGCTACCTTGGCATGCGTGTGCCCCGATATGCAGGAACGAATCTATAATGAAAGCTTAAGTAGATATTTGTAACCCCTAGGCTGATACCCTTCTTCTCGTTGTCCTCCCAGTTGACTAGTTCTATCTCTTTATCTTCATATGGAATCCTTATGTGTGTTCGCTTGTCACCCATCATATATTTCATCTACCCATGCTTTGGTTTGGTTTGCAAGTTATAAATAATAGATATTTCTTTGTTAATTAATGATATTCTTAGCCATGCTTCCCTGTGGAAATATAAATACGATACCCTTAGAATACTCCTGGGTGAAATGCTACAACGGTGTTCCGTGCGCTTGCGGAAGTTGAATTTAATCTCTGTGCGTAAGAAACACCAACACTGGCGGCGAAGACGGCGAGGACCAGGAAGAGGCCCGAGGAAGTAGCCCAGGAAGCCATCTTGATATGTCTACGTGGTGAGGTGTAGAGGGGCTTGGTAGTGTGGGAGATGTTAGGGAAGGCGCATGGGTATTTATAGTAGGTGGCTGGGGAGCATATGAGGGGTGGTAGCTTGGGAAAGTCAAGTCAATGCTTGTGGAATCACGTTAATGTCCTCGAGTCGCCAACATTGTTAGTCAATACGTGAGACTCGGCAGTTCGAATGTTCAAGGGTTTATCATCATCAGTGACTCGACTTTGTCCATAGGAGCCACTTCACAATTGTATAGACTGCATAGAGAACCGAAACATATGTAGTTTCGTGCACCACACATAACTCACCTTATAGAAACTCATCTTAGTGGAGGCAAATGTTCTCATCGACAATGAGGTAACTATGATAAACTCATTGTCAGACCCGGTCTCTTGACCGGAAGTCTCTCGACTATATTTTTTCATGTGACATCCTGGCTCAGGGCTTAATAGGATTGATAGAATACTCATATCAACAAGTTGCAACTTCTTTTCCAGAAGCTCATCTCGAAAGAACTCCGAGGTTAAGCGTGGGGTGCGCACGAGTGAGGACAAAGTGCGCAGAAAAGACTTGTGTTGGTCTGTGAGGGAAGTCTTGAGATCCTAAAGAGCTGCCAGGTGTGAGCGGCCCGGCTCGGGGAGCGGGACGTTACAGTTCATAAGGGTAAGGTGTACATTCATGTGTTAGTAGGGTGATTACATGTGCATGTACAGGGGTAAGGTATACATTCATGTGTTAGTAGGATGATTATATGTGCATGTACAAGCATCTACCGATCTACGTATGTTTGGTGTTCAGAAAAAGAAGCTGCCGTCCTATGCGAGAAAAATTTTAATTTCACTTGTATACTATTATGACTCGCTAGACTTTTCCTGCCTTGCCGTGTATTACATTAATTGCTTATAATTTTTCATACGGCTCATCTAGATGAAGCTTAATCCTTTATTTATGACAACGTCACAAGGACAACACATTGATGTTTTGGGGATAAGAAGTGGCTAATTCTAGTCCTTTTCGACAGGAGGACTAATAGACGGACTAATTGTTAGCCAACTCACAAACTAACTATTTTCATATTAAGCAACCAAACCCAACTAATAGGGACTGATAGATCCAATTAATCACGAAATGACAAGAATACCCTAGGAATAGCAATTAGTCCAGGATCGAATACCGACCGGACTAACAATCAGTCAATGGCAAACATGCTTTCTCTACAGTCCGAACTAACAATTAGTTCGAGCTCCAAACATACACCTAGCTAATTGTTAGTTAAGTATTTGGTAGCTAAGTGTTAAACATGACTGTACCGAACATGCATGCGAGTCCTTGTTTTTTTTGAATGTCAACGGGGGGAAGATCCCCGCCTGAGATTCCATTTTCTATTAAATGGGTAGCCCAAAAATGGCTCAAGAGAAGTATACAACAGCATGCCCAAAGCATAACGGGCTCATAGTTGAGACAACAACACCAAGAACTAAGAAAGAACAGAGATAAACTAAGAACAACTATCGACCTCCCGACAAACCTAGCCCTAATCTTGAACACAAATTTACGGCAACCACCGATCGTCGACAAGCTTCACTACCAAACAACATGCTTTCCTTCACCGCAATGTCCATTGCACCACCATACCACCCCTCATAGTTGCGCTGCCCTGTTGTCACCCTTCACCTTCCACCCAGGGGAGGAATCCTTGAGGACGAAAGGGCCGCCCAACAGGATGGGGACTAAGAGCGGGGGAGGCACGCTGAGCACTGCGAGCCGGACAATTAATGTCGCCCTCCCTTGAAGCTGACGGCAACACCTTGAGAGCATCCGGTCTCTACGAGCCACCATCCGACGCCCTTTACGGGGAGGAACCCAAAAAGGAGAGAGAGCCAGCAAGCGTGGATGCACACGGCATATGAATTGATGTCACCGACAACAAGGAGTCCGACAACGAAGCAGAGGTGTCAGCAGCAAACACCCACCAAGCCACAGTGAAAGACGATCACAAGGCCAACACCATAGGCCAGCTCCAGGGAGACGACAGGAGAAGGGACACAAGACAGATCTCCAAAGCACTAGAGCACGTCCTTGTGACCTTGTCATTAACAATCAAGTCCTTGCATTGCGGAGTCAAAAAAAAAATAGTCCTTGCATTGCATCGGTATGAACGTGCATTGACCCGTAGCAAACATGCATTCATGCGAGTAGTTAAGGTGATGAAGATAGTTCTCTGAACCTGCTAAAAGATGATTTTCGCCTATGTACAGCTGGTTGCATTGTACATACATCTGAAATTTGTGGAAAATTAAATGAAATGGAATAATCTGTGCAATATATACATGGCTACATGGTTAGCGGAGCAGCAGGACCGATGTACAAGTCTCGGCGATCATGTGACGCTCATACGTACGATGAAGATATTTCCACTAAGACTGTATATGGTTGTAGATTAAGTGTTGTACGTTTGTGTATACACGTAACGTAATGGCCAAATCGCCTAGAATTTCCGCGCGGCCTGTGGAAGAAAGGAATCGTATCTGTGGAACATATGTGGCTGACGGACCCAGGAATAAGGGGGCAAGAGATCATGCCGATCGATGAAAATGGTAATGACCAGATCTTCTGCACAAGTCAATCTAGATAGAACTAGAAAGATGGCGCCGCATTACCGCGCCTCATGGCCCACAACAGTGAGAAAAACTTCAAGATAACATATTTCAATTAGTACATGGTCACAAAATGTTAGGCGTATGATGTATTTGTTATCGAGGTTGAGCATCTTAGCATTTTCACTTTTTGTTTTGGCAACGTATCTTAGCATTTTCTTAATAAGTTATTAATTTTTATTATTAATAATTTTAGAAAATGACAGGCAAGTAACCTAATGAGATGGATACTTGTACTGTCACGAAGGAAGCGGATAATAGCTGAATGTGTAGAAAGTTATGGAAAAATGGATTTTTGTGTCTAGTTGAGTATCAAGCTACTGAGTTTGTCTCACAACAGCCAAGGATCAGAATCCATGATCAAGCAGATTGCTAAAATCATGAGCATGTGAAATCAGCAAACCTAATACATATATGTGCTTTTTGAGTGCTCTCTGAACTGATAGTTTTGTACAATGCAGTAACACTTTTATGCAATCACTGAAGTAAAATTTACACGCATTGAGTGCTTAGAAACTGTATTTATATAGATGTATTTGAACTATATGATTTAGTAATATTTCGTTGAAAGCACTGTAGTTTTTGGAAAGACAAAGAATAAAGAAACATAACCTCCAATTATTTCTTGGGTAGAATTGTATATAATCTTTAAAATTACACACAGACCTACTTATATTCTGCAAGTACCAGATATAGAATTAATGTTTATTTACTGTACAAAAATTCTCAATCAGATATACAAAATGATAGACTTGATATACTAAATCTTTTGTTCTGAAGACTTTGTCAGGACAGTAATAAAATCAAGTCTATTGCTCCGCTGGTTGCTTGAAAGAAGAAAACACGTTTTGTCGCAATATTGTACTCTTTAAGTTTCAAATAATGGCATTCAGAATTTATTCTCAAGTCATGGTTCAATTGAAGATGATATTGAAATATTTAAGACGTTCAGATTTTAGTGCTAGCTTTCTTAATCAAGTCTGAAGCATATATGTTTAAATGCAAATATAATCAAATGAAAAATTAATAAGATAAAATTAGTTACAACTAAGTAGAAGATAATACATGTATATGGTGTCTTTATAAGAAAAGGAGGGATACACATCAGCCTACCTACGACAGGTCATACAGGTTAGTGACAGTAGGGGTTTGCAAGTTTCAATCCCCTTAGTTAGCAGTCAATAATCTTTTGAAGATACATTCCATAGCGCTAAAATTAAAGCTTGGTGAAACAATGAATGTTCTTTTGAACTCAATACTGTCAAGTCTTTTGATGCTTTTGCTCAGATTGTACCAAGTCCTTACGCAAGATCTTTGCATAAAAGCAATGTTGCATTAAACAATACCTTCATCTTGGATTTAATAATTATTAAATTTGCTCAGATTGTAACAAGTCCTTACGCAGGATTCTTTTGAGCAATTAACCGAACAGGTTGCGAGCATTCTTAGTATGTGGGAGGGATTCAAATACCTGGGCAGTTGCTTATTCCTCTCCATGGCAACACAGAGCAAGGCAACACTGGTGCTTCGGTAGTTGCTAGCCTTCTGTTGTCTCCACACATCACTGCACATAACCATTTTTTCAGTTCAGCGACCCAACGTCCCCTGCTGTTTTGCTATGCCGATGCTTGTGCTTCACATCAGACATCACCAAGAGCGAGAGGGAGAACGGTAATGTGAGCATCCACTTAGGCAGATCTTCACGAAACGGCTGTTAGGACGCAGGGAGAGTCTGGGCGCACACCCTGTGCTTCGCCTTGTCTGGCTGGTACTCCAAGCACAGCACAAGCGGCTTCACCCATGACCGGATAGCTGCAGCCTGCAGGGTTCATGCTTGTGGAAGACGGGCACCTTGAGGAGCACCGCAAAGACTCGGATAAGATCAGCGTGATGTAGCGGTAATGCAACGTCGGGTACTTGCCATCTAGTTTCTCTCAAAGTCGCAATCGGAGCAGAGGAACATTCTCCCGCTGTCGCTGCGACAGAGTCGCAGAGGAAGGTGGAGAAATCGGCAGAGTGGAAGTAGCTGCGGCAGAGTCACAGAGTTATGGGTAAATCGGGTTTCATTATCTCCAGCAAGGCCTCTACTCAGCCCCTACTTTATTATTTAGGGGTTTGAGCAAAAAAAAAATCATCTCTAGCAGAGACCTTACTTAGACTCTCATTTTACATGCCCCAAACTCTATCTCCAAGCTCCCATTCCTAAGGTCCTCCAATCCCCCCTCTCATTCGTGGGTCTTACTATTTTTTTCATTTTCCTTTTTTTCTCTCTACTTTTTCTTTTTCTCTCTCTTCTCCCTCCACCCGCACGCCATAGGCCCGGTCTCGCCGGGCGCCCTCGACGCGCCGGGCCGCCCACACCCGACCCCCCTCGCTGCCCGCGCCCGGCCATGCCTCCCCGCCCTATGCCCGCGCCCGGCCGCCTCCATGTTCGCCCTACTCTGCGCGCGCCGTCGCACCAGGACGCCACGCCGTCGCCTCTCCGGCCATCAGCGGCGAGCAGGCGAGCCTCCCCCACCAGCTGCGCGCCGCCCTCCCTCATGCTGCCGCCAGCCGCGCGCCGGCCGCCGCTCTCCTGCGCGCTCCTGTCGGGCTGTAGCTCGCCGTCGACGCCGTACCGGCATACCCGTCCATCGAGCTGTAGCCCGCCCTTCCCCTTCTCTCACTTCCACCCCAGATCTGAGTAGCGCCGCCGTTCGCTCCCTGCCCCGCGCCGCCCAAGCTCCATAGCCGAGCCTGACGGGAACCGACACGAGCGCGCGTTGGCCGTGAAGAGGAGGGAGATCCCGGCACCGCGACCCGCCATGGTTGGCTGCGTGAAGACGTAGAAGCCGCCGTGCTGCCTCCCATGGCTCGCGATGGCCTGCACCTCCCATGGAAGAAGAAGCCGCCATGCTACCTCCCATGGATTTTCGGCCCGAGGCGAGCTTGGGGGCGGCACGGGGAGAGGCGGCGCGGAGGAGAGGGGTGGCGTGGGGAGAGGTGGGGCGGAGGTGAGGGGTGGTGTGGGGAGAGGCGGGGCGCTGGGTGGAGAGGGCACGCCGTCGACGCCTCCCATGCGAGGTGGCGCACAAGGAGGGGAGGGGCGACGTGGGGAGAGGCGGGCGCCGGGAGGAGACGGCGCGCCATCGACGCGCGCAGGGTGAGGCGGCGCACGCAGAGGGGAGGGGAGGCGCGGGGTGAGGCGGGGCGCGGAGAGGAGAGGGCGCCATCGGCACGCGCGGAGGGAAGGGGCGGCGCGGGTGCGGCTGTGGTGGAGAGAGAGAGAGAGGAGAGGGGGAGGAAGATGATAAGGTTAGATGGTTTGAGACATTGACAAATGGGTCCAACATGTTAGGTTAAAATGAGGGCTTTGAGATATGAGAGCCATTGCTGGAGTTGGTGTAAAAAACTGGGACTCTAAATTTACATACCAGCTCCTAAATGATATTTTGAGGGTTTAATTTTACATGCCCTGCTGGAGATGCTCATCCGACGCGAACAAGATCTAACGGCCTATATTGCGAGATTACCAAATCGGACGTTTGACACATAACGGGTGACGTGGATATCGCCATAACCCGACATTGGGAGAGTAAGAGATATGCCCGTGGAAACTTTGTGGATTAATCTCAGTTTCTACGGCGACTTTATTAGCTACTATAGCTTGTCTTTGTAGCCATCGTACATTATCCCTCTCCATGACTCGGCAGTTTTGTACAGCAATTCCCACCCAGTGCTGATCGACTGGATAGGACCCTCAATTAGTCAATTGCAGCGGGGGCTCTGGGCGAATGCGATGGCGGGAAAATACAGCAGATACTCCATCCTGATGCCGTACGCCGGGACCTCGAACCTGACCTGGTCACCGAGGCAGCGCATCTCGCTGACGTCGAGCCACGTGGACCCAGCTCCATCGTGATGCCGTAGGTCCGAGTGATTGACTGGTTGCCGAGGACCCCGCCGACGCAGCGGCCGTACCGGAACCTGTACGTCTTGCCGTCCGCCGCGGCGGAGACGGTGCAGTCGTCGCCGGGGAGCGTCACGTCCAGGGCGCCGCCGACTTGGACCTCGTACGACTGGACGCCTTGCGGGAGGAGGCCTCGTGGCAGCCTGTTCTGGGCCAAGATGTCGTACACTGTGCAGTTGGACGCGGCGGCGGCGGCGTGGAGAACGGAAGCTGAAAGGACGACGGCGAGGAGAAGGTGCGTGGCCATGGCTGGTGCTTGGGATGGGTAACTAAGAGCAACCACAAAGGATGATGGTGTTGGGGGAGATCCCGGCCGGCCTTGTATACATAGCTGACAGCCAAATCCAAAACAAGGAAACTTTTATAATCATATTTATTTCTGCAGATTACGTTCTTTAAATGAACATATGGGAACTAAAGCTAAAATTTGCCATCTACAGGCATTCCTGCATATATACTTTCCATTTTACTCGCATGCACATCACAGAATCAATGCAGCAAAAGAATGCAAACGTATAAGCATTTATTTGTGTTTGATTTTGCCAAATCAAATTCCTCAAAAATGGCTACCTCACATTGAAAGCGAAATATACAATCACATAAATGAATGCTACATATATAGTTTTATACATAAATGAATGAGGACATATCAGGTGCACATAAAGTATTTAGTGCACATGTGCACAAACTTTTTTGGCCGTGAGATCTAATTTTGATGGCCTGAAGTATTGGCAGTTTGGAAAGTATCGGCCATGATTTTAGCAACCTTAAATCCAGATTGTGTTTCCAAAAACATTTGCTTCATCAATGGAAATTCCCACCTATAATTTTAGACGTGTAGATGCAATCCAATGGCTCTCAATAAATTTGTGCACATATGCACCAAATATTTCGTTTGCACCAAAAGGTTTCCTATGGCACTGCTTTGAGAGTTCTTTTATATCTCAACATTGTGATTGATTAACATGCATCGCTATCCAAAAAAGATCATAGCGAAGCACATTGAATGGATGCTTGGAATTTTCATTTCTATTTATGATAGTTAGATCTGTTTGGATCCTCTAGCCAACTAAAATTAGCCATCTAAACATTTAGCCAGCTAATATTGAGAGCATTTCCATAAAAGCCTTTGTAAAACTAGTTGATTAGCTAAAACTAGCAAAACTGGGATAAAAATTGAATCCAACAGTGTCTTCAAAATCATCTCATCGCTATCTAGCTCAGTATCCAGCCCCTCCGCTAGCCATCTTTCGCGAGCCACCTCCGCTCGCCATCCCCTCGTCCAGCACTTCGTCCTCCTCCCGCGCGCCCTCCCCGACCCAACCCCTCCCTGCCAGCACGGCTGTACGCGCCGCCCTTCCCCTGCCGGCGCGGCCCGTCCCCGCCGCGTCTGCGCGGGCCTCGATGCCCGCGCGCAGCAGCCGGAACAGGAAGCCGGACGTCACGCCGTTGTCGTCATCGGTCGGAGCGCATATACTCCCTCCATTCCAAAAATGGTGTATATCTAGGATTCAAATTTTTAGCGTAAAATATTGATGTAGTGGCAAGCAAGCAAACATTGCTATTTCTACTCAGAAGACAAGAGTTCCGGATATCTTTAGTCTCCATATATTTCCGTTCAGTGGTTCATTTTCTGCTACTGATGGCGCACACCTGGTAGAAATAAAAAAAATGCCAAAAGCGTTTTATTACTATATTCCTCAGTACATTGGTACTAGTCAAGCAACTCATGCTGACCAAGCACAAAATAAATCATTTCAAAAATTCACTCATATAGCTAGAAAACATATATATGCAGGATAGGAGCAGTCATGATGCCCAGCTTCTTCGCACTAATCTACTGGATATATATAGGAGCCTCAGATGCCCGGCTTCTTCGCACTAAGCAGAAAAGAATTTCCAGTATCAGCACGTAGTCGTCATATATTTCCATTCAGTGGTTCTTGGAGCATGTTTGCTTCTACTGCACGATTTAGGCCCTGTTTGGATCCACCTCCTAAGCTTTTTTTTATTGAACCTCCTAAACTTTTGGCTGGCTAATTTTAGTCACTTGGAATTCAAACATAGCCTCCTAAATCTCCTAAACTAAAGCCCACCCCTTCCTAAAGTTTGGCCCTGTTTGGATCCACCTCCTAAACTTTTAGCTGGCTGGCTAATTTTAGTCAGTTGAGATCCAAACATAACCTCTTAAAATCTCCTAAACTTTTAGCCCACCTCCTCCTAAGAGCATCTCCAAGAGAGCCCCGTAAACCTTCCTTAAATCAAAACATTGGGATCTAATTAAAAAAATCATCTCCAACAGAACCCCAAAACCATCTCTGTTTTTTCATAGCCCCCAAACTCCCATCATTTGTAGCTACAAATAGTGGAAGAATTGGGGCTCCCATATCTTCTTTCTGCTATGGAATTAATATTTTTGTGGCCCTAAATGCTGATGCGGCCCAATCAAAAGTGTTTTAATTCATTTTTAGGGGAGGACTGTTGGAGGAGGAGAGAAAAATTCCCTCTCATAATTTTTTGATTGATCCAAAAACAAGTTTATAGAGTCAATTTTATAGGAGTTCTTGGAGATGCTCTAAACTTTTAGCCTCTAGTCACCTCAAAGCTACTAAAATCGACTAAGCATATATAAAAAAAGGAAAGAAACACATTAAAAAGGCAAGAAAAGTCTAAAAACTAGAAACATTACTTAAGAATCCAAACAAGTACCTTCTAAAGTTAGTTGGCTAAAAAATTAACTGGCTAGAGGATCAAAACAGGACATTAGAACCAACAACCAGCCATGTTTGCGTACAAGTAGAAATAAGAATGCTCAGTCAAGAAATTCGTGCCGACCAATAGCACAAAATAAATTATTTTCAAATGCACGCATAGAGCGAGAAACACATGCAGGACAGTAACACAGGCCGGCATCATCACGAATCGAAATGGGGCGGGCATGCATGCATGATGCCCGTGAACGCGGAGCAGTGGCTTCTTCCCGCCGCCGATCAATTAACTGGATACATACATAGGAGCTTCAGTTGCAGCGGGGGCTCTGGGCGAAGGCGATGACCGGGAACCACTGCGTGGACGCCGGGAGCTCGACCCTGAGCCGGTCGCCGAGGCAGCGCATCTCGCCGACGTCGAGCCACGTGGACCCCATCTCCATCGTGATGCCGTAGGCCCGGGTGATGGACTCGTTGACGAGGACGCCGCCGACGCGGCGACCGTACCGGAACCTGTACGTCTTGCCGTCCGCCGCGACGGAGACGGTGCAGGCGTCGCCGGGGAGCGTCACGTCCAGCGCGCCGCCGACGTGGACCTCGTACGACTCGACGCCCTGCGGGAGGAGGCCTCGCGGCAGCCTGTTCTGGGCCAGGATGTCGTACACCGTCCAGTTGGACGCGGCAGCGTGGAGAACGGAAGCCGAGAGGACGACGGCGAGGAGGAGAAGGTGACTCTGCTTCGCGGCCATGGCTGGTGGTTCGGACGGATAACTAAGAACAACCACAAAGCATATGTTTACTGTACTATATAAGCGCAGCACGGATAGTACAGGGAGAGGTGGTATATCACTGGTCTTGTATACATTAGCTGGACAGCCAATAGGCAATCAATACAAGAATTTTTTTTGGATAGTATTTATTTGGCAAAATAAATGTTCTCCAAATGAACATGCATGGAAGTTAAGCTAAAATTACCATCTAGCAGCATGCCTGCACACTTTCCTGGCTTGCAGAAATCACAGAATCAAGGCACCAGATATGATGAATATAAATGTATCAAACTTTCTTTGTGTTTGTTTTCAAAAAAAAAAAAATCAAATTAAGTTCCTAAAAATGCAGATCTCTCATTGAAAGTGAAATATACGATCTGATATTCTGTCCATGCACTGCCCTCACCCATATATATGAGCACAAGCATGCACACCCCACACCCTATGAATGGTTAAGAGATACGGGTCTTCTTGCAATAAAAAAAACACGCGCACGCACACTTACACCCTAAACCCTTCATGGGCACGCCAACATAATAAAAAAAAAACCACCCTCACCAGCCTAGTAATTATTGTTGCTTATTTGGAGGAGGCACGCCAACAACAATTTATTGGAACATATACACAATCTTGATACAAAGTTCTTGTTCCGTTAATAACTGGTGAAGGGTTTAGCACGTGATCGCTTCCCCGTTTCACAGCCGTGGTTGCAGCTGCGGCCTGTAGCAGCCTAGTACTAGCAATGAAGTTAAGGCCCTGTTTGGATCCTCTAGCCGGTTAAAATTAGCCAACTAAAATATTAGCTAGTTAATTTTTTAGCCAACTAATTTTAGGAGGTACTTGTTTGGATCCTTGAATAATGTTTCTGGTTTTTAGACTTTCCTGCCTTTTTTAATGTGTTTCTTGCCTTTTTTATATGTTTAGTCGATTTTAGTAGCTTTGAGGTGACTAGGGCCTAAAAGTTTAGGAGGGGGTGGGCTAAAAGTTTAGGAGATTTTAGGAGGTTTATGTTTGGATCCCAATTGACTAAAATTAGCCAGCTAAAAGTTTAGGAGGTGAATCCAAACAGAGCCTAACTGCCGCAACTGCGCTTGCAGCCGCAGCTACTAAAATCTCTATCGAATTGGAGCTAGGCCGCAACACTTAAGATTTAGATAAGAGAGTAATGGCCCTTTTTGTAGTATTGTTTGCTAAATGGCCCTTTTTGTAGTAGTGTTTGCTAAAGCTGATATATATTATACTGGTATCATTCCTATGGAGAAGCACAAACGCCAATTGAATACGCTCGGTCAAATTTATGTGGCATGAGAATAGAGACCTCGCTCCAATCCAAGCCATCACATTTCTGTCTTCCCATTGCCGCTCGTCACCTGCTATATATCTGTGTCCACAAATCGGCTTTCTCACTCACTTCCATGCAAGCATTATACCCCATATAAGTAGTGGACGTTGAGTATGTATGTTTTCTAATGTTAATCGAATGACTTAAAGGCATGACTTACACATTGTGTGCACTAAAAGGCGTCTTATGTCATTGCTTTGAGAAACATTGTATGTACGAGTTCTTTTATACCAAAACATTGTGATTGATTACCATATGCATGCAAAATTAAAGCACTTAACTAGAAGCACATCGATGAATACTTGATATTTTCACTTATATTCATAGAAGTTATTATCTTTAAGGCTTTGATCAGAATGTACTTCGCGACTACTGCAGGATTGACCCTTCAATTATGTCTTATCATGATAATTTAAAATACCAGACCGCTAGGGTTATCCATAGAGCGAAAGGAGCTACCAAACATGCTTTTACAAAATGGCTAGACTCATTATAATTATGTATTTCTTAAGTATGTTTTTTGTTTACTTGTCTGTATACTCTTTAATTACTTATTAATATATAATCGTAGCAAAAATGATTTGCTCCATAATTTGGTACTTTTTTTTTGCACAGATTTGGTACTTATTTCTGCTAATTCTGACGAGCTCTGTTCTTATTGACCAGGCGTCGTGGTATATTGGACAAAGATTTACTAACGGGCGTGCCGTAGATTACTTGTAAAGTTCCTAGACTTCAGCCACCTTCTTCTCGCCAAACAACAGATTCGCGTACGGCAGGAAGTGGCACACCGGCGCGCCGCCGGGCTGAGTGCGCAGTATCTCAAACGCTGGGTGACCGGGGCTCCAGTCCTTGGTGTCGAGATGGCACAGCGCCGCCATGGCCACCGTCTCCGCGCCGCTGCTGTCGACGCCGCGCAGCGACATCATGTACGCCCTTGCGGACACCGTCAAGTGGCACACGTACACGGCGTACGGGAACGGCACGTCGTGGCAGCCGACGTGGCGGTCGCCATCGAGCGGGACGACCTCGTCGACGACGTACCGCCGCGGCGGCAGGCCGGCGCGAGGGATCGCCGACGCGACGGCCCACACCTCGCCGGCGGCGAGCATGGCCTTGGCGCTCTGCACGGTGCTCTCGAGGGACATGGTGCACGCCTCCTTCGGTTTGCCGTCGTTGTTGGGAGATGCCTGGCATCTTTGGATGGTGTTGTTCAGCGTTGCGGCGTCGGCGGAGCCGAGCGCGATGTCGAACGTGGCGAGGACGTCGTTCAAGTTGGTGAAAGGTAGTTTTTCGGCGACGTCGCGAGGGAGAATGGGAGGAAGTGACGTTGGTGGGTAGGAGACCTTCATGGTGGTGCCCGGGCGCACTTCAGCCTGGTGGAAGAACAGGCCGGCTGGAGGCACAACTGCATTATCTTGACTGTCTTTCTTCAGGAACTTGCTAGGCGAGGACGAGGCGTATCTGCTGTTCAGAAACTTGGTAGGAGAGGAGTCGTATCTGCTGTTCAGGAACTTGGTAGGCGATGAAATGTATCTGCTGTTAAGAAACTTGGTAGGGGAGGAGCTGTATCTACTGTTCAGAAACTTGGTAGGCGAGGAGCTGTATTTGCTGTTTAGGAACTTGGTAGGAGACGAGCTGTATCTGCTGTTCAGGAACTTGGTAGGCGACGAGGCGTATCTACTGTTTAGGAACTTGCTAGTTAAGGTGGCATATCTATTGTTTAGGAACTTGCTAGTTGAGGAGGCGTATCTATTGTTCAGAATACACTAGGCGAGTTGGCGGGGATAGAATGGTCCATAAGCTGTGAGTGATCAATGCCTGCATGAACGATAGATCAACAATTACGCAAAAAAAGAGATATACATGCTTTTACCGGCAAAAAGTAGATATAAATATTGCTTTACCAAGATGTTACAGCGTATTTCCACGTTTTGAAATGTGTAGCCAGCAAGTAGGAAAAACTTACCTTCCTGGACCATTTCCGCAATGGCCTCAGGCATCGGATTGTCCGGCAGGGCCTCGTCCCAGAACCGTGCCGCCGGAGTGCCAGCGGCAGGCTGCTCTCCATGGACCATCGCAGCACCGGTGGCCACCACCATCACTAGGAGGAGCGCTGATGGATGCATTATGCTCATGAGATCTAGCTGGGAGTCCTCGGACAAGCTTTTCTGCTCTGAGATTCTGCTCACGACTTGCAGCCGATATATATAGAGCCTTGGCAGCTTCGCTGTCCCTCTGAGCAAGTGACCACACATGGCCATAACACGCACTTTTGTTATTCCTTTTTTGGAAGGCGATCGCCTCTGCTCCCCATACGTTGCTTTCTGTCGCGTGGCGTCGGTGATGGACAGCTCAAGCTTTAGGTGAATCGATGTAACACATTATTATATATGGTCGAAAAGAAGTTTTAACCTCGTCAGTACTTTGTTTTGAACATCGATCCGGCCTCCAGTATATGTCTTGGGCCATTAAGTTTTTCAACCATATGTTACTTTTGAATTATGACCTATATTTATACTTGTTTTTTATGTAAGGGCCGGGGAAGGATTGAAGCACATGAGGGGCGTGACATGAAGTTGGCACTGAATTTATATATGCATATACTCCCTCTGTCACTTAATACATACTACTAGAGAAATTCAATTCTTGTTGAGAATAATTCCTTTGTCACCCAACATATGCATAGTTTCCTTTTTTCGAGTTGTCAGGGTCTCCAGTCATCAATATTGATCCAACGTTATGGCAATACACATGCAAACAATGGTACTATTCTTTCAGTGGTATAGGGAAAATTTCATCGACAATGAGATGCTTGTAGTGACTTTGTCAGTCTAAGATCTACCGACCTATCTGGTAGGTATTCATATGGACACGGTGTTCTTGCGTGTTCTTGTAATGGTGAGTGTTCATACGTCCACAGTGTTCACAGACTATATTTCAAAATATAGATTTTTAAAGCCATGTATATATTCAAAGGACATATCCTAAAATGATTCTGGGTAGTCTTAAAATTTTATAGAATATCTTCTCGAGTCACCATGAAACTGGCATGGACAACTCAGCTTGCAACACTTGCAAGAAAACATGTAACTTTTGGGTTATCATGTGCATGCTGACAGGCGGCGAAGATCACCGTATGGCCAGGCTTAGGCTGCCCGCACTGGGCTACGGTACCGGTTCCTGAAGGAAGGAAATAGAGGAAATGCCCCTGCACCGGTCTCCTTCATAGCTCACGCTATACAAGAGTAAGCTCTTGCTTCCTCTATTTCTAGAGCGATCCCGGGACTCCGCAAAGGCGTCGCGGCCCCACGCCGGACCCACCTCGCCACCAACCGCTGCTGCCCCCAACCTCAATCACACCACCATGGCCGCCGCCGCCCTCCGCCGGAGCCCCACCCTCCTCCTCCGCCGTCAGCTCCTCGTCCGCCTCCTCTTCACCCAAGCAGCAGCAGCGGCGGCGGCGTACCTGTGCTCTGGCTCCGCCGGGGGCAGTGGCGGGAGGGAGAGAGAGAATGGGAGACGAGCATGGCGAATCGAGCACGGACGGTCGCACGGATGGCGATGGCGGCCACGGCGTCGAGCTCGTCGTCGGATGGGGAACAGGCAGGGGCGGCGGCGGTGATGGCGTGCGGGGAGGGGAGCGGGCGCGTCGGGCAGGGATACGGCGGTGGATGCGGAGGCCGGGGCGGTGGGGGCCGCACGGGGCGGGTGATGGCTGCGGCGGCGTGGTCCTGCGCGATGGCGGGGGTGGGCGGCGCGGCGCGGGGAGGGCGTGGGGTCGGCGCGGCGGGCGATGCGGGAGGCGCGGCGGGGAAGAGGACCGACGGCGCCAGACGAATGGATAAGGAGAGAGAGAGAGAAGGGGCGGCGGGAGAGAAAAAAGAAAAGGAAAAAAAATAAGAGAGAGGGGAGATGGTAGTTGGGATGGTTGAATAAAAAATATAGAATAGGGTATAGAGGAAGGATATAGAGGAATGATGGGTGCGGGAGAAATTGGTATAGAGGAGAGAATCTCAATGACTAAAACAGAATATTCCTTTTAGAGGAAGGATATAGAGGAACACGAGTGCGGAGAGCCTTAACCCCAGGCCTATCCGTGGGACCGCTTCCGTTGTGTCCTGACGCTGGTTGCGCGCCCATAACAGACACAGCTAGCAGGCACACTGTTGTCTCTTCTATCTCTTTGGTTTCTAGCGCTGAAGTTTCATCATCGATTAGACATTTACGAAAGTTATCTTCTGGAATTTTTTTCCGAGGAAATATCTCTGCTGGATGAACAGCAGGCTGCCAAAAAAAAAACATGTAGAACCTTGTTTCGTTCATTGTGCATCACAAGTTTCTTATCACAAGCTTCGGGGGGCCACCACATGAATTATTTTAAACTAGCCTATCATTTTGTGCTCCTGCACAGCTAGCGATCTTTTTTTTTTTTTTTTTTGCTTTGGTTCTCATTTAAATTCCAGCAATAGATGGGTTGATTTCAATAGATCCATTATGTCTAATGGGAAGAAGATCACTTGATCAAGATGTTTCCATTATACCAGTTAAAAATGTGGACTCACTTCATAATGTAATTTTAACTTTTATTTGTTTTCTTACTTTTTCATGATTCATCCTCTTAATAGTTTAGGCCTATGGGCATCGGCTTCCAATGCCCCCTCGTGAAATACTCCTTGATGAGTTTGTTCTTCTCTTCTACGAAATCACAATGTTTAGAGGTTCATCGGGCCGACCCGAACCATGCCCATCATGATGTTCGCGCAGTGCATGCATGGTCTCATGGCCTCTGGCCGACTGGAAGTTATGTTTTAGAAAACCGCATCATTAACAAATATCTTTCAAACATGTTTTTTTGGTACTTATGTTTCAGAAAACCCCCAATGTTAACAACTCAGACACTCACACGTGTTTTTATGGTACATGTTTCAGAAAACCTTGTTGTTAACAAATATCATTCAAACCTTATGTGCGGCACCCACTGCAGGAGGTTCATCAGCTCACCGTGGCAGTCCTGGACTGCGTCGTGGTGGCACTATCGAAGAATATCAACTCACCCAGTTTTCAAGCAGCGGCATGCGGCTGCCCAACTGTCATGAACAAGCGGTCGCATGTGGGCCGCCGCATGAGCCCGCGTCAGACTTTTCGGCTGATGCGGGATGCGGGGTGGGCAGTCGCATCCTGCCCCGCTTGCATCGCTACTATTATACTGATAAAAAGGATTAATAGCTTCTTTTATAACTTCATTACTATCTACTCTGATAAAAAATGAAACTAATGATACATGGTATGCTCTTTCATAACCAACATGCATGATACTAATTATGGCTTTAAACTAAGAAGGTTGTTGAGAATTGAGGAGGAACAGTTGATGGTTATGACAACAAAAAGAAGACATCATAAGCATTATATTGATCACCCTCTCGCTCGTAGGTGGGAGCGATGAGTAGGTACATATCATGATGCCTTTTCCAATTGGTGATGGTGTAGTCTAGATAGGTAATAACAAACACAACATTGTGATAATAGACTTACAACTACTCTATTATTTAACTATTTCTCTAAATATTTTGTTATAGCACCAATAATTCTGTTATCTCAATTCAGAACAATATTATATAGAAATTTGTTCTGGCAACATCTGATACATTGAGTCCCAAAATGTCATATCTGAAACTAATAACCTAGGCCAGCCATTGCATTGTAGCCACGTGTTAACAAACGAACTTCTTTTTCCACTTACATATCTGTTATCTAGCTAAATCACAATCTTCGATTTTTTGAGCTCGCTATGCAAATTATATCTCACACTGTTCTAAACCAAAACATTAATAAAATATCTTACATGGATCCAAACATTTTGTTGCTTCTGTTCATGAGGGATAATGTTTCTCACATTGCTCGAATTGAACCGTAAGAAATCAGGAGTCTGATATAAATCTTTTATGCGGTAGTTTATCACTGGTTGAAGTGGATTTTCCTCTGACGTGACATCGTCCAATGGAGAAGTAGTGTGGCCCAAGACGAGTAAAAGGGCTTAGGTGTCTCTTTCTAATGTATCTAATTTTTCTTTTCAAAGTATAGCTGATATAAGAAGCTCGCTTCTCCAATCGAAGTTTTAATATATACCTCTTAAATACTTTGTAAAAAGGAAACTCCATAGTTGGGACACTCTGACCAAGAAACCAACATATTGGCGTACCTTTAGTACAATGTATCACGATTATGTATTTATTCGAACAAGGTCACATATATAACTTTGATACAACACGATCGGTGTTACAAGCAGTACGGACACAAGATCCAGAACACTAATTTAGGGCTGACAAGAAGAGCACTTGCAACAACATACAAAGACATCATCCTGGACGCTCCACGAAGGTACTTATTTATTTGTGCTATAAATACAGGCATCATGCATCCTCCTGAAGACTTTACGTGACGAGTGCTGCTATATCCGAAAGCACCAGTGGCCATTGCACATGATTGATGGTATATATATGTTGTGGATCGATATCTTGCCTACCTGCAGGTTACTTGGCGTTGGATGCCTTCTTGCCGAACACCAGATTGACGGGGGCCATGAAGTGGCACACTGGCGCGGCGCCGGGCTGGGTATGCAGTATCTTCATAGCGGGGTGAGACGGGCTCCAGTTGGAGGTGTCCAGGTGGCAGATCGCTGTCATAGCCACGGTGGAGCCTCCTCCACGGAGGCCACGGAGCGTCATCCTGTATGCCTTGGTCGGCGTCCCCGTCATGTGGCACAAGTAGACGGCGTAGGGGTACGAGACGGCGTGGCAGCCCACGTGGCGGTCGCCGTCCAGCGGCGCCACCGCCTCGACCATGTACGCCTGCCGCGACAGACCGGCGCTGGTGAGAGCTGACGCGGACGCCCACACGCCATGGGAGGTGCCAAGCATGCGCATGGCGCTCTGCACGGTGGCCTCCAGCGACGAGGTGCAGGACTTGACGTTGCCGGCGTCGGGTTGCGCCTGGCACTCGCTCAGGCTCTTCCGCACCGCGGCCGCCGCGGCGGAGGTCGGCGCGATGTTGAAGGTGGAGAGGACGTCGTCAAGGTTGCTGAAGGGGACTTTCTCGGCGACTTCAAGTGGGAGGATGGGAGCTACGTCTGCCAGCGGGAAGAAGACCGTCATGGTGGTGCCCACGCGCACCTGCGTCTGGAAGAAGTAACCTGGCAACCCCGTCGACGTCGGTCCATCCGGCCAACTTCTTTACCGGGCAGCCGCCGGGGGCTTCCAACCGTTATTAACGCTTTCCAAGTTGTCGCGTACAGGGAAATGCTCCACAAGCGGCGAATGATCAATGCCTACAGGAACCCAACTAATATTAATATGGTATATACTCTCCGTTCATCTTTTCCACAGTATTCCATTGCATCGAATTCACGATATCTTCTCTCTCTTTATTTAGGGTCACCGTTTCAAACATTTGTGTAATGAAAAGAACATTGCGCTCGTTATAGTACTTCTACTTATCCGGTCATATATACGTTCATCATGTCAAAGAGGTCAAGTATCATTGCATCGTCACGATAACTGTGGAAGTGCATATTGTTTCGGACGATATATACATGTGTAGTCAAACTTTTTAAGACTTTGGGTATTGGTATATTTTAGAGTATCAATAACAATACAAGAAAAATGGCTTGCACGTTATTTAACTCAAACTTTTGTATAAGGACGCAAATGAAAAGAACGGAGAAGTTCATGTACGCATGCGATACGTCCGCCCATGTGGATCACTAATACCTTGTTGGACGAGGTCTGCGACGGCCTCTGGCATCGGCAAACCGGGGAGGGCCGCCTCCCAGAACCGGGCTGCCGGAGTGCCAGCGGCGGCATGCACCCCGGCGGCGCAGCTAGCTGCCACCAAAACCAGGAGGAGCACCACCGATAGACGCATGACTCGACCGTACATGGAAAGGTTTGGAGGATTGATGTTTGAGAAGCCGAAGCTTTGCTCTGCTTGATGAAGGTTGGCTCCCAATGGTCATGTTATATATAGCTCTCGCGATCCCTCTGACCATGTGGCCCCAGAGCGCCTCTGGTGCATTTTTTTTTTTTTTTTTTTTTTTTTTGCGGGCAGCCTCTGGTTCATTTTCATGAAAATGTTCTACCGGCTTGCTGTTACATGAAAGTTGCGCTAGTAATCAACATTCATGAAAATAGCTCTCGCTGTGCTCGTGGGGTCTTGACGAGATTCATGAAAATGTTCAACCGGGATTCACAGTTTCATGGTGGTATATCTTAAGGATATATTAATTCCATGAACTGTTAAAATGCGCTAATAATCAATATGATTTTGATATGAATAAAAAATGTTTCAATTGTTAGGGTTTGAAATTAGTAAGGCAATTCAGTTATTTGTGATTTAGTCATACAATTACCTACTGCGGCAAAATATCATAGTCAAAACAAATCCAATAGAAGTCTACGTCGTCTTGTGAAGTTTAGTGTCCTGTTGTATCACAAAACTACATATTATATCATGTATAGTCTTTCACAAGCTTACAGATTTTGAGTAATATGTTGTAAATAATATGCATAAGCATCACAAATAAATCTAAAATATGTTACATTAAATCGGTTGTTTTGTGATATTTTGTTATTACTCATAAATTCTGCATTCTTTTTATTCAATACAATTTCAAAAAGTATATGGCATTTAGATAAAAGCATGAATGCATTGTATCTATAGCTAGCTTTGTGATAGAACTCTTTATAGTCATGGTTTTGTCAACCTGTTTGTAGTTTTGTAAAATTTGCCAAATGAAATAATGGCAGGCACTGATCCTAAGTGATGTCTCTGCTTACTAAACCCCGCCAATCCGTAACCCCTTCTGGTCGAGTCACCCATATGTATCTTTTTTTTAGGGCCAATATATATGTATCTTCTTCGACATCATTGTCGTCCACGCACCCATATATCTTCTTAGACATAGGTGAAATTAAGGGGGAATGTAATGGGAGAGGATAATCCCGAAGCTTGGAGAGCAACTAGCTTAGCTAGAATCGTGAGGGGACCTCGACAAGGACTTGTGGTGGGCATCCTGCTGGACTTTGACGCACTTCAGCGCTGTTTCATTTGGCTGTCCTCAACGGCGACCACGACGTTCCTCTCAACTAGGGATATGAACGAGGAAACTCAGATATTCAAGCAATCCTAGACTGCAATGATTGTGTCATTTGGTACAAATTGCGTTGCAAAAATGCCACCGCAGACAGCACACATCACTGTTGTGAGGGCGAAAGATGCTGCTTGGATAACAGGGCTCATAGTGTCCTCCGCTACACAAGTTGATAGCAGTCATGTAACCATCAAGTTAGCAGCCCCCGGCCCCACAAATGGACTCGAGACAATGATCATCTATTTCTGCATCTGCAGCGCGGTTGATAAGCGTGCAGTGAAAGTAGGAGGAACGGCCAAGTCGATGGTGAGCTCGTCCGTTTCGGAATGAGATATACATGAGTTATTGATATATCTAGGCGAATTAAATCTCACACTTTTGATCCAATCAGGCAACCCATGTCCAAGGTCGGAAAGGTGAACCGATAATTTGTTTTTTGATAAATATTCTTCATGAACTGTTTTGTAAAAAGAAGAAGAAGATTGTATCAGTCGATGGTTCTCATCCAGGGATCGGGATCCTCTGAATTATTACTACTACCTGCTAATGCAGAGAGGAGCGTTTTATGCATGTAGTTTAATATTCTGTCAGAATCACATGTTTCAAGTCTGAATTGTCACTTTCTTTTTGTAAGTAACTAGCAGGTGGCCCGCGCAAATTGCACGGCTAGACACGTTACACAATTTTTATAGGTTCAAACATACGTTTTGTTTTAATTTGTTTTATTATCTGGATAAACTAAATTATGTGTAGTCAGCTTGTTCGCCTGATAGTATAGGAAGATTCATACCATGTTTTATCTACCGTGACTGCTGACTTGCACAATTCAAGCCCAGGTCTCCTCATCATGCTAAGCCACATCTTTGTAAGTGTTACATGTTCATGTCACATGCAGACACAAACACCCTAACTCCGCCTTTGCCCAGTACGCTGTGCCCAAGCTCGCCTTCATTGTTTCTGCTCCACGACTACGATGTCACTTGCGAAAGGATATCTTTTGAGCAAATAGATAAGTATTAACACAACAGCCGTGTCAACCCAAGAGCTCAAACTTACTCAACTCTCAACTATTTTCTTACTCCTTTCACAACCACTTTTTGTTACCGTATTTCTTTCCTAGCACTATCGAAGTGCAATGAGTGTTTGTGTTCATAAACTAAATTATGTGTTACATGTTCAACCACTTTTTGTTACCGTATTTCTTTCTTTGTAAGTAACTAGCAGGTGGCCCGCGCAAATTGCACGGCTAGACACGTTACACAATTTTTATAGGTTCAAACATACGTTTTGTTTTAATTTGTTTTATTATCTGGATAAACTAAATTATGTGTAGTCAGCTTGTTCGCCTGATAGTATAGGAAGATTCATACCATTTTTATCTACCGTGACTGCTGACTTGCACAATTCAAGCCCAGGTCTCCTCATCATGCTAAGCCACATCTTTGTAAGTGTTACATGTTCATGTCACATGCAGACACAAACACCCTAACTCCGCCTTTGCCCAGTTCGCTGTGCCCAAGCTCGCCTTCATTGTTTCTGCTCCACGACTACACGATGTCACTTGCGAAAGGATATCTTTTGAGCAAATAGATAAGTATTAACACAACAGCCGTGTCAACCCAAGAGCTCAAACTTACTCAACTCTCAACTATTTTCTTACTCCTTTCACAACCACTTTTTGTTACCGTATTTCTTTCCTAGCACTATCGAAGTGCAATGAGTGTTTGTGTTCATAAAGGTGAGTACTCGTATGTGTGTTTGTGAGTGTCTGCGTTTGTTCTGTGTTATGTCGAAAAAACAAAAAAAAACCGAAAAAAACTATCATTGGTGCAATGCCACTGAAGCTTTATTGATGATAGTTGCTTATGTGAGGTGTCTCCCAGCAGTAACCATCTTCAGTGTACTCTATAGACTATTTAACCAAAGCATCTGAAACCATGTTGTCTCTCTGCTTGCCTCCATAGCATTTAATAGATACCCCACGTCCATGGCCGGAAGTGGCTGATAACCATGCAGTGCTCTGTTCCATCCTTGCTTCTTCCCTCTCTTCCAATGTTGCAAAGTATGTAACTCCGCAACACATCACCAGACCACTGATTTTATTATCTCCATTCGTGAATCCTGAGCTCACCATGAGAACTCTTCTTGTCGTTCACATGATCCACTCTTTCCTGCATGAAAATCCTTCACCGTTGGCATTTCCAAATGATGCATGTTGGAGCAAGTCCACAACCTCTCACATCAATCCAGCCTAGCACCAATTCTTGACTCGTGAACAACGCCAAAGATGGCACCGCAAGTTCATTGGTCTTTGTGTGCTGTACATGATGATCTCTTGCCTTACATAATTAAGGAGTCATCATCGTGTCAACGGCACTGCGAATGGCCAGTTAGCAAGGTATCCAGCGCAAAATTGCGCGGCTAGCACAGCTGTAACTAATATTAGATATTTTAAATTGCATGTAAACTTTGAAAAAGATATAAAATATTTCATATCGATAGAAACCTGTCATTGCCACCGTGGTGGTCTTTGCGCTCCACTCCCTCTTGATCCTTCTCACGCAGAGCTTGCCACATGTCATAGTCAATATTCTACTTTGTCTCATCATCTAACCCATTATTTCTTTGACCTGATTATCTTAAGATCTGCCCTGCATCAATTGATGATTGTCGTACAAATTTGCCAATGGTGGCCATCCTTCCTTGTACTGGGGACATGTTATATGTCTTACATACTCAATCATAGCGATCAACATCCGGTGTATATTGTTCCACGTCACGTCAGGTCTGATGCATATATACCTCTAGTGATGATCTGATTTTCCTTTGCATTAGCTCAGCTAGAGCAGGGTGAACTGAAACCCTACTATTTACTTGAAGTGTCATATCTGAGATGGTCTTGCTTTGTCACCTCATCTCCCAGCCGAAACAGGTGTTGCAGGGCGCGTCAGTCATCCCAGTTTGGGAGATCACCACCCCATCCTTCCCAATCATAATCGCCTAGTACTGCCTGTTTTTGGTGACGCCACAACAATATCCGCCGCTTCTGTAGCTGCCTTGTTCGTAGCTTCCAGCGTCGCTTGCTGCTGCGCGTCAGGCGAACCGGCCCCCCTGACGAATGTCGCTTGCTGCTGCTCCGCAAGTCCCTTATCGTCCGGTGACTCGTCGGCGACGTCGACCGTCCCGATGTAATCGTCTAAGTTGAAGATGCTGGGCATGCTAGTGTTGAGATAATCCGTCCAGTACAGGGGCAGGGGTTCGCTATCTTTCCATTGCTCCAGATCATCATCGAGAGAGTTTGGTCGGGCGCTGCCGCTTTTAACGCCACCGCCGATGCTGCATCTTCCCCGTTCGGAGCTTCTAGAGTCGCATCCTGCTGCTCCTGGTCCTGTGGCTTTTCGCGGGATCGATGTTGATGGGTGCTGCTCTTGCGACGCGCCGCTGCCGTCAGTCGGTTCTTGTTCCTCCTAGCCTCCTACGTGTCTACATATGAATCGATTATATGTCGATGTTTTATTTGCCTGCGTCTCTACCGTGAATAAAATGAAGTGCCGTTTCTCAGATTGAACTCCAGATGCGTAACGTATTAGGATAGAATAGAATATTTTATTTATTCCTTTGCTGTGCACAGGACTCTTTCCTTCTGTACATAGATTCGTTTGATCTGTAGGAGTATTTTCACAGTGGACTCTTCCTTTAATCTTGGCCGTTGATTCTTCATAAAATCCAATGGTCTATATTTTGTTTTTTTTTCGATTAATGTGGTAATTTTCGTGGCCTTGAGAGCGAACGTGGTGGCTTCTTTGGACCTTCAAATAGTAAGATAATAGATGTAAGTATACTTGTGGAGAAAAGTTGTTCCATGTTTCTTTATTAGTACACACTAACAGACTTTTTTTTTCTTTCTTCCTGGCAAGGACGACTCGAGCACAACTACATTAACACACATGCACACGAGCCATAAGTTTGCTTCCACACCATAAATTATAAAAATAAAAAGCATTGGAAGAACTCGCGTTTTTTTCACATTTTTCACGATTTGATGGAGCAGGAAATAAATCGGTATGGTCGTATGGATCCATATTCCTACTGATTGGTTTCAGTCTAACCATCTCAGGTATCACTTGTAACAAAATACCACACTGATACAATAGTAAGAGGGTTAGTGGATCTAAGGAGATAGAATGATATACAATGAGTGCCAACACATATGCCCGACAAAGAGAGTACTATTATTTATAAGAAATATCAAAATATAAATTATATCATTTAAGTTTAGTCACGACGTATATAATATAGCATGTAGAAATATGAATGCTTGTTATTTGGCCCACTGCTTGGATTAAGAAACATATCTTTGATATATTGCCGAACTACTATATAAAGATGGAAGAAGACGGAGATAACGGTATATCTATCCAAATCTGTCTCTTTTATCTTGGAAGATGCATTTTTCTTGTAAATAATAATAATAATAATCAAAAATTGAGTAATGTGCTTGCCTTGGTATATGGGAAGACCCAGTAGTCCAAAGCAATGCAACAACACAATGTTGCTAGTGGCTGTATTCAACTTCATATTTCAATCTAGATGGCAACACAGAAGCAGGTGATGTGTTCTGTGCTTATAGTGCTGGCCTTTGCATCAGGTTATCTCTCTCTCTCTCTCTCACGCACGCATACAAATTTTTCATACACATTTTATTGTATTAATTTTACAATCATTCCTATGTCTACAAATTCTTAGGTTGCAACGTTAATGCTGTAAAACCTGATGAGCATCTGCTGCCTTGCTGGCACCCAGCAGACAAGCAGGTGCCTTGCTTTCCTGGTGGGCGAAGACTCCTATATGCAAAAATGAGTGTATTCGGGAAAAGTATGACGATGGCGAATGCGGATTTATTTATCCCTTGAAGCTTCGTTGTATGTGTCACAAACTCAGCTGCAAGTGACACCACTACTGTATGTGTGTGGGATAACTATGTAAGAACAAAAACATAAGATATTATCTGGCTTAGGGTAAAGAAATTGCATACAGATATTGCTGATTATTATGAGTGATGGTTTAAACTTTCATGCAAAAGGATGACGACATGGGGACATCTCTTTGAGACGCTGTAGCATAAATGGTTTCATATAGCTCACATTCCTATTTCCACTAAGCGGAAAAGAATTTCTAATACTCCTCAGATGGCGAAGCGAACTCGGGTTAGTTTTTTTTTTTTGAAACACAGTACATACGTAAACACTCACAAACACGCACGAGTACTACTCATCCTATGAACACATGCACGCAACTCCTACCCCAACCCTATGAAGGCCTCGGAAAGACTGGGCCGACTGGTCTTGAGATTCACGAAATCATCACAGGCGTCTCGCTGTCAATTGGGACGTTGCTTCCCACTGAATGCACAACGCCGTTAAATCTTAGAAAATTCGCTCCCACTGATAATCGAATCCAGAACATGAGGTACTACTAAAACCTTTGTAAACATTAGGCTACAGAAGCTTTCGCACGAACTCGGCTTAGTTGGTTGTCTTCTCAATTTCTCAAGCAACCCAGCCAGAGTTGGATCCCCGCTGGTCGCACCAAGGCGGTTGGTTGTTTTTCTGACTCACCTCCCTGCGATAGGGGCTGTCGATCCCGGGCTGCCGCCTATGCATGTGCCGGTGGGACCTAGCTTCGGTGGGCCTCTTTTTCTTAATGAAAATTCAAGAGGACGTTTTTTCCTTTTGGTTTCTGAGATTGGAAGATAATGCTAGCCAGGCCCAGAGATCTGTATTTGAAGACCATGTTCGATGGGCCGAAACCTGGGAGCATCTGGCCTAATAAGAAATCGGAAGCCCAAACAGCCCCGTTAGCTAAGAGGGGCCCAGTGAATGCATGCATGCACGGCGACCAGTGAATGCATGCATGCACGCCCGGTAGCTAAGTTGTGTGGTTGCCAGGTGCGCCGCTCAATCTGTTGACAGAGTAGTAGTAGTGCATGCCTACCTTCGATAGTTGGATAAGTGCTCCTAGTAATAAAACGATGGCAGGAGAGTCTCTCCCGGAGAGAGTTGGTCAATTTTGTTGTGCGTGAGTGATGCTGTTCCACGGTCTCTCCTGCATGCGTGTATTTATATCCAGAACTGAAAGGTACATACACTACGCATTACTAGTCCAGGTAGTAGTACTAGATTGAACCAGCCGTGGCTGCAGCATTCAACTTTGCTTGAAAGTTAGTCAAGATAAAGTTGATCAGTCTCGATCCCATCTTCCGTATATTTATATCCAGAACTGAAAGGTACATACACTACGCGTATGAATGATGACTTTCCACGCCGGTGAGCTAGCTAGATAACTAGCTTGGAAGATTTGCATCCGCTGGAATAGATCTCTTGAAGTCATCATCAAGCATTATTCATGGCCACATATTTCCTGACAGAGTGACAGGTGCATACATCGACGATTCTTCGTGAACAGGTACGTCGTCATACAACAAGTAGTAGTATATATGCACGTAGCCTTGTCGATTATCAATTTGCGGAGCATTCTGTATAGTAGCTCAAGGCAAATTTTCGCCTTTTGTTCGAGTATTTCGTCATGAATCTCTGGACGACGACGAGAGAGATAAATTCTGCGCGCGCCCACACACACATAACAAACACACCAGCAGCAGCAGCAGCAGCATGTTCTTATTTCGCACGGATTGAAATATAGTTGAGCCTAAATCACTAGTTGATCGAACAACCAAACCACGTTGACTCGATTCTTATTTGAGGTGGTGGATCGAGTTACCCTATGCAACCTCTTGGCGTTTGTTTGTTTATTTGAACACGTACGTAGGCGGACCAAGTGCGTTGGGACGATTAATTATTCAGCTCAGCCGTCGTCGTTAAGAAGGAGGCAAGAATGTCATAAGGCAAGAACTGAGTCTTTTTATTCATATAAACTTTATTCTTACAGCAGCTGCAGCTACAGTACTAGTATGTGATAGTAGTATACGAGCTAGGCGCAGCAGCTAGCTGTGTGTACTCCGATCCATCCATCACCCTCATGGGCAGAAGACGACCTGGTAGTTGTTGTTGTTGCCATTACAGGCATGGTTCTTCTTGTCATCGGTGGGGTAGAGGTACGCGTCGGGGCACTTGTCAGCTTTGCACACCAGCAGCCTTGGCCCGTTGCTGCAGGAGAAGGACATGGGCAGATGTAGCCGTCGATCACCGAGATGTCGTAGAAGTCCTGGCCGTGGCCGATGGTGAACTCCGCCAGCGTCAGCGGCGGCTGCCCGGAGAGCTTGCAGGCGAGCGCGCCGCCGCAGTCGCCGGTCTGGCACCGCCCCCTGCCGCGCCGTTGAAGGAGCAGCCCTTGCGGCCCCACACCCTGCCGGAGCTGGTCCCGGCGGGGATGTTCAGGGTCCACGTCTGCCCTGAGTTGAGCTGCCGACCGCCGCCGACGGGAGTCGCCGCCGGCCACACCGTGTAGGGGCAGTTGTTCTTTATGTTGAACGTGGCCGCGCTGGCGCCGGCGGCGAAGACGGCGAGGAGGAGGAGGGACCGAGGAGGCAGCGGTGAGGAAGCCATTTTGATATTTGGTATCGTGGTGTCTACGTGGTGAACTATAAAGGGCTTGGTAGCGTGGGAGATGTTAGGGAAGGCGCTCTTGGGTATTTATAGGCTGGGGAAGGATGAGGGGTAGCTTGGGAAAGTCAAGGCTTGTGGAATCACATGCATAAATGTCTTTGAGTTGCTACTATTGCCAGTCAATATGTGACCCTCGGCAGTTGGAATGTTCAAGGATTTATCATCATCGGTGACTTGACTCTGTCCGATGAGCCACTTCACAATCGAAGACTGCATAGAGAACAGGAAACACGTGTATAGTTTTATTATGCACCACATAAGTCACCTTACATCTATCTCCGCATTGTTCAATACTACCTCCCCACGTTTAGGCTCCTAGCGGTAGGTCTTGTGCCAAACTGAATAATCATAATATCTTTTTTTTTTGGGCAAAAATTTGGTAACACACAGCCCGCCTATTTAGTTCGAGTGTTTTCTGAGAATGGCTGCTCATATTTATGATTATTTATTCTTTTATTAGTGGTGGCAACGTGCTTGTCTCCAATGAGATACCTATGATGAACTCATCAATCTCGAGATATGTCTGACCTGGTCTATCGACCAAAGTTGTTTATAGAGGTAAGGTGTACATTTGTGTGCTCCTAGGGGTGATTATATGTGCGTGTACAAGTATATTCTATGTATTTTGTTTAAGAAAAGAAGCAACCGGCCTATGTGAGAAAAATTTACTGTCACTTGTATAGTATTATAACTTCGATATATCCTGCCTGCCTTCGTGTATTACAAGTCCTTGCATTGCATCAGTACCAAAACATGCATGCGAATAGTAAGGTGATGAAGGTAGTTCTCTAACCTGCTAGGCTATGTTTTTCGCCTATATACCACTGGTTGCACAGCTGAAATTTGTGGAAAATCAAAGGAAGTCCATGGAAAAATCTGTGCAATATAATATACATGGCTAGTGGAGCAGAAGGACCGATGGACAAAATCTTGACCGCTGGAGATCGTCTAAGCCGGCATGTGCCGCACATATGTACGATGAAGATATTTTTCCACTGAGACTTTGACATATATGGTTGTAGATTGATTGTTGTACGTTTGTTTATACACACAGTGGCCGAATCGCCTTGAATTTCCTTGTGGCCTGTGGAAAAAAAATGAACCATTTGGATGTATAGGAAAATAATATGTACCGAAAAATATGTGGCTGATGGACCTAATAACTAGCAAGAGATCAAGCCGCTTTTCCATGCAGAAAAAGAGGCAATGCACACTATGGCATATACTCCTTCGGCCGTTCCACAAGGGTTGTCATCTAGCATTCGATTTCTTTTGCGCAAAATATTGATGCAATGGATGGCAAGCAAGCATTGCTATTTATTTCTACTAGTAAGCAGAAAATTAAGAATTTCCGGTAGTCGCCATATATTTCCGTTCATGAGAGCATGTTGCTTCTGCTGCACGATATAGAACCAACAACGCGCCATGTTTGCGTAAAGTTTTTGTTATATAAATTTTTTGACTTGATGTAACGCACGGGTACACACCAAGTAGAATAAAAATGCTCAGTCAAGCAATTCGTCGCCGACCAATTAGCACAAATAAACTATTTTCGAATTCACCAATGCATGCATATAGGCGAGAACACCATGCAGGAGACAACACAGGCCGGCATCACGAATCAAAGTTCTTCGCCAAAAAAAAAAACCGAATCAAAAGGGGGCATGCATGATGCCCGTGAATGCATGGTGGCTGGCTGGCTTCTTCCCACCGCCCATCAACTGGATATATAGGAGCTTCAGTTGCAGCGGGGGCTCTGGGCAAAGGCGATGACGGGGACCACTGCGTGGACGCCGGGAGCTCGACCCTGAGCCGGTCACCGTCTCGCCGACGTCGAGCCACGTGGACAACGCCACCTCCATCGCGATGCCGTACGCGCGGGCGATGGACTCGTTGACGAGGCCGCCGCCGACGCGGCGTGCGTATCGGAACATCGTCTTGCCGTTCGCCGCGACGGAGACGGTGCAAGAAAATCGAGCTTAAAGTGGAAAAAAGGAATCGTATGGATGTGTAAGAAAATAATATCTATGAAATTATGTGGCTGACGGATCGAATACTCCTCCGTTCTTAAATATTTACATCATGATTCTTTTCATTAATTCGACTATTTATTTTTTCTATAAATATTTGTGCAACTAGTTAAATATATAAGTCGAGCTTAAAGTGCTTTTGGTGATAGAACTAATGATACTCATTTCACTATAGTAACTAATTACTTAAATATATGTTGTTGGTCAAATTTTCAAGAAAAAAGTCAATAATGTCAAATAGAAAAAAAAAGAGGCAAAGCAAGGACATGAGGAGATGCATACTGTGGCATATAGGGGCTGTTTGCTTTCCCGCCACCAGACACCACGCCAAAGGTTCGGCGAATACAGCAAAGGTTTGTCAGTGCTTGGTTGATGAAAAATATTCAGTTGCCACAACATTTTGCAGTACAAAAGCTCGCCACAGAGTTTGGCGCGCCGTCGAAGGTTTGCGTGGCGAGATGTGGCGGGCATCCAAACAGCCCCGTACTCCCTCCATTCCGCAAAGGTTGTAAATATAGCATTCAAATTTTTAGCGTAAAATATTGATGTAATGGAAAGCAAGCAAACATTGCTATTTCTACTCAGAAGAAAAGAATTTCCGAAAATATATTTCCATTCAGTGGTTCAGTTTCTGCTCCTGATGCAACGCATGGGCGCACACCTGGTAGAAATAAAAATGCTAAAGATGTTCTAGTATTTTACGTTCTTCAAATGAACAGTCATGAAGTACTAGTCAAGCAACTCATGCTGACCAAGCACAAAATAAACCATTTAATAAAATCCACTCATATAGCCAGAAAAACATATGCAGGATAGGAGCAGTCATGATGACTGGATATATAGGAGCCTCAATTGCAGCGTGGGCTCTGGGCGAATGCGATGACCGGGAACCACTGCGTGGACCCCGGGAGCTCGACCCTGACCCGGTCGCCGAGGCAGTGCATCTCGCCGACGTCGAGCCACGTGGACGCCACCTCCATCGCGATGCCGTACGCGCGGGTGATGGACTCGTTGACGAGGACCCCGCCGACGCGGCGGGCGTACCGGAACCTGTACGTCTTGCCGTCGGCCGCGACGGAGACGGTGCAGACATCGCCGGCGAGCGTCACGTCCAGGGCGCCGCCGACGTGGCACTATGTAAGAATGGCAAAAATAAGACAACCTAACTTGGAGACACGTTTTTAAAACGCGTCTGCTACTGTTGTTTGCAGACGTGTGTTTACAAAACACGTCTCCAACATCATTGCCTCAACAAAATACATGCTAGGTAGCAGACGCGTAGCAACTAAAACGTGTCTCTCCTGCAGCAAGGTACTCGAATTTTTTGTTGATGGGCGACGCGTTTTCTCGAACCGCGTCACCCGCCGCAGCCGCTCGGACCCGAATTTTTGTTTCGTTCCAGTTAATTCCGGGTTCGGCCTGCGTCCTGTCCCGATGTCCCACCCCCCCCACCCCTCTCCAGCCTTATCCATTCGCTCCTCTCTCCTCTCCGCTCCCAATCCCCTTCCTCTTTCTTCTCCTCTCCAGATCCGGCTGCGTCGGCGAGGCTAGCCGCGGCTGCCGGGCAGCGGCGTTTGCAGCGCAGGCGTGGCGGCCATCGAGCTGCCGGCAGCCGGCAGCTACTCCACTCCCTCCTCTTCAACCTCAACCCTAGCCGCCGCCCTCCGTCGTCCCCGCTGCCCCCTTGCTCCGCCGCGAATCCATGGCCAAGGAAGCCGTGCGGCGTCCCCGGTAACCCGCGGAGCCGCTCCTCGCCGCTGATGCCAACCCCGAAGCAGTCGGATCTGGCGTGCTGCCAGATCTGGTAGCGCCGTCGACGAGCACCTCCACGCTCGGCTTCTGGAGTCGCTGCTGGTGCTGCAACCCCCCGCCACTGCGCCGCCGAGGGACCTCAAGATAAGCAGGACCCGACCGGCCGCTGCGGTACGTCCGCACCGACTCCAGCTCCCACCTCGGGCGGATCCAGCGACGAAGGCGGCCATGGATCCGGTAGGCCTAGATCCCGGCGAGGTGGCATAGGCACGGCTTCGACGGCACGACGACGACCCGGCTGCCCCTGCTTCCCCAATGATGAGGAGGACGTTCCGGCTTCCCCCGGCGGCGACGACGACGACTCGGCTGCCCCTGCTTCCCCCCGACGACGAGGAGGACGACCCAGCTTGCCCCTGCTTTTCCCACGAAAGGAGGACGTCCCGGCTACTCCGAGGACGACGACCCAGCATCCCCGGCTTCCTCGTCCCCGTTGCGGATCCAAGCCGTCCCCATCCCACTGTGGTGAGCACGCCATCTAATCCCCTACCCCTTCATACTGGATTGTTTTGCCCGATGGATTTGAGCTGGATTGGTTCTAATAGGTCGTCTGTTCCATTGCCCGGCGTTTGTTCTTATGGAATAAACTAGGTCCGTGTATCTTCACTGATTTTCTGATTGGGATGTACCAGGTCTTATGTCACTAATCTCCAGTATATTAGGCTACAGAACCCTGCAAGTTCTGCATGTTAAAAAAATTATGCTGACCTGCCATATGCATCTGTGCAGTAAATGCTGATTTCAGAGGATTGCTGTGCTAGATGGGATTTAGACAGCATCTGAATACTTTTTGAGGATTATGTTAGGTTTACCTGCTATTCCAGGTTCGGATGCTTATGATTTCTTTGCATGTCAGTTCTTTCGAGCATCCTCAAGATAGGTAATGGTACACCATGTCACTGAACAATATCACAGCCTGTCATATATCTTCACAGCAATAAAAATAGTGTGAAACTAAATGATTGTAGTTCTATTCTGGTGACTACAGATGGCCTGTTATATGTGCAATCTGCAATGCTGGAAATGGAATGTTTACTGTTCTGAATAATCTTAGTGGAAAAAATAGTTGTAATGGCTGCAGAAGGAGGTCTAGATTATTTCACTTCTGCGAAGTTACTGGCATAATTCTTTTATGTGGACTGTTCCTTTCAGAGCACATTTTCAGTAATAATAATTGACTCATTGAAGTCATGATGTGCTCTAAGGAGTTATAATTAGTTCTCTCGTGTAGCTTGGTTGCTCATGTAGACAGATGCACCTAGCAACAATGTCATGTTTTCTTTTCTGTTATTTCTGTTATCCAGATGATATATCGTTGCCTTTCTGATCTCCTGCCATTCGTGTGTCGCAGTGATGAGCGGAGTTAGTGTTGAAGGAGTAGGACTCTGAGCAGCTGCAGTGAAGAATGTATTGTTTGCTACTTTGTTGATCTGGTGCTGTCCTGATCTTGTACAATGTTACCTGTGATAAATCTTTCTAGTGTTTTCTTGGTATTAACTGCATGTAGTTTCTCTGCTAATGTTTATTCTGCATTTGTTTGGCCAAATGGTCAAGTTATAGCAACACTAGTAAATTCACTTGGATTTTGTTATGCCCTTTGTTTATGCTGCATGCCTTTTGATCTGCTGGTGCAATTCATTTTAACAGGACAGGATTTTGAAGCCATCTTGGATAATGTGAGCAGCTGATCTGAGGACTGGCTGTTGCATAGTGTAGAGGTGACCACTTGCAAACTTGAGTACCTTTAAGTATTATGAGTGCTTCTCTAATTTAAAAAGTATTCTCAGTGATGTAAATTGGGTCCTGCAGAAAACACTGCACCTTGGCTTGGTGTATGTCAATGAATGTCTGCCTCTTTTGATTTGTATTCTGTGTATTGATTTGTATTCTGTGTATTGTATGTGCCAGTTTCTGTGATTGCAATAAAAAATATCTTCACTTGCAAATTGACTCACCTCCATTCACTTGTGTGCTTGAAGTTAGATTTTTTAACAGAAAATTGATCTGCAATCTGACTCACTATTTTGCTTACTGAACTACTGTGTTGTGAAATACTGAACTACTGTGTTGTGAACTTCATATACATACATTCTATATTAGCATTGTTGCTCTGAAATTCCCTTCCTGCTATGCATCGTCACACATCACTTGGTCTCTTAGCATGTCTCAAACTTGTGCACCTTAAGTGTGTTGTTTTTTTTGTCATTCATTCACCTTCTGTTTGGCAATGGTTTCATGAGTATGGTGGGTACTTGTCTGATATTGCTCATGTTTAATACTTTCAGGCATGAAGTTGACAACATGAAGCCAACTGGACCAACTCCAAAAATAAGATCAGTAAGGTATAATACATTGTTGTGAGTTTTGAACTGCTATATCGCAACCATTGTTTCTATGCTGAAGTGTTCTAAAAACAAGCCTATTCCTGATTCTTTAGATACTGCATCCATGAGTCTTAATTTGATATGCTTCCTGGGAGTTTCAGTTACTCGCCTGGCTTGGTGGGCTTCAGGATTACTATGCCATTTTTATTTTCTTCTAAGTCGTGTGTTACTTATCTAAGATTAGTACAATGATGTTTTTTCTTGCTTAATTTCCATTTGAGTGTAATTTCTCTCTCTTTTTTATAATCAAATGCAATCAAATGTTAACTGATAAGGACTGAGCTGCTATTGTTGATGTGACAATGTGTCAATTGATATTGGTGGAACATCTTTTTCTCTTCAGATTTTCTTGATGATTGGAAAATGAAAATTACCACAGTAATACTGGAATAGACAATGTTTGAATATAACTTTTCTCTTAAAGACAGAATCAAACCCTGTTTTTCTTATCACATGATTCTCTTGTCTCTGCAGGTGTTTCAGTTGAGGCCAACACCTTATTATGTCCCATATATTCAGTATAATTTTGGATCTCTATTCATGTCCTCTACCTACTATTTTAGTTTCATATGTTGAAACAATATAGTTTCAGTTTCATATTCCTATTCTTGTGCCTTCAAAACTCTTTCTTACTGCATACTAAGTAGTGAATAGTGGTGGTTTGGTTTGTATATTCACTCCAATGCATCAAGGCATGGATTTGTAATGTATACCATAGATAAACATGTGTATTTGTATTGTATATAATAGATGAAAACGTGTATTTGTTGTACATGAGGTATATTTTTATATCCTGTTTTATTTTTTTTATTTTTCTATTCGTCATAGCAGACGCGTTTTGACCTATACGCGTCTTCAATGACCTCTCATAGCAGACGCGTTTTGGCAATCGCGTCTGCAATGGCCCATCATAGCAGACGCGTTTTGCCAAAACGCGTCTGCTATGAGGGGGTCATCGGAGACGCGTTTTGACAAGACGCGTCTGCTATGAAGGGGTCATCGGAGACGCGTTTTTCCGCGTCTGCTATTAGCCCTCTTCGCAGACGCAAATTTGGAGACGAAAAAAAATTTCGTCTGCTATTATACTTGACCCGCGTCTCCAAATAGGGATTCTTACATAGTGTGGACCTCGTACGACTGGACGCCCTGCGGGAGGAGGCCTCGCGGCAGCCTGTTCTGGGCCAGGATGTCGTACGCCGTCCAGTTGGACGCGGCGGCGGCGTGGCGAACGGAAGCCGAGAGGACGGCGGCGAGGAGGAGAAGGTGACGCTGCTGCGCGGCCATGGCTGGTGCTTTAGGATGGGGTAACTAAGAACAACCACAACGTATGCAAGTACTGTACCAATAAGCGCAGCACGGATAGTACTGGGGAGGTACCACTGGTCTTGTATACATATATAGCTGGACACCCAAAAGGCAATCAACACAAGAAAGTTTTTTTGGATAGTATTTATATGGCAAAATAAATATTCTCCAAATTAACATGCATGGAAATTATGCTAAAATTACTACTATCTACCAGCATGCTTTTCCTGGCGTGCAAAAATCACAGAATCAAGGAACCAGATATGATAATCCGAATGTATCAAACCTTATTTGTGTTTGATTTCAAAAAAAAAATCAAAGTTCCTTAAAAAAACCGATCTCACAATTAAAGTAGGAGGATTTTGGTTCAAATCTTATCCTTGATCTCAATTTCCTAGATGGTATTCGCATATCTGGAATGTTACCATGTCTTCGTCTGGTTTCCCGCGCCATAATTCGTCCCTTGAGTTGAAATCTAGTTCAAACATGTCTCCAATCTCTATGATATTATGCACAATTATTCAAGTTCCAAATCTTGGAAATGATCAAATAATTTCTCTTGGGGCCAGAAACTTAGCTACTTCTTTTAGTCTTGCCGCAGCCTAGCCTGCTTAGTCATTCCTTCCTTTCCCCCCTGTTGGGCCAGCTACCCAACCCGCTAAAGGCCAACTCCGGCCCAGTTTGCGCCCAGCCATCCTAAGAATTGTTCCTTTTCTCCTTTCTCTCGTGTACAACGCAGACTCGCTTTTCCTCTATCTTTGTCATGCGCCATCTAACGTCACCCGTGAGAGAGTGATGTGCTTCGGATGCTTCTGGAACCTAGACGCGCGTCGAGCGTCGCACCAGCCCACGCTCCAGTTTCTCCTTCGCCAAGGCATCGGTGTTCACACCGACTTCCCTACCAGTTTATTCCATTCTTCTGTGCGGCGTTGTTTCTCACGTGCTGGTATAATTGTTTGATTGTTGTATTTTGAAACCTTTGAATATTCTACTCTATGCTCTTTGATCTGCCTCATCTTAAGTTTGTATATTTTGTTGTTACAACCATACTTATTAGAAACCTAAAATTAGCAATGATGCAAGTTGCTTGGTGAATGCGCAATTTACTATTCTGTTTCTTTCCTATTGAGCCGTGTACAAGATCTAACACTTCTCCCTAGGGGGTGTCGAAAACATCCATTAATGGAGAGCACTTGTTAATATATGATCATTACGAAAAGGAGCTGCTCCTTTTTTTAGGGCATATTTGCTCTTGTTTCTACATATGTCATGATTTGAATATTGTGACTGCAGACGTCACGAGGGTATGTAAAATTCGTCGGACTTAATATTGTGAATCATTGATAGCATGCAAGGACATTTCATAAGAGTGAACTATTGTCCCAGATGCCCTATGAAGTAATAATCATGGTTGCTCATTTGGTGGGACATTATACAACGGTTTATTCGAACATGCTCACATTCATTAAACTCGATACAAATGTCCCCCGCACGTTGCTGCATGCTTACTTTTTCCAAAGCTGTTGATATCTAGCACCATTCTAATTAAATACAGGTAGACTGCACATGGTAAAATTTGTACGGCATCATGTCGATAAAAGATCATGTTGATATCCAAAACATCAGAGAAAGAAAATATCGCCCATGAAAGAAACATTGATACTACAGCCTACTACTCCCTCTGTTTTAAGTCGTTATGGTTAGGACAACAACTCTAGCTTATTTTTTGAACTATAATTATTGTCCTGATGACAACAATTTAAAAACTGAGGAGGGAATAGATAGGCATGCCTTCTTACCAAACACCGGATTGGCAAATGGCGCGAAGTGGCACACCGGCATTCCCGGGTGGGTGTGCAGCACCTCGAACGCCGGGTGAGCCGGGCTCCACTTGGCGGTGTCGAGGTGGCAGAACGCTAACATGTCAGCAGCCGGGCCCCCGCCAATACCGCGGATCGAGACCACATAGGCCCTGTCCGATAGCGCCGCCGTCATGTGGCAGTAGTACACGCGGTACGGGAACGGCACCTTGTGGCAGCCCACGTAGCGGACGCCGTCGAGCTGGGTGACCGCCTGTACCTCGTACAGTGCCGCGGCAGGCCGGTGCGGGGGACCGCTGACGTGGCCATCCACACGGCCCTGTGATCGTCGTCGTCGGTGCCGAGCATGTCCATGGCGGTCCGCACGGTGGTCTCCAGCGACGTGGCGCACGCCTTGAGCTCGCCGGTGCGTGGCGGCGACTGGCACAAGCTCAGGGTGGTCGCCACGTTCGCCGCCTCGGCGGAGCCCGCCGGAATGCTGAACACGGCGAGGACGTCTGCTAGGTTTCCGAAGGGGACCTTCTCGGCGACATCGCGCGGGAGGATGGCCGGCTCCGCCTCCGTCGGGAACGAGACCACCATGGTGCTTCCCGGACGCAGCTGCGCCTTGTGGAAGAAGAAGCCCGTCGGTGCCGCCATGCTCGCCGTGCACATTCCGGTCCAAGCACCGCACACGCTGATGCTGGGAAACGCAGGGTTGTGCTCCACGAAAGGCGAGTGATCATTGCCTGCAGGACACGTACAGTACAGAACAAAAGGCGCGCGAGTGATGACGTAGTTTTACAAAGACGTGCCAACCCGTAAAACTGAGTAACGAAGTGTAAGCAAATGACTTAATTAGTACCTTTCTCGACAAGGTCTGAGATGGCATCTGGCATCGGCGTGCCCGGTAGGGCCAGCTTCCAGAACCGCGCCGCCGGAGAGATGGCGGCAGGGTGTCCATGCACCACGGCGGCGCCCGCGGCCACCACGATCAGGAGAAGCGCAAAAGGACGCATTCCTTGATCAATGTTGGTGCCGGGAAGAGAAAGGAAGGAGGCTTGCACTGATTGGATTCTTGCTGGCTCCGGATGGCCCGGTATATGTAACCTTAGCTGGGTTTTTATTTCTGAGCAGGTGTATCAACCCGTCTGCTCTGCATTTTAGGGTTCTTTCGATGAACCTTCCAATGTACATACAGGAACAGGCGTCACGACTGAGGACGCCTTTTAAACTTAATTCAAATATAAACAACGACCAACATGAGTCATGCAGGGGAATCAAAAGTACATTGATAAACTATCTGGTGCTTTCCTAGGCCTCAGTAAAGCCATGGCAGGATTGTGACTGTTGCGTCCAATTGGAGGTATGTTGCGACGTCCATTTCAGTGATGACATGGTCAGACGGGTGTCCTCTTTTGGACTGTTTAGCTTGGTACATTGTTTTACGTGCTTTATATAAGACTATTCGTTTTTAAGAATTCCGTTTCTACCTGCGTCATCATGTTCTTTCGGTTGAGGCGTTCAACGAAATATTGGAGGAAATTAAGCTCAAGTCTAATGTTATGTTTTCTTTGATTCGCATATTTTTCTGTCTGGTGCTCCATCTTCTTTCTAGTCTCTGCCTCACTATAGCAGCCAAATGGCGCTTCTTTTTGGCCCCCTCTGACTTCCCTCCACGACCCACTACTCCGATCCACCTCCCTGTTAGTAGCCCAACTTGCTGATTAGCCTGGCAAGTGTGTACCTAATCATTGATTGATTGGATCATCTCGACATTTGCTCAAATCTTATCTTATCTTATATATTTACTAATTGGAGGCTCCTTCTTAGGCCTCCACGTTAATCGGAAGAAAATACTAAAAATTCTCACAAAAAAGCAAAACATCCGGCCGTACAAATTAAAGTAAGATAAACAATAGCCTTTAGATCTAATGTGATTTAAATTACCCACCATGCCATTACAAAAAACTTAGTCAAAATGACCCCTAACACCTATTTACAAATTACCCACCATGCCATTATAAGTAAACAATAGATAAATTCGGAATTAAAAAATAGCCAAAATACCCCTAATTCCTATTTCTAAATTACCCACCATGCCATTATGAGTAAAAAATTAAATTCGAAAATATAAAAAATAGCTAAAAATACCCCTAATTCCTATTTCTAAATTACCCACCATGCTATTATGTGTCAAAAAAATAGATAAATTCGAATTATAAAAAATAACTAAAAACCCCCGTATTTCCTATTTCTGAATTGCCCACATGCCATCATTAGTCAAAAATAGATAAATTCAAGATATTAAAAATAGCAAAAATACACCTAATTCCTATTTCTAAATTACTAACTTTGCCAAATTCAGATTAATAAAGGAGGCAATTTTTTCTCAAAAACTATAAAGGAGTCTATTTTAATATTTGCAATGCATATCTCATTAGGGTTAAATGTCTTTCGTGGCCAAGATATAATTTAGCTTCAAACTTGAGTTGCAATGAATCATTTCCTAAATGTATAATGCATCAATGGTTCAATACTAACAATGTTTATCTTGAATATGTAAATACATAAAAAATATGTATATTCCTATATATAAAATAAGAAAACCAAGCAAAATAATTGATGAAGGGTAAAGAGCACTTTAGCCGTTACAATATTATGGAACTTTAAGACCATATACTCATAATTTTCTGAAAATAATTTCACTATATAGACATATATGATGGTTAAAGTTTGGATGGTATAATATTGTACTTAATAAAAATGTGCGATAGATATGATGTACATAACATAGAGACCATATATTCATAAGTTTAAGAAAAGTATCTCGGTATATAAACATATATGGTGGTTAAAGTTTGGATAGTCTAATAGTATGTTTAACTAAATATTTATATGTGATAGGAAAACTATCACAAATGTTACCATGTGATGGTTCAAAAGATACCCATTTTTATAGACCGGTCATAAGTATACTATAAATAAAACAGTAAATAAGAATCAATTTATGTAGTATGCATATATCAACAAATGAACCATCTCACAAATTCTTTTGTTTCTGAAGGTAGATTGTTTGATGTTTGTCTGGCCTATCATAGTCATTTCTCACGAAAAATTATTGAACTTATTAACATGTATTCTACAATATTGTAAAAATAGAAATTAGAATGGTAATGCTTCTTATTAGTAGCACCATTGCAATAAAGTGAGGGGGTTTCTATAAATTTAATGTTTCCGATCACGCCAGGCTTAATGGAATGTCATGAATAATGGCATAGCATACAGAGTGTGGCGGTTTAAAGTTACAATATCTATTGGCGCAACTTCATGCGGGGCAAAATAAGACCATAAAAAATTAATATATTAGGTATAAAAATTTGTACAACAACAAGAATCTAAATCTAAAGGATGTTTTTCATGGACTAAATTTGAAAAGTCATATCATGTTGAGATCGCATCTAATTTTGAATATAGTCTAACACATACTCATTATTAATAATATAACTGAGATGTGATATGAAATTTCGCGGTTTAAATTCAGATTTAATACCAAATATTGTTGAATATTCAGTTTACTCAAACATTATTCTTGCAAAAATATTTTTTTAAAAAAATCTGAATATTATGTATCTCTCTAATTTCTAGCCCGTGCGATGCACAGGTTGAAAGGCTAGTATTTACTTAATTGGAGGCTCCTTTTAAGACCTCCACGTTAATCGAAAGAAAAGTCCTAGAAATTCTCACAAAAAAGCAAAATATCTGGCCGTACAAATTAAAGTAAGATAAACGGCGGCCTTTAGATCTAAGATCATCTAATAATTACCCACCTCTGCCATTATAAAAAAGTTTTCAAAAGTACCCCTCACACATATTTCTAAATTACTCACCATGCATTATGAGTAAAAAAAAGCTAAATTCGCAATAATAAAAGAATAGCAAAAAAATACCCTCAAACCTATTTCTAATTACCCACCACACCATTACGAGTCCAAAAAATAGCTAACCTCTGAATAATAAACAAATAACCAAAAATATCCTTCACACTTATTTCTAAATAACCCACCATGCTATTATGAGTAAAAAATAGCTAAATTTGGAATAATAAAAATAGCCAAAAATACTGATCACACATATTTCTAAATCACCCACCATGCAATTATGAGACTAAAAAACAATTAATTTAGGTGTAATAAAAAATAGCCAAAATTACCCCTAATTCCTATTTCTAGATTACTCACTTTTTCAAATTTAATTAATAAATAAATCTATTTTAATACTCTAAACACTAATGAAAATATGTGAAATTCAAAATAAAAACAAATGAAAGTAAAATATAATTTGTCTTTAAAGTGTTGGATCAAGCAAAATAATTAATTTATTGAGTATAAAAAAAATATCTACAACGTGGATCTAAAAGATGTTGTTAGTAGACTAAACTATTTGGAAGTCATATGACATTGAGATTGCATCTAATATGAATTATAGTCTAAAGATGTTGTTAGTAGACTAAACTATTTGGAAGTCATATGACATTGAGATTTCATCTAATATGAATTATAGCCTAACACTCACTCATTATTAATAATATAACTGAGATGTGATATAAAATTTCATAGTTCAACATACAGATTTAATAATAGAAAACAATTTAGTATTCATTCGATCATTATGCCTGCAAAAGTAATTTTCAAAAACTATATCTATTTATGTGTCTCTCTAATTTCTAGCCCGTGCGATGCACTGTTTGAAAGGATAGTATATGATAAATTAGTCGTCTTACTGTCTGTCCAGGTATCTTTTAACTCATATCACCTATAAACAAAATAAACATAAGTATATCATCATTTTCTTAGTATGTTGGATATATGCACGACGTTCAAATTTTCATGACAACTTGTTACTCTAATTTTGTGCTATGACTGCTTCCAAGTCTTGTTACAAGTTTTTCCAATGCGCATGTACTCTTGCAGAAGTCAATACCCTCTCATGGGTGGAAACGGTCCTACGAATCTGAAACTTGAGTAGGCCAATGAATCAAAATTCATCTCATGTTATGATGATCATTTTCACATGATTTTTTGGAATTAACTGCATGCATAAAAGTAGGCGCAATATATGCTGATCACTGAAGTTTTCCAACTGCATGTCATGGTGTACAAGGTGAGCAATGAAGTAACTACGTACTGTGCAGTCCATAGTCGCAATACACAGTCATTAAAAAACTGCGTATTCATAAACATAGCACGAAAGCAAAATATAGTATTAGGCGCTAGCTAGTGCACAGCTGACACCAAGATTCATGCTACTAAACGAACAGGTAGCAACACTTCAGAGCCCACACAACAACACCTGCGACAGTATTTAAGTCCCATCGATTGTATGATCCCCACACAATCCCTGCACGCTTATTTCTGCCAAATAATTAAGCTAATATACATACAACTGAACTGTGCTGCCGAGTGTAATCGGCTGGGTGACCGCGCACGATGGCAGAGGCGGCAGCCACCACGATCAGGAGGAATGTGGATGGATGCATGCTTGGATGGATGCTTTCAGTATTCGAGCGGGGAGAGTGGGAAGAAAGGAAGGAACCGTTGTTCGATCTAGTTGGGTGGTTTTGGCTCTCGGCCTATGGTCCGGTATATATAGCCCTTGCTGTTCCTCTAAACAAGTGGCCCCACAAGACCAAGACATGTAATATTCCACTGCTCTATGCAGTGTGCATTATGTGGAAATAGAACTTTTCGTTTATTCTTAAAGGTGGGTGTCTGGCAATTGGAAATGAAGGGTGGGTTAGGGTTTAGGAAATAATCTCCGACAAAATGGAGGGTTGAGATATACGATGGATAAATGAAAGGTCTATATTTCCCACCTCAATTCCATATTCCAATTCCAGTCCCTATTTCCCAGTTGCCAAAGGACACAAAAAAGATGTACCACGGAGCTAGACAAACAAAATCTACTGTAGTATTGTTCGTTTAATTTTGGTAGATCAGTTAATTTGTTATGTAATCAATGTAGGGAGAAATGCTACGGGTCCGATTGCTTTTGACTAACCGTGTTACGACCGAATCCAAACCGACATGTGTGATGTGATCTCCGCTGCTCCTTTCTCAAGCCACTTTATTAGCGACAAGCTAGCTCAGTCAAAAGGATGACGCTCTTGTGAGTATATATGGCTCTTGTGAGTACGTTACCACTTACCACGTTCTCAAGCCTCACTTAGGATAGTTTCTTAGCCAAGCAACTCTATTCTGCCAAGTTGATGGTTTCCTAATGTGCATAGAAAATATTGTTTGTTTTATGTACTACTCTATATCCTATGGATGACGCTCTTGTGAGTACGTCACCACGCACTCGCCACACTAATCCACCCGTGAGCGCCTCCCCATCGTCACACTCCAACAAATAGAAAAACTAGAAAAGCCCTTGTGTATATATGTATATATATTCAACACAAGCCAATCCTGTTCACCATCTTGGTGGATTTCTTTATGTGCAGAGGAGGCGATGTCTCTTTCTATTAAGAGTGGCAATGATCACATATGCAGACTGCAAATCATGTCGATATGTGATAGATTAATTAATGTGCTGGATATTAGATTGCTCAGCTGCACCCATCATCAATGGTTATTATTGTCATATTTTGCCTCTGATTCATGTAAATCTGCAATACATACAGTTGTTCTTATTTTTATTGTTATTCCATCGTCTTCCCAACCCCATGGCCTTGAGTTGTTAGTGACATCCGTCTTGCTGCATGTTGATTTGCATCTGGCTAAAGTTGTGATCTCGAGCAACAGAGTCTAAGCATGGTGCTGCCCAACCCTTATATTCTCCCTTATGCATAGCATGTGTTAGGATTTGAATGTTGAAACCACTATTCCCTGAAATTTTAGATGAATTACCGCACTTTTCTTATTGAGAATTATATTTCATTTTGAGTTCCTAAAATGACGCACGCACATGCACGGCAAATATAGTTATTTAGATGCTCTTAGCTCGGAACTACACCCAAACTTGAAACATAAAAGAATGATTGAAAAAAGACAACGCGATATCAGTCTCAGCCAAACAAACCTTTCTTGGCAAATTGATGGCTTTCCTAATGCGCATAGAAAGCGATGATTGTTATTATTTATATCTAATATTACAAGGATGACACACCTGCGCGTATGTCACTAGAGATTCGCCACTCGCCCACCCATGAACGCATGACATGCCAGCGAATAAGACATCCGGGAATAACATTCAGAATGGAATTGGTAGGTACTCCGATCCCTCCATTCCACAATTTAAGGATTCGTAGAATCCCAAGGCAAAAATAGTCAAGATGGGAAAAGTCACGTATACCCCTCATTTTACCTCAACTCCACCCAGTCACCAACGTAACCCACAAAATGATGTCTTATCCCTAGGAATGCTTACAAAATTTTGAACGCTTCAAATGTTTATATAACGAAATGGAGAGAGTCGTAGGCACTATCACATGGCATGACTTGAAATCAACTATTTGATCGAAATTTTAGCATGCAATTAACATAAGTCTAACATTATGGATAGTTGGATTCCTGTTGTTTTCATTTCTGGCATTCTACTTCAACTTGAAAACTTCCTTATGTTCTATTCTGAAGTTTCTGACCACTTCAATTCTGATTTTCCTCTCTTTTTATTTGGCAAAACATTTTTGTTACTTCTATATTTTGAGAGGACAAACTACAGATAGAAAAGAATGCTTGATTAGAACAGCTACTGGTGAAATGTCTGCTATCATGTAGGCGTACAAACACACAAATGATGACAGGACATAACAGGCACGGGCACCCGAGGTTTCTGTGCTGCACGACAAATGTTGATAATAAAAAGGGTCTCAAATAGGTAAAGAAAACATAAGTGATTAAGATGTCCAAAAATTAAAAAAAAACTTTTGTGAAAGAAAACATAAGTGATTTAGAAGGGGCAGATTAAAAAAAAAACTCCCCAGCCAATCATGTTCGTTCCACCTCAACTACACATCTTGCCAATAACACTACGAATCACTGACTGATCATGACCAACCTATTCCTGCTTCGTACAGTAAGCTTGAGAAATACAGCCTCCATGGGACATCTGCTCTTTAATTAATGCTTCAGTTTAGCGAGTTTGATATCATTGTACTGCTCAGGTTCGTGAACTTTGGGCCTCTTTCTGGCCGTCCTTCGTCTGATCCTTCATTGCCCCAGCCATCCATTGGCAACCTTGCGTCAGGGCATGCACGACGGCCCTCCTTCTCTGCTTGATGCCAAGGCCTTCGTCAACGGCCGATTTCCGCCGCCGGCACGGGCACACAGCATCGCCTGCACCCCTCTGCCCAACTTCTACCGCACAAGGAACTATTCAGACCACACTTTTTTTTCCATATTACCCTTGTACTATAAATATTATCTTTTTTAAATAGTACTGTATCAGTATTAGTAGCAGGGAAACACCATGCCATCGGATGTACAATACCAGTGTATTAGTCATGTCTGTGTTACAAAACTCCCCTTTATATATGATCGTACTCATGCGCATCATCAATACCCAGTCACGGATGGAAATATCCCTCAGACTTTGGAATTTGAATTCCATAAGTCCACAACAGCACAAGAATCAACAATGTTAATAATGCGCACCTTTGGCCAACACTTTGTGGAATTAATGGTCTGCGTAAAAGTAGGCGTATTACAGTCTAAAATAGCATTATATTTTTTCGACAGAAACAAAACAGCAATATATAGTTCATTCAAACACATATATAGCGTGATACAACTACATTTGGTGCTGGATCACCACAAACACTTGCACAATCATACAACAGAGGAAAGGGGACATGAACCAGCAGCCCACCCCACACACCAACACTTACCACATAAGATACAATACAATTATGCAACTAAGCGGATGGGCTCTTTATTATAAACCATACACCATCCCTTTTTCTGCCAAACCTAGTACTAGCACCGTTCATATTAAACAGACAGACCATTATATTGACCTAGAGTGCATACACGGTCATATTCAATTTGCATGGTTTTCTTGCAAAGACGTCCATATGCATGTTGATATCCACAGAGCTGTAAAGAACCGAGTACCGCCATTAACCGTACTAACTTTGGCATACCAGGGATTGTTTGAATGCACCAAGTTAGGCTGTGGTCGCCGTCTTGACGAAGGCCAGGTTGCCGTACGGCGTGAAGTGGCACACCGGCGCGCCGCCGGGTTTGGTGTGCAGCACCTCGAACGCCGGGTGAGCCGGGTCCAGCCGGAGGTGTCGAAGTGGCAGAACGCTAACATGTCAACGGCTGCGCCGTCGAGGAGGCCACGGAGCGAGACCTTGTAGGCGCCGTACCCTCCCAGCGCTTTGTGACACTGGTACACGGCGTAGGGGAACGGCACCGTGTGGCAGGACACGTACTGGTCGCCGTGAACCGGGGCGACCGCCGCCACCGCGTACGGCTGCCGCGGCAGGCCGGCGCGGGGGAGCTCCGATGCCGCCGCCCACACGTCGCCCTCGCCGGCGGCGTGACCGGCGCAGGCGCCGACGCCGAGCATGTGCAGGGCGCTCTGCACGGTGGCCTCGAGGGACGCCGTGCAGGACTTCGTCTCGCCGGCGATCGGCGGCGCCTGGCACCGGCTCAGGGTGTTCCTCACCTGGGCCGCCTCGGCGGAGCCTGGAACGATGTTGAAGGCGGCGAGGACGTCGTCGACGTCGGTGAACGGGACCTTCTCGGCGACGTCGCGCGGGAGGATGGCCGGCGCCGCCTCTTCCGGGAAGGAGAGCGTCATGGTGCTGCCCGGACGCAGCTGGGTCTCGTGGAAGAAGATGCCTGTCTCGGCCACAGCCTGCGGGCTGCAAGTAGAGTCGAAGAGCGTGCAGGCACTAATACTGGGCGATGCAGTGTAGTGCTCCACAAGCGGTGAATGGTCAATTCCTGCAGGACATAAATCAGTAATCTGGGCTCTGGGATTGCAGATTATTAGAGTCAACTTTTCTTAGACGTTCTTTTTCAGTTGGTGTAGTTTATTTTTTTATGCGATGAATCAGTTGGTGTAGTTAATTAAATCAATTTGGATTCTCCTCGCGAAAAAAAATAAATTTAGATTTGAGCATCAGAAGCTGTCCAGTATGTCCATCCAACTGCGGTATCAATCAACTCATCGCAGTGTCTCCGTGCTTCGTCATATCATAATTTATATTTTACAATTTCTGAATGACTTTGTAATGACAACTCTGGAAATAGATGCGTTAACCACAGTGAGTGACTGACTAAGTACGAATCAAAGTACCTTTGTGAACACCATCAGCAATGGCATCTGGCATCGGCGAGCCCGGGAGGGCTTGCTCCCAGAACTGCGCCGCCGGAGTGTTAGCGGCCGGGGGGCCGTGCGCCATGGCGGCACCGGCGGCCACCAGGATCAGAAGGAAATTAGTGGATGGATGCATGCTTGGATATAGCTATGCTTTCAATATTCGAGCGGGGGAGAGTAAGAAGAAAGGAAAGAACCTTGTTCGATCAAGCTTTGTGGTCTTTAGCTCTCGACCTATGGCCGGTATATATAGACCATGCTGTTCCTCTGAGCAAGTGGCCCCATAAGACTAAGACATGTAATTTTCCGATGCAAATAGGTCTTTTCCTTTATCAATCCTTATTAGTATTCAACAAAAGTTGATTAGACCTCAGCCTATAGCACGCAAAACCTTTGTGTCAATGTTCTTTCGGAAAAAAACTAAAACCTTTGTGTCTCCTAGCGCGCAGAAACAAGCTGCTCAGTCATCACCCCTAAGGGTGCCTCAGTACGTGCCTCTATCACATGCAAGCAAATGGAGTAAAATTACTGGAAGCACTCACATGAGGGATTCGAAACTAGTCTTTGGTAAAAATGTTGCACGAAAATACGCATATAACCATATATGTTATCTGTGAAGCATGTATATTCCCTTGGACTTCTTTGTTTTCATGTGAAGCATTTTATTGCCTTTTGAATTCCTAGGTTCTTGTAATAAAGTCTAACAGATAGCAACACATGCAAATATAAATGTACATGAACAGACAAATATCATGTTAGGTACTATGTAGTAACTACGTCCAAAACTGAAACTTCATGAGTTGGTTTAGAAAAGAAAAACGCTATATCATTTGGCTGGCCAAGCAACCCTTTTCTGCCAAGTTGATGGTTTCCTAATGCGCACAGAAAGCAATGCTTTTGTACTAGTACTATCACATGGGTGACGCTCAGTACGTGTGCGTCACCTTGCACTCGCCACACTAAGAGCGTCCCCAATGATAAAGCTAGCAGCCAGCTCTTGCAAAGTTGAGGAGTGGGGTTTATGTTTAATTCTCTTATTTTCCTTAAGAGACTAGCTCTTGAAAAAGAGCTAGCAGAGCTAGCATGCTTCTCTCTCTTCTTTTTTTCTAATAAAATAATTCTAAAAGCCAGCTTAGAGTCAGCATTTGGTGACACTCTAGTCCACCCGTGAGCGCCTATCACACTCCAACAAATAAAATCAACTAGAGAAGCCATTGCATAATTCTGTGGAATAGGCTCTTTCATCAATATTTTGCACGAAGATTAGCAAAAGTCCAACCTCTTGTTTTCTTGCATTCCTCTGGTCTTTAGTGTATAGCATTATATTCTGTTGCTAACTTTCCTATGTTCTAAACTTCAGTATTTCAATTGTGGAGCATTTGAATTCTTTTTTCTTCTTATTTATATTATCTATTGCTATACGGAGTATATGATTTCAGAGAGTGCGCTCCAAATAGAACAAAGTGCTTGGAGAGTAAAACTGCTAGTGGTGGAATGCCTGCACTTATCAAGTACAAACACACTACAAGACGCAATGATAGCAAATAAAAGTCCACAGGCCGTCTGCACTGCACGACAAATGTTTCTAATAAAGATGCTCTCGAATTAGTTAAGTACATATAAACGTCCAAAATGGTGTCGACATGCGCAACATGATATAATGAACTCTGCTTCTATATCTCATCCATTCGTCCCTTGTAAAACAATTTTTCAGCTATGAGAAAGTTCAGATGGGCAACCCCCACCCACCCACCGTAGATTTCCTCGAGAAAAACTGTAACTGAATGTACATGTATTTTGTTGGTTGGATCGTAGCTACGTTGTATTTGCTTGCATCTCAAAGCAACTCGATTTTCAATTGCCACTGGCCCAAACATAAATCCTTTGAGTGAAAGAAATTTGAACCTGTATGTTTTCTCAAAAAAATTTGAACCTGTACTCAAAGTTTCCAATCATCTGCAGCCGACCAAGCTCCAAATCGAAGTGGAATAGTGGATTGAATACAGAGTACTAGTAGAATTCAGTGATGATACTGCTACCTCGACTGGAAAGAACACAGGATTCCTCGTCAAAATCGACATGAACGCGAGCTTCACCAGGGACGGAGAATTTGGTCCCGGCAGCTCCCAGCTCGCCGATCCATCATCCATTCCCAGGGACGGGCGCGCTGGCGAAGGTATAGAGGTCGAGAGGAGAGGCGGGAGTCCGTCGGGCCGCCGCGACGAGGCCGCAGTCGCCGGAGCCGCAGCCGTGGGGAAGAACATAGTTACCCGGCGCGATAGGGACTATTTTGTAAATAATTTGGATAGTGATCAATAGTCGCGATCTAAGTTAGGGATTTAAATGTAAATATGTTAGATCGCGATTATTAATCGCGATCCAAACTGGGGACCTTTGTGTTAAATAACCGGATGGCAAGAGGGGGGTCATCCTGTAAAACTTCCTGCCACGACCTCACCGTGGCGGCTCGCCGGCTCTGGTGACCCACCCCCGAGGAGGCCGCCGGCATCAGTGTACCGCATCCACTCCACGACCCGCCGTCCGGCCAGAGCGCTCCCTTCCATCATCGGCGAATCCCGCACCCAAATGAGAAGAAGACAAGGGGTGAGATGGGACCGGATCCGGCGGCGGCGGCCATGGAGCTCGCGGTGCAGCAGAGCTGCAAAGATTTCCTATTCGTTAGAAGCAGATTTCCTTTCCTTTCACCAATCCTAGTAAAAATACGAGTAAGCTAAGCTGCGATGAGATTTTCAGATTAGGAATGAATATTCGTGGAAGAGCACATACAGAAGAAACAGTAGCCGGCAGAGAGGTGATGCAGGATTGTACATGCATCACCGCAGTCCCTCCTTCTTACAGCCATGTCCGGAGAGATCTACAAAGCTGGGAAACAGAAGAAAAAAAAATGTGACACGGGTGCGGTCATGCGGTGAGGATTGAGATTCAGACATTCAGTGAGCTGCAGAGTTCCAAATCAGCTGAATTCAGTGGAGCATTGCTCTGCATTACGGCTTTACTCCCATTCACTGATCATTACATAGCTTACATTCTGTTGCGCCAGACATGTCACTTCTACTGCAGATGAACTTAAGGAAATGGAACAACCCGATACAAGAAAATAAAAATGAGAAGTGCGTGAATGGAGGTGTGTACCTCTGGCAGAGAATGGAGAAGTCATGTAAGGGGGAAGGATTGGCATGACCATCACTTCATGCATGGACTTGGCTTCCTGTATAATAATAAGAGTCATTTTCTCTCATTTTCAGTCACTTACCTATAGTACTGAATCCTTAGCTCTTATGACAAAAAAAAATATTGAATCCTAATTATGTGTCAGCACTTCCTCTGCCGATGATCGTCGACGGCCAATGGAAGAAGAAGCAGAGTCTCCAAGTAGGCTTCGCGCTGTGGGCCGTGCTCGCAAGCCCAACCCCCGTGTGTCTGGGCCGGATTGGGTTGTGGACTAAATGTGTTCGTGAGCTGTGCCGTGAGCGAGTGGCTTAGCTGCTGGCTACTTATGCGCGCGTAGCGTAGGAAGAAAGGAAGGAACCAACAAACTTGTAATCAATTACCCTCAAGCATTTTCCTCTCTGTTCCTCGTCGGAGCAGAGGCGATCGAATCCTATCGTGTAGCTACCGTGATCGGGTTGCTAACATCCTGGTATCAGAGACAATCGATTCTCAGATCTGGAGGTTACCCACCACTTCTTCACTCGCAAGGCTAAGATGGCGGGCGCCATGGAACCCAATCTCAAGCTGGCGCTGGAGGCGCAGACGAAGGCGATCTTCACCGAGCTCGACAAGCGCTTCGAGGCTCGTGATGAGAAGTGGGAGAAGTGCGTCGCGGCTCTGGAATCTGCGGCGGCATCTTCGTCTTCGACACCGGCTACTTCCGCAGAGCAAGCCGACCCCGAGGCCGTCAAGCTGGAGATCGACGCCGCCGTAGCTGTGCACATGGCGGCCCTGGAGGAGATGGTGGCGGAGCGGCTGGATCAGTACGAGGCCTCCGCTACAACCCACGTCGCCGCGCTGGAGTCCGCGGCGGCGGCGTTCGAGTCGTGGCGGCCGCGCATCGAGTCCGCCGTCGACAGCATCAAGGACTCCGTCGACGTCGTCAAGACGGAGCTCACCAAGTCCCACACGTCCGTGGACCGTGAAGCGCGAGATGCGTTCTACCCCAAGCACGGCTTCACTGGCAATTACGGTTCGGCATCCGCGCGCCCATCTGCCGGAGTTCCTGCCGATGGCCCTCATGGGCACCGCGTCGAACACTACAGTCGGGAGTCTGGCTTTGGCCGGGCGTCCATCCGCCCGAACCCACCTCCCGCACAATGGTACGCCTGATTCCGACCCTCCCAAGTACTCCCAATTGTTTGGTTCTCCTCATGACACTTTTGGTGGTCGCGGTAGTTCGTCCTCGGGATATATGGGTAAATTGCCTAAAATGAATTTCCCAAAGTTTGATGGTGATAACCCTAGGCTCTGGATCCGTCGCAGTGAGAATTACTTCCAAATGTACTCGGTCGATCAGTCCATGTGGATTATGGTATCTACCATGCATTTCATTGATTCAGCAGCTCGTTGGTTGCAGTCGGTAGAACACCGTCTTAAAGACATCTCATGGTTAGAGTTTGGTAAAGTGGTGCTGGATAGGTTTGGGAAGGATGAACATGAACTTCTGCTTAGACAACTGTTCACTGTCAAGCAATCGGGTTCAGTGTCTGAATATGTCACTCAGTTCACTGAATTGGTTGATCAGATCTCAGCCTATGAACCAAATAACAACCCCCTTTACTACTCCATGAAATTTTTTGACGGATTGCGCACTGATATTAAAGCTGCTGTTATTATTCAACGCCCCCAAGATTTGGATACTGCTTGTTTGCTTGCCAAATTGCAGGAAGAGGTGTCTCCACCATGCCACAAGCATGATCCATACAAGCATGTTTACTCTGCTGGCTCAAAATCTTCCTCAAGACCTTATTATGCTCTTCCTTCTCCTCCAAGTGACAAGAATGAGAAGCATCATCAACACACTCGTCAAGATGACAAGAAGCTTTCTGATGCTCCTCGTATCAAGAGTTATGATGACAAGCTCAGCTCTCTGTGTGCTTACCGTCGCTCTAAAGGCCTGTGTGAGAAATGTGCAGAGAAGTGGGTGTATGGTCATCGTTGTGCTCCAACTGTTCAACTTCATGTGTTGCAGGAGGTACTAGATTTGTTTCATTTGGATGTATCTGAAGAACAAGTCGCTGAAGCTTCTGAACAACAACAAGAACAGTTGTTTATGACCATATCTACTGCAGCCTTATCTGGTGTGGAAGCCCCACGCACTATGCGTCTATTGGCACAAATTCAAGATCAGGACATCTCTATTCTTGTTGATTCTGGTAGCTCCCATACATTCATAAGCACTGCTCTGGCCTCTACTCTTTCTTCTGCTGTTGCACTCAAGAAGCCTGTTACAGTTAAGGTAGCTGATGGAAATCTCCTTAGCTGTACTGAAGAAATTGTGCAAGCTAGTTGGGTATACAAGGTTGTCAGTTCTACTCTGATCTTAAAGTGTTACCTCTATCTTCTTTTGATATGATATTGGGCATGGACTGGCTGGAGAGATACAGTCCAATGAAAATACATTGGGCTGAAAAGTGGCTGTCTATACCATATCAAGGCACTACTGTGGTTCTGCAGGGTATAGTTCCACATCTTCCTGAAGGTGCAGTGGTCCAAATTTTATATGTCTGTTCTGATGAACACAAGGCTGACAGTAACAACAAGCAGTTACCAGAAATTCAGAAGTTAATTGATGAATTCTGAAATTTTTTCTGAACCTGCTGGTCTTCCTCCTTCTCGCTCCTGTGATCATGTTATTCCCCTGGTGGAGGGAGCCACTCCTGTCAATATTCGACCCTACCGTTATGCACCTGCTGTCAAGGATGAGATTGAAAGACAGGTAGAAGAAATGCTACACAAAGGACTTATTCAGAAAAGCAGTAGCCCTTTTTGTTCACCTGTTCTGTTAGTAAGGAAGAAAGATCTTACTTGGCGTTTCTGTGTCGATTTCAGACATTTGAATGCTATTACCAAAAAGTGGAAATATCCAGTTCCAATCATAGATGAGTTTTTGGATGAACTCAATGGAGCATGCTGGTTCACTTGCCTTGACCTTAGAGCTGGTTTCCACCAAATCCTACTGAAAGCTGGAGAAGAATTTAAAACAGCATTTCAGACTCATTCTGGCCACTATGAATTCAGAGTGATGGCTTTTGGATTAACTGGGGCTCTTGGTACTTTTCAAGGAGCAATGAATGCTACTCTAGCTTCCTTACTCAGGAAATGTGTTCTAGTATTTTTTGATGATATCCTCATCTATAGCAGAACTTATGAAGAGCATGTAGAACACATTAGGCTGGTACTGCAACTTCTGCAAAAGGACTCCTGGTATGTTAAGCTGTCCAAGTGTGCATTTGCTCAACAAGAAATAGCGTATTTGGGCTTTGTCATCAGTGCTAATGGGGTATCCACTGATCCTGCTAAGATATCTGCTATATCCTCTTGGTCCACACCTAAGAATGTGAAAGAACTCAGAAGTTTCTTGGGCCTTGCTGGATATTACAGAAAGTTTGTCAGGAATTTTGGGGTCATCAGCAAACCTCTCACAGATCTTCTTAAGAAGAACACTTTCTTTATCTGGACTGGTGATCATGACACAGCATTCTCAACCTTGAAGGCTGCCTTATGCCAAGCTCCTGTTTTGCAGCTGCCTAATTTTGCCAAGAAATTCTGTATTGAAACTGATGCTTCAGATTCAGGAGTTGGAGCTGTTCTACTGCAAGATGGTCATCCCTTGGCATATATCAGTAAGTCTCTTGGCCCAAAATCTAGAGGTCTTTCTACATATGAGAAAGAGTATTTGGCCATTCTAATTGCAGTAGAGCAATGGAGACCTTATCTTCAGCATTCAGAGTTTGATATCTGCACTGATCAGAGAAGCTTGTCTCATTTGTCTGAACAAAGGCTCCACACTCACTGGCAACAAAAAGTATTTACCAAGTTGTTGGGCCTGCAGTACAGAATCATATATAAAAAAGGTACTGATAATAGAGTAGTTGATGCTCTTTCCAGGAAGTCATTTCATGAGTCTCAATGTGCTGCTATCTCTACTTGTGTACCTAGTTGGTTATCTGAGATAGTTACTGGCTATGATTCTGATACTCATACCAAAGACATTGTCACAAAGTTAACTGTTGACTCTTCTTCAGTACAAAATTTTACATTACATGATGGGGTTCTTAGATATAAAAACAGGATATGGTTAGCAGCTGATGCATCACTCCAGCAGAAAATTATTAAATCCTTCCACTCTACTGCTGTGGGGGGCCATTCTGGAGTACCAGTGACTTACAGGAAACTCAAACAAGCTTTTGCTTGGAAAGGGATGAAAACCTCTGTTCATCAATTTGTCAAAGCTTGCATGGTTTGTCAGATGGCCAAGCCTGATAGAACAAAGCTACCTGGTCTCCTAGTTCCCCTTCCTGTGCCTGAATCTGCTTGGCAAATTATATCTATGGACTTTGTAGAGGGGCTGCCTACTTCAGCTGGTGCTAACTGTGTACTTGTTGTGGTGGATACTTTCACCAAGTATTCTCACTTCATTCCACTCAAGCATCCTTTCACTGCTCTCACTGTTGCTCAGGCTTTCATTGACCATGTGTACAAGTTACATGGGTTACCTCAGTCCATAATTTCTGACAGAGACAAGATCTTCACAAGTCAGCTATGGCAAGAACTATTCAAGCTTGCAGATGTGGATCTCAAGATGAGTTCTACCTACCATCCTCAGACTGATGGCCAAACTGAAAGAGTAAACCAGTGCATGGAGACCTTCTTAAGATGTTTCATTCATGCTTGTCCACATAAATGGCGACAATGGCTTCCTTTGGCTGAGTTCTGGTACAACTCCAGTCATCATTCAGCTATTCAAATGACACCCTTTGAGGCACTGTATGGTTACAAACCAAGGCACTTTGGCATTACTGATACTGATGCTTCTGCACATGCTACATTGGCTGAATTTCTGTCAGCCAAGAAACTAATGACACAGCTGCTTAAACAACATCTTGTCAGAGCTAAAACTCGTATGAAGAAGCAAGCAGATAAGGGTCGCTCGGAGAGATCTTTTGCAGTGGGTGATATGGTTTTTCTTAAGATTCAGCCGTATGTGCAATCTTCTCTATCCCCAAGATCTAGTCAGAAGTTGTCGTTTAAATTCTTTGGACCATTTTCCGTTGTGGAACAGGTCAATGAGGTTGCCTACAAACTTCAACTTCCTGATTCTGCCACTAGTCATCCGGTATTCCATGTGTCCCTACTCAAGAAAGCTGTTGGTGCTGGCCATGAAGTTACTGCAAATATTCCTGCATCACTCCACCATTTTCAAGTGCCTGAGAAAATATTACAGCGCCGAGTAAGTTCTCGTGGCTTACAAGCAATCCAGCAAGTGTTGATTAAGTGGTCTTCTCTCCCAGAATCTCTGTCTACATGGGAAGATCTGGAAGCTATTCGTCAGGAGTACCCTCGAGCACCTGCTTGGGGTCAAGCAGGTCTTCAAGGAGGGAGGGATGTCAGCACTTCCTCTGCCGATGATCGTCGACGGCCAATGGAAGAAGAAGCAGAGTCTCCAAGTAGGCTTCGCGCTGTGGGCCGTGCTCGCAAGCCCAACCCCCGTGTGTCTGGGCCGGATTGGGTTGTGGACTAAATGTGTTCGTGAGCTGTGCCGTGAGCGAGTGGCTTAGCTGCTGGCTACTTATGCGCGCGTAGCGTAGGAAGAAAGGAAGGAACCAACAAACTTGTAATCAATTACCCTCAAGCATTTTCCTCTCTGTTCCTCGTCGGAGCAGAGGCGATCGAATCCTATCGTGTAGCTACCGTGATCGGGTTGCTAACATTATGCAATCGGTATTAAGAACTACGGACAGTGAGAAGCTGGAGGAAAACAAATCAGATCGTATTGCGAAGTTCAAAGACAGCGCGAGGTGAAACTAGTGAATGCCGATGCAAAATCTGCATATCACCATTACTGACCTGCATCCTGTGAGACGCCAAGCTCTCCAGTTATTGATACTGATGTTGGTGCCGCTGGTTACCGAGCGCTCCTTACACTGCGGCATCGACGGTTGCTGAGATGATAGCTCGTTATTGTTTCGTGTATACTGCCCCTCTGTTTATCTTTTTCCCATTTTCTTGCTGCTTTGATCAGCCTATGTTTCTACACTAAAAATAATTAAGCAAACCCTGCAGTGCCTTCTGGCACCTGAAGTTTGAAAATGCAACAGCAGCACAGGTAGCAATCACAAGTGAGCCAAACCAGGGCACTTTCATGATTTGCTTGTATTGTGCAGCACGGAACTCGTTGCATATCAGGATGGCAGTTTTTTTTTTTTTTTTTGATGAAAATCAGGATGGCGGTTGTATCGTACCAGGAAAACTCGTACTACTGTCACAGTGATTCCCAAATAAAGTTCAGAATTCAAGTTGATGTATGGATTTGGATGCATCCGAATTCCGAAGGAGAGCTTTTCCAAAAGGAAATAGTTATAACTTTCCCAAAAATCACTCTTGTAAATTGTGCTCATGTAATCATCAGTTGTAACTTTGACTCCAAGCTTTACAAAATGATGTGAACTGTGAAGTGAATAAAAGGAGCATAATCGTTCCTAAAGCAATTCAAGTCTCTCTTATTTTGGGCTGGAGTGTCCGTTGAGAATGCAAGTTGAGTGATGAATGGAGGAACGACTTGAGCAAAACTGAAACGTGAAGTACATGAATGCAGCAGGGCCTGCTACTTGATGGGCCGCTGAAACCTCGCAAACTGAACAAATTCCCTGGAAATCAGAAAACGAGCGTGAGCCTGTGCCCAAATCTTCTCCATCCATCGTTTTGTTGTTTACGGCTTATGGTACTCGTTTTTAGAGCCTTGGCACTTGATTTCTTGATTTTCAATGGAACGTGATGAGGAACCTCCATGTTGCACTTGGCGACGGAGTGAGTCGATCGTAGCTGTCGGGCGCATACTCGCTCAGTTCACTCGAAAACCGAACCTCCCTTTCCCTGCACGTTCCGAGCACATGCATGCATGCATGCATCAACTTGCCAGAACAGGATAACTGCGCGCTCAACTTGCCACGGATCCTGTGGCTAATTACCAATGGTTCGCTCCTCTTTTGCGATCGAGCACGTGCATTGCATCACGCGGGGGCGACGACGCTGCCACGATGCTGCCTGCCGGATTCGGCCAGAGATTTCCCCTCCGACCAGAATCGCCGCTCCGACCAACGCTCTCGTGCCTGCCGGACCGTGTAGCCATTCTCGTGTTGGGTATATATGAAAACGGTAGGAGAATAGAATAGGTGGAATGGTTGATTGTATTGTTGAGCCTCATAGGCGGATTATATAGGAGTATATTGCTTGGAGAGTAAGGAGCCTCTAGTAGAGATAAGGCAAGTCGGAATTACATATCCTAATCTACCATATCTAGAGGATATTACAATATACTCTAACATCCCTCGCAGTCGCAACGGAAGCAGCGCAGACGTTGTATCTGGAGAGCTCAAGCAAGATGATGGCCCTTTGTGCCGATGTCGAGGTAGCCGAGACGAAGACATGTAGCCATGATGATGCCGTGCTTGAAGTAGCCGTGGTCGATGGAGCTATCGAGGTAGCCGATGGAGATGAACCACGCACAATGCCGCTGGCGCGCTGAGAGGCGCCATGTAGTGTGGCGCATAGGAGAAGGCGCCGTAGACGAAGATGGAGACGCGTCGAGGGCGATGCCGAAGGTGACATCGTCAACCCACCAAGGCCGAGGCGGGTACCTGGTTTGCAAGACCCGATAGCGCGTCGGGGACGAAGGCATGCACAGTGTTGCCAATACCGGGCGCACGAGGTTGAGGGCCAGCCATGTCGTAGCATCTGGAGGAGGGGATCAACAGAGAAGGTCTCGATGACGGTCGCGGTGCGCAGAACGGCGAGGGAGAAGATACCGATGCAGCCCGCGGTTGTCGGAGTAGACGAAGTGGTTGTAGAAGACGATGCTGGCGACGAGGTTGAGCTGGACGAAGCGTAGAGGTGGGGCGGCCGAGCGCTAGCCTAAAGGCTAGTGTGCTTGGCGTAGTGGTCGCGGCGGCGGTGGTTGAAGAAGGCGGCGAAGAACTCGAACAGCTTGACGAAGACCTTGTGCATGGAGTGCACAACGACGGAGTCGACGGCGATGAAGATGCAGCGGCGAAGATCACGAGCGGCGACGCTGTGGCGCTACAAGCGACGCAGCCGCAGCCTTCGTTGTCGGCGACGAAGTGCGCACTCTCAGGACACTCGTCCCTATAGCGAGCGTGCCACGGTGATGCACGAGTCGGGTGATCAGTCCAAGGGTGCAGCCATGGCGGTGGAAAAGTCAGGGACGGCCGGCGCGAAGGCGATGTGGCGGAGGAGTCTGACGGTGCCGCGGGAGGGGCGCCCCTGCGCGCACCGCACGCCAGGGCGAGCCACAAGGCGACGAAGAGGAGAGGCCGGCGACGATGTCGATGTAGAGGTGTGCCAGCTCGACGGCGACGGGCGACGCAATCTCGATTTGTGATCGAGTAAACAATCAGAGAAATTAGAAAAAAAAATAACAGCAGCAGCATCTTCTTGTGTGGACTCTTGGGTGCACGTAACAGGACCCCTCATCCTCTTATCCTCAACCCACGCGGGCGCGAGAGAAAAAAACAGAGAGAGAGACCAGGGGCGTGGCGGCTGTTGACTACTCCAGGGCGAATCCAGCGAGGGAGCAGGGGCCGGCGGCGCCGAGGTCGGGGAGGAAGCAGGGCTCGACGACGGCGAAGGGGTCACCGCAGTGCACCGAGCCGGCGAGGTCGAGGAGCCGAGCCACGAAGCGGCGGCGGTCGCGACCGGGCGGGTCAGAGATGGGGTCGATGCCGTGGAGAAGAAGGCGGAGGCGGAGGCCGGAACGGCGACACCCAAGGTGCGATCTTCACGATCTGATGCTGCTTGATGACCTTCTATGACGAGGGCGGCGGGGCGACGCGATTTCCCACCGCCGGATTTTGTGGGGCGCGGCCCCCGGCGGAGATCGACATGGTGATCTCCCCGGGGGCGCGCTAGGGCGTCGTGGAGGGGGGCGCTCGAGGCGCACCGTGGAGGACAGGGGCAGCAGCGGCACACGAGGAGGGGCGCCGGCGACGCTAGGGTTTAGGCGGAAACGTGTTTTGGGTTCAGGATCAGAACCCGCTCGTAGATACCATGTAGGAGAATAAAATTAGTGGAATGGTTTATTGTATTGCTGAGCCTCATGGGCGGATTATAGGAGTACATTGCTTGGAGGGTAAGGAGCCTCTGGTAGAGATAAGGCAAGTCAGGATTACATATCCTAATCTACCATATCTGCCGCCTTGGCAGAGATAAGGCACCGGCTCAGGGTGTCCCTGGGTGTCCCTCACCTGGGCCGCCTCGGCTGAGCCTGCCAGAATGTTGAAGGCGGCGAGGACGTCGTCGAGGTTGGCGAACGGGACCTTCTCGGCGACGTCGCGCGGGAGGATGGCCGGATCTGCCTCGGCCGGGAAGGAGAGCGTCATGGTGCTGCCCGGACGCAGCTGCGCCTCGTGGAAGAAGATGCCAGTCTCGGCCATCGTCTGCGGACTGCAAGTGGAGTCGAAGAGCGTGCAGGCACTGATACTGGACGATGATGCGGTGTAGTGTGCCACAAGTGGTGATTGATCAATGCCTACAGGACATGCATAAATCAGTAATTAGTGGAAACGGTAGATTAGAAATTTTTTTCAATATTTTCGTAGTCCTGCTTTGTGATTGGGTATATACAGTTAAATCAAGTTATTAGCTAGACTGATCATCAGAGGCAGTCTGCCAATTCAACTGCTGTATCAACTCATCTCGGTGTTTCCGTGCTTTATCATGTCGTAATGTATATTTTACAATTTATGTAATAACGTCATAGTGATAACTCTGTAAATACAGAGATTAAAGACACTAATTTACATGTGTTTACCAAGTTGCTTTAACCGTAGTGACTAAGTACGAATCATAGTACCTTTCTGAACACGATCAGCAATGGCATCTGGCATCGGCGTGCCCGGGAGTGCTCGCTCCCAGAACTATGCCGCCGGAGTGTTAGCGGCTGGGAGGCCGTGCACGACCGCAGCAGCGGCGGCCACCACTATCAGAAGGAATGTGGATGGATGCATGTTTGGATAGATGCTTTCAGTATTCTGAGCGGGGGAGAGTGGGAAGAAAGGAAGGAACCTTTTGTTCGATCTTGTTGGGTGGTTTTTAGCTCTCGGCCTATGTCCGGTATATATAGCCCTTGCTATTCACCTGAACAAGTGGCCCTATAAAACTGAGACATGTAATTTTCCACTCCTTTATGCAATGGGGAAATGAGGGGTGGGTTAGGGATTGAGAATAATCCCTGACAAAATGGAGGGTTGAGATATAATATGACGGGTAAATGAAAAGTCTATATTCCCAACTCAATTCCCTATCCCAATTCCAATCCCTTTCTGTCAATTGCCAAACGACACAAAAAAAAAAAGATGCACAACGGAGTTAGACAAACAATCTACAATAATACTGGTCATTTAAGATCAGTTAATTTGTTATGTAATCAAAATCAATGTGGGGAGAAATGCTATATGTCCGATTGCTTTAAACTAACCGTGTTACGACCAAATGGCAAACCGACCAGTTGTGTGATGTGATCTCCACTGCTGATTCTCAAGCCTCACGTTGTTAGCAACAATCTCGGTCATAATAAGGATGATGCTCTTTTGAGTATATGGCTCTTGTAAGTACGTCACCACGTTCTCAAGCCTCAATTAGTATATTTGCTCACCCAAGAAACCTTGTTCTGCCAAGTTGATGGTTTCCTAATGTGCATAGAAAATGACGTTTGTTTTATGTACTATATCATATGGACGACGTTCTTGTGGGTACGTCACCACGCACTCGCCACACTAATCCACCCGTGAGCACCTCCCCATCGCACTCCAACAAAAAGAACAACTAGAGAAGCCCTTGTTTATACGTATATATATCAGGATTTGGAAACATTAATCTCTGGAGTGGGTTCTTATATGTTGAAAGTTTCATCGAAACTTTGCACGAAATTAGCACAAGTCCAACCTCATGTTTTCTTGGATTCCTCATGTTTTTCATGTGTAGCATCAATCATATTACATTGCTAATTAACTTTCTATGTGCTAAGCTTGGTATTTCAGTTGTCGAACGCTTCAGTTCTTGCTTTTCTTAGTTTCTATTTTTACGATTGCTATGCTTTTGAAGTACGCTCCGAATAGAACAAAGTAGTTGGATCAAAATTGCTATTGGTGGAATGTCTGTTATCATGTACATAATAATATGATACACTGGCACCTCACAAAAGGCCAGGGCGTCTACACTGTAAGATAAGAGAAATGTTTGTCATAAAGATGTTCTCATATAGTTAAAAAAAACTATAAAAGTCCAAGAAAAACATAAATGATTCGGGAAAGGAATCTTCTTAGCTGAATTGGAAAGGATAATTCACCACAAGACAATCTTGTTCGTTATCTTGGTGGATTTCTTTTTGTACAGAGTAGGCGGTGTCTCTTTCTATTAAGAGTGGCAATGGTCACATATGCAGATTACACTACCACAGAAAAGGGCTTCAGCGACGGCCATATTAGCGATGTCTTTTAAAACACGTCGCTAAAAGGGTCATTACCGACGTCTTTTGAAAACACGTCGCTTATACTTCATTGAGACTCCCTCAATAGCGACGAAAGAAATGAAAACCCGTCGCTAATAGGGATGATTATTAGCGACGTTGATTTAAAGAACCGTCGCTAATAGTTTTAGCGACGTGTTTATAAAAACCCGTCGCTAATAGTGATGACTATTAGCGACGTGGTTTTAAAACCCGTCGGTATTGGTGAATTCTTTTAGCGACGTTGATATAAAAAACCTGATAAAAACTGCTGAATCACACTTGAATCAAGTTCCAAGATCTCAGAGTAGAAATAAAGCTCATGGTAGCTAATTATTTGCTACAAAGAATGTTTTGCCTTATGACATATTCTTATGTGTTGGACAGAATATATAACAGGATTCCAAGGTTGACTACTGCAACAGTTCAACAGGCACATACCACTGATGACGATATCAGGAGAGTTACAGGACAAGGCAACAAAAAATCTCAGGCAGCAAATATTGGCCATGTATGGACCAGGTTTGCATGGGACTACTGACCTTGGCTTGCTGTCTGCATTCTCCATTCTTAGGCAGGCAAACAAGACCTGCAAATATCTGGGAATCACAGAGAAGAAAAGGACATGGGAGCAGATTTGTTAGGAGAATTTTGCACCGCGCCACTCTTCTGTTCCAAAACTTCCTGCAAGAATAATTCACGATAGGTTACTCAACATACTACATTCTCAGCTGTTCAGGCAAAACTAGAAAGAACAAAATGGCTTGTGCACTAGCTTGTCTTATGCTAACAAAATGCCGCAGGAAATGTGCCAGTACAGCAGTCTGAGTAACACCAGGAGAATGGATTCGAATATGAGCATACAAACATGCAAATAGTAACATGCACCCAAATATGAAAGACCACAAACTGGAAAGCTGGCTTGCACTGTCTGCACTGAAGAATTTTATGGACATTGGCATGCTAGCAACTGATAAAGTGTAAAAGATCACCATATAGAGCAGGTGTACATATGAGTATGTACTACTCTTATCCATACAGATGCCAGAAAACCATATCAGCTATGTACTATGTCAAATGAACTGACCTGTCCGCAAGCCATTCTTCTGTAAATGGTACCAAGTTTTTCAGATTCGTCCTAGATCTATCTGCTGCCTTATCCTTTCTGTAAACAATATTAAACACAATCGAAAGTCAATGAGCAGGCACTCGAAATCAAATAATTATATGCAGTAAAAGATTCACAAGCTCAAAATGTCGCCCATGGCATCAGACCTGAATAAATAATGAACTGAACATCTCTGGCACTACTTGTTTCCAAAACAAAAGAACGTTGCTATATGAACCATCTCAGATGGACCATCAGATGCACAACATCAAAAATCAGAGCACGCACACACAACATTTTATCTAGTGCAATGGTCACTGGAAGAACCAAACCGGCTAGGTCAGGCAATTCATCGAACACCTGATGCACGAGCAGCCATGGAAATTTAGAGGAGCAAGGGAGGGAACTCACAGAGTAGCCATTGGCGAGATCCTTGCTCAGCTATGGCGTGTAGGGGAAGCAGCCGTCCTCACTGCAGGGCTCAACGGCGGTGTCGGCGACCTTGGGTGAGGGGAAGACGGAGAAGGTGAGCATCATCCTGTCGGGGTACTCCTCACGGATCTTGGAGAGGAGGGTGCCCATGCCGGAACCGGTGCCGGTGCCGCCGCCAAAGGAGTGGCACACCTGGAACCCTACGTTATGCGGTCATGGATCAGATCTGAGAGCCTGCTAGTCTAAGAGAGAGAGAGAGAGAGAGAGAGAGAGAGAGAGAGAGAGAGAGAGAGAGAAGACGCAGGCAGATCCAGACGAAGGAGCAGCAGATCCAGTACCTTGGAGGCAGTTGCAGTTCTCTGCCTCCTTCAGTGCAGACAGTGCAAGCCAGCTTTCCAGTTTGTGGTCTTTCATATTTGGGTGCATGTTACTATTTGCATGTTTTGTATGCTCATATTCGAATCCATTCTCCTGGTGTTACTCAGACTGCTGTACTGGCACATTTCCTGCGGCATTTTGTTAGCATAAGACAAGCTAGTGCACAAGCCATTTTGTTCTTTCTAGTTTTGCCTGAACAGCTGAGAATGTAGTATGTTGCGCAGCACGGAGTCGATGAGCTCCACCCCCTCGGTGTCGTGTCCCTTGGCCCAGTTGTTGCCGGCGTCCGACTGGCCGAAGACGAAGTTGTCGGTGCGGAAGGTGTGGCCGTAGGGGCCCGAGCGCACCGAGTCCATGGTGCCCGGCTCCAGGTCCATGAGCACGGCCGCCAGATCTGAGAGTGGAGAGGATCTGGATCCGAGCGCATGTAGCCAGGCAGGTCGAGCTGCCGGCAGAGAGGTGGTGCTGTCGGCGGCGCGCGGGGGAGAGGAGGTCGAGCGCGCAGGACGGCCGGATCTGGGGCGCGCTGCGGATCTGGCCGGCGGAGACGGCGGAGCCGCGCAGAGGGGTGGGGAGGCGAATGATGCTTCAGCGCAGAGGGGAGGGGAGGCGGATGACTGCTCCGGCGTCTCCGCGGCGGTGGCCGAGCAAGGCGGTCGCGGCCCGTCTCGTGAGCGAGTGGGCGTGGGAGAGGGGTGCTGGAGAGGAAACTGCGTCGGGTGTGGGAGCAAAGGGATAAGGTAGTGGGTGGCTGAGGAGAGGGGAGAGAGGGGCTCGGACGTGTGCCTGCGCGTCCTTGAGCGAATACGATGAAAATTTCGGGTCCGGGTTCTTTGTTTGGCGATGCGTTTTGAGGGAACGCGTCTGCTACCGAGTTGCGTGTGGTAGCAGAAGCGTTTCGTTGTTCCGCGTCACCTATATTGCCATATAGCAGACGCGTTTTGTTCAGTACAACTATATAGCAGACGCGTTTAGTTAATGTGCGTCTGCAATCATCATCACAGAGCGTCTCTAAGTGCCAGTGTCTAGTTTCAGGGTTTTTTACATAGTGATTACTGCAAAATATGAGACTACCTCTTTATAGTAAATGACAACAAATACTTGAATTGGCTCCAGGTGCCTACCACTTCCACCCTGCAGGATACTGAATGTTGTTTATGTATATTGACTCTGTAATTATGTTTGTTAGGATTGATATTTCTTATAAATTGTACCCGAACATGTAAATGTGAAGTGGCATTCTTTATGTTTCTAATTCAATTCTGCACTGTCAATTGCAACTAGATTTAGAATTTGGGATGTCTAGGATTCAAATGTATCAACAGCTTTGGAACACTAAATGGAGAACAAAGGGACAGTTCTCGTGCGATTATATTTTTTTTATTTTTATATTCATCTTTAGCGACGGGGTTTCCTAACACGTCTGTGGCAGTAATAGCGACGGGTTTCACCGACGCGTCTGAATCAGTAATAGCGACGGGTTTCACCGACGCGTCTGAATCAGTAATAGCGACGGGTTTCTCAGGCGCGTCTGTAGCAGTATTACCAACGGGTTTACCCTACGCGTCGGTAGCAATATTAGCGACGGGGAAATTCCCGTCACAAAGTTCGAGCATTAGCGACCTATTATTAGCGACAACGTCAATTACCGTCACTAATAGCCTTAAATCCCCGTCGCTAATATCCTTTTCTGTAGTAGTGTTACAAATGATGTCGGTATGTGGAAGATTGCATAGTGAACAAATAGATGAAGCAAACTTATATGATCGATCCACTTTTAGAGGTCCATCCCGCTCAAAGGCGATGACTAGTAGATCCGGCACTAGATCTTAAGTAATTGTGGGAGCAGACCCCCGTTTCCTCGTTTCCTTATGAGTGAGGAGGGCTAGAATACTTGTATCCATATTGTAGTGTCTTTGCATATAGTTGTTCACCATGGTAATATTATAGCCAAATACCAAACCATAATAAGAAAAAAGTTCATTCAATCTATATGTCACATATTATTAAAATTGAAACATATTACTAAAGTTTGAATTAAAGTGATTTGTATAAAAAGAGGAAGCTTGTGTCTTATATATATCCACATCATTATGACTTAAACAAATAGTCCAACACACAGCCTAACCGGTCAAGATTTGGTGCTAAGTTAGTTTCTATCTCTTGTTAAAAAATTAAACTATTGGTTAATTCAATTTCATTTAGACATAAAGTAACTTGCTTAGCTGTATTGATTAGATTCCTGTGCTGGATATAGTAATTATGTTTATGGGTGGTTATTCTTTAATTAATTTCAGTGATAGGTTGATTAGATTTCTCGGTTGATTAGATTTCTGTCCATGGTTTGGCTATGAGTATTGCTAATTTATATGCTTGATGATGGTACTGCACTTCTTATCATATTTTGCTGGATTTCTCTTCAGTTGCCCCCGTCATCAGTGGTTATTATCATATTTTGCCTCTGATTAATGTAAATCTGCTATACATACAGTTCTTTTTATTTCTGTTATTCCATCGCCTTCCCAATCCCATGGCCTTGAGTTGTTAGTGATATCCCTGCTTGCTGCATTGATTTGCCTCTGGCTAAAGTTTTGATCTCGAGCAACAGAGTCTAAGCATGGTGCTGCACAACCCCTATATTGTCCCTTTTGCATCGCATGTGTTAGGATTTGAAAGCTGAAACCACTATTCCCTGAAATGTTAGACAAATTCTAGCAAAAAAAAGAAAGAAATTTTAGACAAATTACTGCACTTCTCTTGTTGAGAAATTTATTTCATTTTGAGTTCTTAAAAGAACACACACGCGCGCGCGCCCTACAAGCACGACAAATATAGTTATTTAGATGCTCTTAGCTCGGAACCACATCCAAATTGAAATGTAAAACAATGATTGAAAAAAAGACAATGCGATATCAGTCTCAGCCAAACAAACCTTTCCTGGCAAATTGATGGTTTTCCTAATGCACATAGAAAGCGATGATTTTTATTATTTATATCCAATATTACAAGAATGACGCACTTGTGCGTATGTCACAAAAGATTGGCCACTCGCCCACCCATGAACGCACGACATGCCAGCGAATAAGACAACCGGGAATAACATTCAGAATAGAATTGGTAGAGGTACTCCGATCCCTCAATTCCACAATGTAAAAATTCATAGAGTCCCGAGGCAAAAATAGTCAAGATGAGAAAAGTCACATATACCCTTTATTTTACCTCAACTCCATCACCCACTCACCAACCCACCAAATTTTGTCTTATCTCTAGGAATGCTTACAAATTTTGCATGCTTCAAATGTTCATATAACGAAACTGAGAGAGTAGTAGTCACTGTGCCATGTTTTGAAATCAACTATTTCATCAAAATTTTAGCATGCAATTAACATAAGTCTAATATTATGGATAGTTGGATTCCTGTTGTTTTCATTTCTGGCATTCTGCTTCAACTTGAAAACTTCCTTATGTTCTAAGTACTTCAATTGCTGAGCACTTCAATTCTGACTTTCCTCTCTTTTTATTTGGCACAACCTTTTTTTTACTTCTATATTTTGAGAGGACAAACTACAGATAGAAAAGAATGCTAGCTTGGTGGAATGTCTGCTATCATGTAGGAGTACAAATACACAATAAGAACACACATATGATGACAGGACATAACACGCACGGACACCCGAGTTTTCTATGCTGCACGACAAATGTTGATAATAAAATGGTCTCAAATAGGTAAAGAGAACATAAGTGATAAAGACGTCCAAACAATTAAAAATTTCTTTTGCGAAAGAAAACATAAGTAATTAAGAAGAGTCAGTTCAACAAAAAAAAAGAAAACCTCCCCAGACAATCATGTTCGTTCCGCCGCACCTACACATCTTGCCAACAACACGAATGTCAGTATGTCACCGACTCACCAACCCGTACGTCATTCCTGCTTTGTACAGTACTCCATGGGACATCTGCTCTTTAATGCTTCAGTTTAGCGAGTTTAATAGTATCAATCAATTGTATTGCTCGGGTTCGTGAATTTTGGGCCCCATTGTGGCCGTCCATTGTCTGATCCTTCATTGGGCCCTCCTTATCTGCTCGAAATGCCAAGGCCTTCACCACCGATTTTGCGCCGCCGGCAAGGGCACACTTCTCTTTTAATGGTTAGGTTTGAATCCTGCAATGGAGCTTCCAAACTTTCCGAGTTAATTCTCTCAGTTTTATTAACCCAGGCTGCTCTTTATTTATTGCTTCAATTTTTATTTATTGTTTACAAATTAGCTCATCGCCTGCACCCCTCTCCGCCCAACTTCTACCGCACAACGAACTATTCAGACCACATTTTTCTTCCATATATACGTACCCTTGTACTATAAATATTATCTTTAAATACTACCCCTTCCGTCCAGAAATATAGTGTACATCTAGTTTGTACTAGGTCAAACTTTTTGAACTTTGACCAATAATATCTAAAAAATCGTAAAGATTGACAATATAAAAATGATTTTACTAGATTCATCATGAAATGAACTTTCATAATATATAATTATCTTACTTTGAAATAATAAATATTTTTATGTATTGTTGGTCAAAGTTTAAAAAAATTGACTTAGGACATAACTAGATGTACACTATATTTCTGAACAGATGGACTATCATTATTAGTAGGAGGGGAACACCATGCCACCATATAGTAGTCATGTCTGCGTTACAAAACTCCCCTTTGTATATGATCGTACTCATGTGCATCGTCAATACCCAGTAGTATAGCACCGCAGACCTGGAATTCGAATACCGTAAGTAATAGAAGAAGAATTAACAAACAAAAATATTTATCTCACGTTATTCTGGTTAATAACGTCTTTGGCCAACACTTTGTGGAATTAATGGTCTGCATAAAAGTAGGTCCAAAATAGCGTAGTTCATTCAAACACATATGTAGCACGATACAACTGCTAGACCACAACACTGTCACTTGCACAATCAGACAACACAGGAAAGCGGGGCATGAACCAGCAGCCCACACACCAACACTTGCCACACAAGATAGCAGTTATACAGCCAAACCGATGGGCCCTTTACAAACCATACATCATCCCTTCATAGCTTATTTCTGCCGAATCTAGTACTAGCACCGTTCATATTAAACATACAGACCACTGACCTAGAGTGCACACGGTCATTTTCAATTTGTATGGTTTTCGTGCAAAGACCATATGCTTGTTGATATCCAGAGAGCATGAAATAACCCCAGACGGCCATTAACATTACTATAGCTTTGGAATGTCATAGATTGTTTGATGTAGCAACCTAGGCGGTGGTCGCCGTCTTGACGAAGGCCAGGTTGCCGTACGTCGTGAAGTGGCACACAGGCGCGCCGCCGGGTTTGGTGTGCAGCACCTCGAACGCCGGGTGAGCCGGGTTCCAGCCGGCGGTGTCGAAGTGGCAGAACGCCAGCATGTCGACGGTTGCGCCGTCGCGGAGGCCACGGAGCGAGACCTTGTAGCCATTGTACCCTCCCAGTGCTTTGTGACACTGGTACACCGCGTAGGGGAACGGCACCGTGTGGCAGGACACGTACTGGTCGCCGTGAACCGGGGCGACCGCCGCCACCGCGTACGGCTGCCGCGGCAGGCCGGTGCGGGGGAGCTCCGACGCCGCCGCCCACACGCCGCCCTCGCTGGCGTGGCCGGCGCAGGCGCCAACGCCGAGCATGCGCATGGCGCTCTGCACGGTGGCCTCGAGGGACGCCGTGCAGGACTTACGCGCTGACAATAGATGGCACGTCCGGCATCTCGGGCGGAGGAGGGCTGCCAAACCAGCCCCCCTCATAACGGCCCATGAACGGGTCCGGCCTCTCCTTGCACTATAAAAGGGAGTGCCTTGTACCATGAAAACAACACACACACTTGAGCAATACCAGACAAGCAGGACGTAGGGTTTTACACCTCTGGGTGGGCTGAACCTGGGAAAATGCTTGTGTTCTTCTTCTCTCTCGATCGCGATTCCAACACCTAGAACCGTTCGCTCCCCTCCGAATCTCGAAGGGAGGACGTGCTAGGCCCCCATTTGCTGAACTGGAAAGGACAATTCAATACAAGCCAATCCTGTTCGTCATCTTGGTGGATTTCTTAATGCGCAGAGGAGACGATGTCTCTTTCTTTTAACGGGCACCCATTGCCATCCCTAGATGAAAGAAAGACCCTCAATCCAGTTTCATTTGGCTTTCATCATATTGGAATGGTGCTCACATCCTTTCATGGGGATGAAAGACATCTCCTCTCTTTCATAATAAATTCCTTGCCATGTTATCATTTTTGCTAATGTGGCATCTAATTAACCGTAAATGAAAAGGCCATTGAGACTGGCCTAAGTTAGCAAGTTTCTATGCCTTGCTAAAAATTTAAGATATTGGTTAATTCAATTTAATTAGATATAAAGTGAACTGACTTAGCTGGGTTGATTAGATTCGAGTGCTCGATATTAGTAGTTACATTTATGGGTAATTATTCTTTAATTTCAGTGATAGGTACGGTGCGCATGCGTGTACGTGACTGCCATCTGCAGGGGGTGGTTGAATTTCTGATCAGGGAATCTTTGGGTGCGCCTTTTTTCAGACAACTTCTCCTTTGGGTGCCATGGAAGAGGCCAACGGGCAAAGTCTTTGATGACAGTATTAGCTATCTGAAGCTCTGCTGGGTTGTACTTAGATAGCATCCGGTCTTAGTTCTCTCCCTCCAGTACTCTGCCTCTATCTCGTGCTGTGCAGGCGTTGACGACCTGTAAAACAAAATTTACCGTATGTTCCTCAAATATTTGTACTGTACTTGCTTGCGTTTTAGAACCACTCGACTTTTCATTCGCAACTGCCCAAACACGCATCCTGTTATTTGCGTGGGACAAATTTGAACCTGTGCACACTCTCAGACGCCATGGATTCGAAGTGAACCTGTACCCGAGGCTTTCCGGACAAGATGATTCAGTGGATCGAGTCAATGCTCGCATCATCACGATCTGCTGTGCTCCTAAATCTTGTGGAATTAATTGTCTACATAAAAGTAGGCATATCACAAAACATTCAAGAACAAACAATATAATTGTTGTTTCTGACGGCGTGCCACGGTATGTAGGCCTGACCAATAATGAAATGATGACTATATTGCATTCGCGAGACACCATATATAGTTTTTCTTAGCGAAAACAATACAGTTCATTTAACACATGTTCGTAATCATATAACATGATACAAATTACAAATATATGTGGTGCTATACCACAATACTTGCACGAGCTTTCAGACAATATATAGAAAGACGGACAAGAACAGAACTTGCAATAACACAACAGCTTGCACTTGCGACACTTGAGAGATCCAACCAAACCGATATATGAACAAGACACCGTCGTCCCTCCCTGCAAGCTAGTACTGGCCTGGCACCGTCCTGGTTAAACAGACAGACAATTCACCACGAGTGCAAAGACCATGGATGCTGATATCCAGATCGAGAAAGGTAAAGGAACGGGGACGGCCATTACTATTAACTGTACTAGCTAGATGGCATGTCGTGGGACGTCGATTATTTGGGTGTAGCAAGCTACTAGGCTGTGGTTACCGTCTTGACGAAGGCCAGGTTGCCGTACGGCGTGAAGTGGCACACCGGCGCGCCGCCGGGTTTGGTGTGCAGCACCTCGAACGCCGGGTGAGCCGGGTTCCAGCCGGTGGTGTCCAAGTGGCAGAACGCTAGCATGGCGACGGCTGTGCCGTCGCGGAGGCCACGGAGGGAGACCTTGTAGGAACCGTACGCTTCCAGCGCTATGTGACACTGGTACACCGCGTAGGGGAACGGCAACGTGTGGCAGGACACGTACTGGTCGCCGTGAACCGGGGTGACCGCCGCCACCGCGTACGGCTGCCGCGGCAGGCCAGCGCGTGGGAGCTCCGACGCCGTCGCCCACACGACGCCGCCGGCGTGGTCGGCGTCGATGCCGAACATGCTCATGGCGCTCTGCACGGTGGCCTCCAGTGACGTGGTGCAGGACTTCGTTTCGCCGGCGATCGGCGGCGCCTGGCACCGTCTCAGGGTGTTCCTCACCTGGGCCGCCTCGGCGGAGCCTGGAACGATGTTGAAGGCGGCGAGGACGTCGTCTACGTCGGTGAACGGGACGTTCTCGGCGACGTCGTGCGGGAGGATGGCCGGCGTCGCCTGTTCGGGGAAGGAGAGCGTCATGGTGCTGCCCGGACGCAGTTGGGTCTCGTGGAAGAAGGTGCCTGTCTCGGCCACAGCCTGCGGGCTGCAAGTAGAGTCGAAGAGCGTGCAGGCACTGATACCGGGCGATGCGGTGTAGCGCTCCACAAGCGGTGAGTGATCAATTCCTGCAGGACACAAATCAGTAATCTGGGGGAGTTGCACATTATAGTGAAATGCATCCGGAGTACATGAACTATTTAGGGATGGTCATCTAGGTACATAAACTCTTAAAGTGACCATCTAAGTCCAAGAACTATTTAGGATGGTCATCTAGGTACATAAACTCCTAAGTGATCATTTAGATCCATAAACTAAATATGTTGTAGTTGCCCAGATCCAAAACCCTTCGTGTATGTTGGTGGCTGTTAAATCATAAACGACCGCCACCATACCGGTAGTGGTCTGTGCGTTTGTGGAATTAGTGAAAATTAATTGACACGCATACGAACCGCCATTAGTGCGTGTAAAGTCCCTCGGGAGGCGAGGCGGCGATATGTGAGGAGTATCGTGGTGACCAACCACACGACTGTCAACTCCACTCGGCAGCAGGATCGAACGAGGACCCTTATGCTTTCACCTTCTTTACCAAGTCATCGCCTCCCGATCACCGCCTCACCTCTTGATTGCTGGCTTTGGACCTGGGTAGCTACAAGATAATTAGTTTGTCGACTTTTGTTTTTGAAAGACCATTAGTTTGTGGATCTAAATGGTTAATATAGAAGTTTATGTACCTAGATGACCATCCTAAATAGTTTGTGGACCTAGATGGTCACTTTAAGAGTTTATGTATCTAGATGACTATCCTAAATAGTTTATGTACCCTGGGTGCATTTCACTCTAGAGTCAATATTTTCTTAGACGTTCTTTTTTATTTGATCATCAGAAGCTCTCCAGTCTGTCCATTCAACTGCTCAACTCATCTGAGTGTTGACTCCGTGCTTGGTCATGTCGTAATTTATATATTTTTACAGTTTTTGAATATATTTGTAGTGACAGCTCTTAGATGCGTTAACCGCAGTGACTAAGTACAGTACGAATAAAAGTACCTCGATCCGTGCTTCGTCTCAGTGTCTCCGTGCTTCGTCATGTCGTAATTTATATTTTACAATTTGTGAATGACTTTGTAGTGACTAAGTATGAATCAAAGTACCTCTCTGAACACCATCAGCAATGGCATCTGGCATCGGCGTGCCCGGGAGGGCTTGCTCCCAGAACTGCGCCGCCGGAGTGTTAGCGGCAGGGTGGCCGTGCGCCATGGCGGCACCGGCAGCCACCACGATCAGAAGGAAAGTGGATGGATGCATGCTTGGATATAGCTATGCTTTCAATATTCGAGCGGGGAGAGTAAGAAGAAAGGAAAGAACCTTGTTCAATCAACCTTTGTGGTCTTTAGCTCTCGGCCTATGGCCGGTATATATAGCCCATGCTGTTCCTCTGAGCAAGTGGCCCCACAAGACTAAGACATGAAATTTTCCGATGCAAATAGGTATTTTCCTTTATCAATCCTTATTACTAGTATTCAACAAAAGTTGATTTTATAACGTACGACAACACAATAAGATCGATTAGACCTCAGCCTATAGCACGCGAAACCTTTGTGTCAATGTTCTTTTGAAAATAAATAAAACCTTTGTGTCAAGTTGATGAGTTTCCTAGCGCGCATAAACAAGCAATAATTGTCTTCTTTTTTTTTCTTGCGAGGACAATAATTGTCTTGTTACGGTGGCATGGATGACGAATGCATGCTCAGTCATCACCCCTAAGGTAAGGGCCTCTATCGCATGCAAGCAAATGGAGTAAAATTACTGGAAGATATCACATTGTGTAAGGGATTCGAGATTATATACTCTTTTTCGTAAAAATGTTGCACGAAAATAAGCATCTAACCTTATATGTTTTCGTGTGAAGCATTTATATTCCCTTGGACTTCTTTGTTTTCAGGTGAAGCATTTTATTGCCTTTTGAATTCCTAGGTTCTTTGTAAAGTCTAACAGATAGCAACATGCAAATATAAATGTACATGTACAGACAAATAGCATTGTTAGGGACTAGGTACTCCGTCCGTCCTGTTCATGTAGTTTTGTCCTAAGTCAAATTTTTAGACCAACAATATACATAAATATGTATTGTTTCAAACTAAAATAGTTACATATTACAATAGTCTATTTCACGATGAATCCAATGACATAAAATTTGTGTTGTCAATATTTATAGATTTGTCGATATTGTTGGTCAAAGTTAAAAAAATTTGACCTAAGACAAAATTAGATGGACACTATATTACAGAGGGAGTAGTAACTACGTCCAAAACTGAAACTTCAAGAGTTGGTTCAGAAAAGAAAAAACGCAATATTATTTGGCTAGCCAAGCAACCCTTTTCTACCAAGTTGATGGTTTCCTAATGCGCACAGAAAGCAATGCTTGCTTATTTACTAGTACTATCACATGGGTGACGCTCGTATGCGTGCATCACCTTGCACTCCCACACTAATCCACCCGTGAGCGCCTCCTTATCACACTCCAACAAACAAATCAACGAGAGCCATTGCGTAATTATGTGGAATAGGCTCTTTCATCAATATTTTGAACCTTATATGTTTTCGTGTGAAGCATTTATATTCCCTTGGACTTCTTTGTTTTCAGGTGAAGCATTTTATTGCCTTTTGAATTCCTAGGTTCTTTGTAAAGTCTAACAGATAGCAACACATGCAAATATAAATGTACATGTACAGACAAATAGCATTATTAGGGACTAGGTACTCCGTCTGTCCTCTTCATCTAGTTTTGTCCTAAGTCAAATTTTTAGACCAACAATATACATAAATATATATTGTTTCAAACTAAAATAGTTACATATTACAATAGTCTATTTCACGATGAATCCAATGACATAAAATTTGTGTTGTCAATATTTATAGATTTGTCGATATTGTTGGTCAAAGTTAAAAAAGTTTGACCTAGGACAAAATTAGATGGACACTATATTACAGAGGGATCAGTAGTAACTACGTCCAAAACTGAAACTTCAAGAGTTGGTTCAGAAAAGAAAAAACGCAATATTATTTGGCTAGCCAAGCAACCCTTTTCTACCAAGTTGATGGTTTCCTAATGCGCACAGAAAGCAATGCTTGCTTATTTACTAGTACTATCACATGGGTGACGCTCGTATGCCTGCATCACCTTGCACTCCCACACTAATCCACCCGTGAGCGCCTCCTTATCACACTCCAACAAATAAATCAACGAGAGCCATTGCGTAATTCTGTGGAATAGGCTCTTTCATCAATATTTTGCACGAGATTAGCAAAACTGCGACCTCTTGTTTTCTTGCATTCCTCTGGTCTTTAGTGTATAGCATTATATTCTGTTGCTAACTTTCCTATGTTCTAAACTTCAGTATTTCAATTGTGGAGCATTTGAATTCTTTCTTCTTGTTTATATTAGCTATATTGCCATATATGATTTCAGACTGTGTGCTCCAAATAGAACAAAGTGCTCGGAGTAAAACTGCTAGTGGTGGAATGCCTGCACTTATCAAGAACACACTATAAGACGTAATGATAGCAAATAAAAGTCCAGGCCGTCTGCACTGCACGACAAGGGTTTGTGTAATAAAGATGCTCTCGAATTAGTTAAGTACATATAAACGTCCAAAATGGTGTCGACATGCGACAGCGATTCATCCACTCGTCCCTTACAAAAAAATTATCAGCTACTCCGTATGAGAAAGTTCAGATGGGCAACCCCCACCCACCGTAAGTAGATTTCCTCGAGAAAAACTGTAACTGAATGTCATGTACTATTTGAGTGAAAGAAGTTTTGAACCTGTACTACACACTCTCAAAGTTTCCAATCGTCTGCAGTCGACCAAGTTCCAAATCGAAGTGGAATAGTGGATTGAATACAGAGTACTTGAAATCAGTGATGATACTGCTGCCTCAACTGGAAAGAACACAGCATTCCTCGCAGAAATCGACACTGAACGCGAGCTTCCATCAGGGACTGGGATCGTCGTCCCCCTCCCGGCAGCTCCCCGCTCCCCGATCCAATCCAAGGTAGTGAAGGTCGCCCGGCTCTCCAATCCAAGCCCTCAGCGACAGGGTAGTATGGGCGGAAGTCCAATTCGGCCGCCGCGACGAGGTCGCAGTCGCCGGAGCCGCAGCCGGGGGAGAAGAACAGAGATAGCCGGCGCTACAGGGACTATTGTGTAAATAATTTGGATCGCGATCAATAGTCGCGATCCAAATTAGGGGGTTAAGTGTAAATCATCCGGATCGCGATTATTAATCGCGATCCAAACTGGGGACCTTTTTGCAAAATAACCGGGTCGCGAGAGGGGGTTCGTCGTCCTCCTGGAAAACTTCCCGCCGCCGCGACCTCACCGTGGCGGCTCGCCGGCTCCGGTGACCCACCCCCTAGGAGGCCGCCGGCATCGGTGCACCGCGTACACTCCACGACCTGCCGTCCGTCCAGATCGCCTCCCTTCCTTCATCGGCGAATCCCGGACCCAAATGAGAAGAAGACAAGGGGTGAGATGGGACCGGATCCGGCGGCGGCGGCCATGGAGCTCGCGGTGCAGCAGATCTGCAAAGATTCCTATTCGTTAGCAGCAGAGTTTCTTTCCTTTCACCAATCCTAGTAAATATACCAGTAAGCTAAGCTGCGATGAGATTTTCAGATTAGGAATGAACATTCGTGGAAATATACAGAAACAGTAGCCGGCGCCCGGCAGAATTGTACATGGATCACTGCAATCCCTCCTTACAGCCATGTCCGGAGAGATCTACAAAGCTGGGGAACAGAAGAAAAAAAAATGTGACAAGGATGCGGTCTTGTGGTGAGGATTGAGATTCAGACATTCAGTGAGCTGCGAGTTCCAAATCAGCTGAATTCAGTTTCCGTACTTTGCTCTGCATTACGGCTTACTCCCATTCACTGATCATTACATAGCTTACATTCTGTTGCGCCAGACATGTCACTTCTACTGCAGATGAATTTAAGGGAATGGAACAACCCTATACAAGAAAATAAAAATGAGAAGTGCGTGAATCTGAATGGAGGTGTGTACCTCTGGCAGAGAATGGAGAAGTCATGTAAGGGGGAAGGATTGGCATGACATCACTTCATGCATGGACTTGGCTTCCTGTAAGAGTCATTTTCTCTATTTTTCAGTCACTACATATAGTACTGAATCCTTCGCTCTTTTGACAGAAAAAAAGTATTGAATCCGTATGCAACCGGTATTAAGAAATATAGACAGTGAGAAACTGGAGGAAAACAAATCAGATCGTATTGCGAGGTTCAAAGATATAGCGAGGTGAAACTAGTGAATGCCGATGCAAAATCTGCATATCACCATTACTGACCTGCATCCTGTGAGACGCCAAGCTCTCCAGTCATTGATACTGATGTTGGTGCCGCTGGTTACCGAGCGCTCCTTACAGTGTGGCATCGACGGTTGCTGAGATGATAGCTCGTTATTGTTTCGTGTATACTGCCCCTCTGTTTATCTTTTTCCCATTTTCTTGCTGCGTTGATCAGCCTATGTTTCTACACTAAAAATAATTAAGCAAACCCTGTAATGCCTTCTGGCACCTGAAGTTTGAAAATGCAACAGCGGCACACGTAGCAATCACAAGTGAGGGCACTTCCATAATTTGCTTATGTTGTGCAGCATGGAACTCATTGCATATCAGGATGGCAGTTGTATAGTAGGAGAACTCGTACTACTGTCACAGTGATTCCCAAATAAGGTTCAGAATTCAAGTTGATGTATGTATTTTGGATGCATCCGAATTCCGAAGGCGAGCTTGAGCAAAACTGAAACGTGAAGTACGTGAATGCAGCAGGGCCTGCTACTTGCTGGGCCACTGAAACCTCGCAAACTGAACAAATTCCCCTGGAAATCAGAATGAGCATGAGCGTGAGCCCAAATCTTCTCCATCCATCATTTTGTTGTGTACGGCTTATGGTCTGATCCACTCGTTTTAGAGCCTATGCACTTGATTTCTTGATTTCAATGGAACGTGATGAGCCAATGAGGAATCTCCTTGTTGCTCACGGGGTTTGCAATTTGAGATAGGCGGCCGGAGCCATGGCCATGTGAGCGTGACAACAGAAAGGACGAGGATAGGAGGTGGAGCAAAATCATTGGGATTTCTTCACTATAGGCAACCTTGCACTTGCATATATAAGGGTATTAGTGTCTATTGGTGTGAAGAGATCTCTCCTCGATTCCTCTGAAAAGACATGCACGTCTCTTCGTGTGAAGGGGTGTCTTCTCTAGTTAATCACTATCTTACGTTTCTGTCGATCGGTTTTCGAGTGCATTAGGTGACGGAGCGAGTCGATCGTAGCTGTCGGGAGCATCCTCACTCTCAGTTCACTCGAAAACCGAGCCTCCCTTTCCCTGCACGTTCCGAGCACATGCAGGCATGCGTCAACTTGCCAGAACAGGATAACTGTCTCTCAACTTGCTACGGACCTGTGGCTAATTACCAACGGTTCGTTCCTCTTTTGGGTGCACGTGCAATGCATCACGCGGGGGCGACGACGCTGCCGCGATGCTGCCTACCGGATTCTGCCAGAGATTACCCTCCGACCAGAATCCCCGCTCCGGCGCTCGCCGCGCGCTCCAATGCTCTCGATCGTGCCTGCCTGACCGTGTAAAGCCTGCTTGCTGCCCTGCCCCGGGCATCTCCGTAACCAGTCTCGTGTTGGGTAGTAAAGAATATTCCCTCTGTTCTCATTTTCTTGATGTTTCAGGCTGCTTAGTATAGTTGAATCTAGATCATCTCTCTCGTCTGAACTTCAACAAAACAAGACTGGAGGGAGTATATATGTTGCTACTCCTGAAATAGACCAATTTAGTTCAAACTGATCGGAACATGCTGTCATAAATGCCATATATTTATGAGTACTAACACGAAGGAAGTACTAGTATTTCACTTCTTCATTAATTATTCTCAAAGACGGCATATTGAAATGAATATATCTTTTATGTTATTTTATAAATCTATCTCAATATATCGGCACTCTCAACTCGCTTTTTTTTTTTGAGAAAATTTAAAAAAAAAACTACTTACAACTCAGAGATGTTTTCATATACCCACCTACATAAACTTTGTGTCTGTCTCCCTGCAAGTGTTTATTTTTATTTTTTCATGTCCACCCTTTGATAGCTTTGCCTGAATTACTGGCTCTTCTTTGGCCTCTAGCTAGGTTTACTATAGACCCTTCACTATAGCGTAGTTATCATCTAATCGGATGTTACACAATAAAATATTATCATACTAACATAATTACAGTTTAAACTTAGCCACTACATTGTGAACAAAATAGAAAAAAAAACCTTTAGACTCTAACATCTATGTTCTTTACACAATATATATAGAACAGTGGGGATGCACGACAGACTACCAGAGCTGCATTGAAAAACATACAAGAGACATGTCATCCGGTCAAAGATATCAGGGAGGAATATGAAAACTCATCGACGCTTAAGGGGAAGACTGACACAAAAATTTATGTAGGTTTCTAACATGTAGATGTGTTTTTTTTTTGCAATTTTCTCTTTTTTCTATTTTGCTGGTGGTCCCGGAACGTTTTCAAAGGCTGGTCAAAGAATTACGCTGCAATTGGACCAGGCCCATGTGCAAATTGGCATGAGGCCTAGGTTTCGGGCCCACTTTAGGGGGTGCAGCGGGCTATATAAAGCGGACCTGCAGAAGCCGAACACACGCACTCACTCACTCTCCCCCGTGAGCATAAGCCTCGCAGCTTCTTCCTTTCTTCTCGTGAGGCATTGAGCTACAGCAGCTATGCATCCATCCCTGCTTCTTCTGATCAGGTGGCGGCCGCCGGCATGGCCCGGGTCCATGGCCTCCGCGCCGCTGAGGGCACACCGGCAGCACGGTTCTGGGAGCAAGCCCTCCCGGGATCCGCGATGCCGGACTCCATTGCGGAACTCGTCCAGAAAGGTAAAGCATTTGCATATATAGAGAATGGTTATTATTATCATTCACGTATGTTTTCAGATATCCAGAACTACTTTCAATTCTTAAAGAATCATCTGGCACTAGCTAGTTTGTCATCGATCATTTTGTTCGAATATATATATATGCATGCAGGCATCGATCACTCGCCGCTCAAGGAGCGCGACGCCGCCCCGTACCTGCTGCCCAGCGCCTGCCTCGGCTACTCGTACAAGATCACCTGCGGCAAGCCGCACGCAGGGAAGGAGGCGGCGGTAACGGGACTCTTCTTCCACGAGCACCAGGCCCGCGCCGGCGCCGTCATGACGGTCTCCCTCCCGCCGGCGGCGACGCCGGGCATCCTCCCGCGCGACGTCGCCGAGAGTGTCCCCTTCGCCAGCGCCGCGGCCGTGCTCGCCGCGTTCGACATCCCGCCGCGCTCCGAGGAGGCGGCGCGCGTCGCTGAAACCCTGAGCGGGTGCCGCGCGCCGCCGCTCGCCGGCGAGAGCAAGGCCTGCGCCACGTCGCTGGAGGCCACCGTGCGCGCCGCCGCGCGCATGCTGGCGCCGCAGGCGACGGCGGCCTCTGGGCGGCGGCGTCGGCGGTGCCGCGCGCCGGGCGTACGTCGTCGGCGCCGTCGAGCAGCTCGACGGCGACCGCCACGTGGCCTGCCACGACGAGCCGTTCCCGTACGCCGTGTTCCAGTGCCACATGACGGGGCGGTCGGCGACCAGGGCGTACATCATCACGCTGACCAGCGGGAACGGCCCGACGGCGACGGTGGCCATGGCGGCGCTGGGCCACCGCGACACGTCGAGCTGGAACCCGGAGCACCCTGCCTTCGAGATGCTGGGCACCAAGCCCGGCGGCGCGCCGGTGTGTCACTTCATGCCGTACGCCAATCTCGTGTTCGGCCAGAAGGTTGCCCATTAGTTAAGTTTAGGGCTGTCCAGTCATTGTAACCACGGCCTCGGCTTCTCGATGCATGAAATAAAAATTCACGTGGGTAACTTGTCCCCCGCGATAGTTCTGTCGAAAAAAGCGTCCGATTACTGTTCATCCGTAGGTGTCAGACGCGGTTGCCGTTTTCACTTCCAGTCTATTCAAAGGGACATAGCGTTTTGACTACAATTTTGAACTCCGATTTGAAACAGCCATCAATGTTCAGATTTCGCAAGATCATCATAAATTGTTTTCAGATTTTGCAGGATCGCCACATTTTTTCTAAAAAAAAAATCTGTGGTAAAATCGCAAAACTATTTTGCAATATCACCATAGCTTTTTGAAAAATCTATGGTAGAATTGCAAAATCTAAAAACCGATGGTTGTTTAACAATTAGATTTCAAAAGTGTGGTTGATATGCAATTGCATCTTATTCAAACCGGTGTTGAACATCCCTACTGTGCAGCGAGAATGGAAAAAACCTATACAAGAAAACAAAAATGAGAAGTGCGTGAATGGAGATGTGTACCTCTGGCAGAAGTCCTGTAAAGGGGGAGGAAGGATTGGCATGACCATCACCTCATGCATGGACTTGGCTTCCTGTATAATAGTAGGAGTCATTTTCTCTAATTTTCAGTCACTACATATAGTACTGATCCTTCGCTCTTTTGACAGAAAAAAAGTATCGAATCCTTATGCAATCGGTATTAAGAACTATAGACAGTGACAAGCTGGAGGAAAACAAATCAGATCGTATTGCGAAGTTCAAAGATATAGCGAGGTGAAACTTGTGGATGCCGATGCATTATCTGCATATCACCATCATTGACCTGTATCCTGTGAGACGCCAAGCTCTCCAGTCATTGATACTGATGTTGGTGCCACTGGTTGCCGGACGCTCCTTACGCTGCGCCATGGACTGTTGGCGAGACTAAAGTTCGTCATTGTGTTCGACATGCTGCCCCTCTATTTATCATCCGTCCATTCTCTTGCTTCATTGATTAGCCTATGTTTGTGCATCGAAAAAAGGCAAACCCTGTAATGCCTTCTGGCACCTGAAGTTTGAACATGTTACAGCAATGAGGAAATTCCTTATTTGGCCCTAGAAAAGTTCCTGGTTCCTTTCTTAGCCCAATCTAAAAAAAAGTTACCTATATGACCCAAGTTGCAACTTTCATTCCTTTCTTGGCCCTTCCGTCAGTTTTGAGTGCTAACAGTGTTAAATGTGTGCTGAAATGACCATTCTGCCCCTGACTTTAATAAAAATGTAAAATTTATTTTCAAAATAACATAATTCCAGAATAACATAATTGTTCAAGATTTTATATTGCCGAACTTATTTAATTTTCCGAAATTCCAGAAATAATGCCGAAATTTTGTGTAATATGAAATCTTGAACAATTATGTTATTCTGGAATTTCGGATAATTAAATAATTTCAAAAATAAATTTTATATTTTTATTTAAGTCGGGGCAGAATGGTCATTTCAGCACACATTTAACACCGTTAGCACTCAAAACTGACGGAAGGGCCAAGAAAGGAATGAAAGTTACAACTTGAGTCATATAGGTAACTTTTTTTCAGATTGGGCCAAGAAAGGAACCAGGAACTTTTCTAGGGCCAAATAAGGAATTTCCTCTACAGCAATAGCACTTAGCAGTCACCGACTCACCAGTGAGCCAAACTGGGCACTTCCATAATTTGCTTATATTGTGCAGCATGGAACTCTTGTGCACCGTGGATTAGGATGGCAGTTGAATTGTACCACGAAATCTTGTACTGCTATGACGGTAATTCTAAATCTCAAATGAAGTTCAGAACTGACTGTAACCATGCACGGATTCAGGAGAGGCATCCGAATTCCAAAGGCCAGCTTTTAGAAAAAAAGATAGTTATACCTTTCCCAAATCCACTTGTAATCCTTCTGCGCAATAATTCTAAGAAATAACGACAGCAAAATATTTCTTCTGCGCAATAATTCTAAGAAAAACTAACTAAACTCGGTTCGTGAATAGCAACAATTTCTTTCACAAATTCTAACAGCATTTAATCAATATGCTAAGCTGCTAGACAGCGGCCAGTAGAGAAGATGATGAAAAACATCACGGCTTGGAGATGCTGAGCTAGCCTACACACGAGCTTTCGAGAACGGGGAGGCTCATGAGCTGAGCACCCAACCCCTCTCCCCTCCACCGCCGACCGCCACTCCGGCGCCGGCGTCCAGCCACCGTTCGAAAAAAGCGGCGCACGTGGTCTTCCAAAAGCAAAAAGACGCTGCTTCCTCTGTCGCGGACGGCGCAGACGAGGAGAGCTGTCGACCTCCAAGTGAAGGAAAACGACAACCCAAAAAAGAGGCAAACGGTTCGGCGGGCTGCCAGGTCCCAGTGGCCGTGGCGCCGCAGCCAACGGTGGTTGGCCACGTTGCTGAAGAGGACAACACGGAGGATCGAGGGTCCCGCCGTTCGACCGAAGACAGTGGTCACTCCCGGTCTCTGCAACGGCCGGCAGAAAAGGAAGTTTCAAACCCGTCGTGGGTTGGCCAGCTTGGGGAGAGCACTCCAGTGAAGGATCGACGCGTGCCCGATGCTGATGGACAGGTGACGTCTCCCACGGGGGGGTTCGTGCCTTTTGAGGTTGGCCCTGATCCCCAGTCGGACCGGTCTCCACCAACAGACAAGGTTCGAGAATTCGTTGAGGACGAGGTGCTGCTGGTGGACCACGCGGTGTGGACCCAGCGCGCCCCGGATCCGATGCTGTACGAGGCTGCTGTCCCAAGGATGCAGTGCCTGGAGAGTCGACCGCAAGCAACACCGGCTGCTGGGACCATACACGTAGTGGATGATGGGCCTTTGGGGGAGAAAGAGCTGGTTCTGATGGGCCAGTCCCAGCAAGGCCCAACTTCAGAACAAGGCCATGAAATGGAAGCAGGCTCCCCAGACAATGGCTCTGTTGGCCAGCCTGGCCCAGGGTTGACGTCGAGTGCCGAAGAGCGTTGCGTTCAGACCACCTCGAAACAGGCCAAGGTGCAGGAATTCGTTTCTGCACTCAAGCAGGCAGTCCCAAAACCGCTCGTCCCGAAGCCGAGGCCGGCGAATGAGAGCGTCAACAAAAGGAAGAAGAAGGGAGTCGACCAGGTGGAAGCGGCATTTCCGGTAACTCCCAACACCGAGATGCCCAAGAGGAGTCGGCGGATTGCCAGTCAGAAGATGTCCAAAGTCAGGCCCGCCAAGAGAGCGGAGGTGTTAATCATGCAGCGTGTCGGCATCCTCGCCGAAGCGGGGCCGGTCACAGAGGAGGCTAAGAAAGCCTATGCAGAATTCTTTGACTCTCCCTTATGTGGCGAGAACATGGACGCGGTCAGGGACTTGTTTCCGTCGCTGGGCAAGACCTCTCCCAACTAGGGATTAAGGGCGCCACTGTTTCTGGTTGTAAACGTTTTAATGGATAATAAATCCTTTTCGCTCTTGTCGTGGAATGTCCGTGGCCTGAATTCTAGAGCCAGGCGGGACGCGGTGCGGTTGATGGCGGACGATAGTCATGCCGCTTTTCTTTGTCTCCAGGAAACTAAACTAGAGGTTGTGACGCCGGAACTAGTCCTGTCTATGTTGGGGCCTAGTTTCCAGGACTTTGCTTACTTGCCAGCCTCGAACACGAGGGGAGGTGTGATGATTGCTTGCCGTCGGGATGTAGCTACACTCTCTGACGTGCTGGTTGGCTGTTTCACGGTGACTGTCAAGGTCAACCCGGTTGATGGCGAAGGAAGCTGGTGGCTTACTTCGGTGTATGGGCCACAACCCGACGCGCACAAAGTGTTGTTCCTCGAAGAACTACAGGCTGTACGTGATACGTGTGAAGGCCCTTGGATCGTAGCAGGAGATTTCAACATGATCCTTGAAGAGGCGGACAAGAATAATGTGCGAATCAACAGGAGGAACATGAGTAGATTCCGGAGGACTGTGAACTCCTTGGAACTGAAAGACTTGCATCTGCACGGGCGGTTGTTCACGTGGAGCAACGAACGTGCCAACCCAACATTGGTTAAACTAGACCGGGTGCTGGCCTCACTAGATTGGGAGGAGGAATTTCCCTTCCATTTCCTACAGGCACTGTCATCCGATGCAGCGGACCATTGCCCCCTTCTGTTGCAATCCAACGCGAACATCAAGGCCAAGCCCCGGTTCCATTTCGAGGTGTTCTGGCCAAAATTTGAAGACTACCTGTCCGCCGTGGAGAAGGGATGGCACTGCCCTGCAGAGGTGACTAACCCGTTCAAGCGTTTGGACTGCCTACTTCGCAACGCCGCTAGGGAACTGCAGAGTTGGTCGGCCAAGAAAATTGGCAACGTCAAGTTACAGCTGCTGCTTGCACGCGAGGTGATCTACCGCCTTGATTGTGCGCAGGATCGACGTGCTCTCTCCGAGGAGGAGGCGGGACTCAGAAAGCAACTAAAGGCTTTAAGCCTCGGGCTGGCTTCCCTGGAACGCACAATTGCGAGGCAAAGATCGAGAATCACACAGCTCAAAGAGGGGGATGCGAACACACGGTACTTCCATGCCCACGCATCCTTCCGCAGGCGGAAGAACCACATCGCGAGCCTCGAAAGCGACGGAACCACGGCTTTCGACCATGAAGGCAAAGCGGAGATCCTGCATGGCTACTTCGGTGCACTACTGGGGCAAGAGACAGAGCGCGAGGACACCATAAACCTCTCGGCACTGGGCATTGAGCCAAAATCCTTCACCCACCTCGACGACCTCTTCTCGGAGGACGAAGTATGGGCGGTCATCAAGGCCATGCCGGCCGACAAGGCGCCGGGACCCGACGGGTTCACCACGGCGTTCTACCAGACTGCTTGGCCGGTTATCAAACAAGACGTTCTAAGCGCTGTCAACGCCTTCTTCCACGCCGACCAGCGCCAATTTCATTGCATCAATGGTGCGTTGCTCACATTGCTGCCAAAGGTGGGAGACGCTAAATCGCCAAAGGACTACCGTCCTATCAGCCTGATCCACAGTTTCCCAAAGTTGTTGTCCAAGCTACTAGCAAATCGCCTCGCGCCATGTCTCCCGGAGCTGGTCAGCTGCAATCAGAGCGCGTTCCTCAAAGGACGCTCCATTCTAGACAACTACAAGTATGTGCAGCAAGCGGCCAAGTTGCTTAAAGCGCGCAAGGTGCCTAAAACGTTGCTAAAACTGGACATCTCAAAGGCGTTCGACACCGTCTCTTGGCCTTTTGTCATGGAGGTTCTGCAAGCCTGGGGATTTTCGCCGAGATGGAGGGAGTGGATGGCGATCCTCCTCTCGACTTCATCAACAAGAGTGTTGCTAAATGGGTGCCCCGGAGATATCATACACCATCGACGGGGGCTTCGTCAAGGCGACCCTTTGTCGCCGATGCTGTTCATCGTTGCAATGGACGTTCTCAATCGGCTATTCGTCAAGGCGTCGTCAGATGGGCTGCTGCAGCCAATTGGACACCGAGCAGTGAAGCACCAATGTAGCCTCTATGCGGACGACGTAATCCTTTTCGTCGCACCTGACGCCCAGGAATTCGTCGCGGTCCAAGAGATTCTGAGCTTGTTCGGATCAGCGTCTGGGCTTCAAGTCAACATGCAAAAATGCTCCATCACACCAGTCTTTGGGTGCACGGAGGACATTCTAGTGGAGTTGCAGGCCGTCATGCCGTGTCAAATCATGGAATTTCCTATAAGGTACCTGGGGTTACCTTTGTCCACGGGCGCAATTCCGAAAGCACACTTAAGACCGGTCATTGAAAAGGTGGCGGCCAAGCTCCCACTCTGGCAGGGGCCGCTTATGCCGAAGAGCAGCAGACTAATCCTCGTCAAGGCAGTGATGACTTCGATCCCGGTTTACCTGATGATGGCGAGCAGGCTGCCGCCATGGGCAATCAAGGAGCTGAACAGCCTGTGTCGTCGCTTTTTCTGGGCGGGCTCTGATGCTTCTATTCGAGGCAAGTGTGCCGTGGCATGGCCGGCTGTGTGCAGGCCCTTGCAGCAAGGCGGCCTAGGAGTCATGAACTTCGAGCTAGCGGGATTTGCTTTGCGGCTGCGATGGCTATGGTTAGCCAAGACGATGGATGATAGACCATGGTCTGAGATGTCGCTGCAAGTAGAGCTAGAGGTGCAAGCTTTCTTCGACGCCTCAGTCACAGTTGATGTTGGTGACGGAATGCGCACCCTCTTCTGGGAGGACAAGTGGATCGACGGCCGTCGGATCAAAGACATCGCGCCGGCAGTGTACGAGGCCGTGGGGAGAGGAGTCAGGAAGACCAGGACTGTTGCAGACGGCTTGCACGAACGGAGGTGGATACGCGACATTGCGGGCGTCATCTCGGTTCAGGTTTTCGTCGAGTACGTGCACCTCAGGACATTGTTGCTCGAACGGACAGTGCAGCCGGGGGTGATGGACAGGACAGTTTGGCGTTGGACGGCAGATGGATGCTACTCCTCACGTTCGGCATACGCCATGCTTAACATAGGGAACACAGAGTTCCAAGGTTCTTCGAGGATTTGGAAGGCTTGGGCTCCGCTCAAGGTCAAGCTCTTCATTTGGCTGGCCTCGTTGCGGCGGGTATGGACAGCGGATCGGCGCCATCGTCACGGGCTGCCCGCGACGGCGACATGCTCGCTTTGCGATCAAGAGCCGGAGACATGCGACCACATGCTTACAACGTGCTCTTTCGCCAAGGAAGTGTGGTGGCATGCACTAAGCTGGGCAAAGTGCAACTGTCAATTTGGCCGGGCGATGACACTTCAAGACTGGTGGGAGCATAGCGCCGGGCGCCAACCGAGTGTGAAACGCAAAGGTTTCAACACCTTATTCATGCTTGTGGCATGGTCGATCTGGAAGGAGAGGAACGCGCGGGTCTTCGACCGGGAACATTCAACAGCGGAGGAGGTGGCGCAACGCATCAAACGCGACGCAGAGCTTTGGGTTCTGGGCGGCGCGAAGAATTTAGGTCGTCTTCTTAGGGAGTAGTCGGTTTTAGAAAGCTGGGTTGTAAATCGCGGCAAAAGCCGTTGTGTTGCGTTCCACCAGTGAACGTGTTGTAAACTCAAGCGCTATTTAGGCGCTCTTCGTCTTAATACAAAGATACGCAGCTCTCCTGCGTATTCGAGAAAAAAAAAAAAACATCACGGCTACCTGTCTCTTATTACAGACATGGCCGGAGAGATCTCGGGAAAGCTGCAAAACATGTTCGCCACGAGAAAAATGACGAGGATTGCTTCGTGCAGTGAAATGCTGTACTGCACATTTCAAGAGGAACTCTGAAACTTTGATACGTCCAATTGCAGACTCGCTTGTTTACCAGAATAAGGTAGGAACACCCTTTTCTAAGTCACCAATGAATTGGTGCTCATTTCATCTGCAAATAAAATTTAAGTTAATGGGGAAACGCCTCTGGCAAATTAAAAATGAGAAATGCATGAATGGAGATGGTGTGCCTCTGACATTGACTTGGACAAATCATGAAGAGGGGAAAGAATGGCATGCCCCTTCATGCATGAATCTGGCCCTATATAATAAGGGTGATTCCATCGAAGTATCAGCTTCAGTGAAGACCGGAAGCTATGATTGGCAATAATTTTGTCATTAATATAACACTGACTCCTTTTCTTTTTCCGAAAGGTACTAAATCCTTATGCGATCAGTACTTCGAACTGTAGATTAGACAGTGAGATGCTGGAGAAAAACAAATCAGATGAGATTGCCAAGTGAGAGGTTATTGTGAGATGATCGGAGTTGCCAAATGCGAGGTTTATTGAGAGAGGAGCCTTTGAATTTTATCCCAGTATCTACAAACTCACCACCAAGCTCTCCCGTTACTGATACTGACGTTTGGTGCCAAGATTGCCAGACACTCCTTGGAGCTGCGCCATGTGCGGTTTGTTTCGACTACAATTCGTTCTTGTGTCCCTCCTACCGACCTTCTGTTTATCTTTCCTTCGCTCCCTTGCTGCTTTTATCATCCTATGTTTGTACATTGTGAAAAACAACCTGTGCTGTATCCCTTCGGGCACCTGAAGTTTGAACACCGTTTCAATTGTTAGCCAAACAGAGCACTTTCATAATTTGCTCATGTTGTGCATGGAACTCTTCTGAATCATAGATTAGGATGGAAATTATTTGCTATTAACCAAACTCATACTACTGTGACAGTGAATCTCGAATAAAAGTTCAGAGTTCAGTGTGTCCATATATGGATTTTTTGAAGGCATAAAAACTCCATAAACTGACATCCTTTCGAAAAAGAATCGTAATACCTTTCAGAAATCACTCATGTAATTATGCTCATTTAAACGTCAGCTGCAGGCTTGCAAGGTCCTAAGTGACATACCCCTGCTGCTCCATACGAAACTTAGTACACTTTTTCGCAAACCATCCGTCACTATACTCATGTAATCATCAGTATTCTAATACAAAGCTTATTAGAGAGAAAAAGATGGTGTGTAGCAGTAAAAAGAGCATGTATTTGTCATGGACACATATGGACCAACTCAAGATTTTTTTTTTCTTCCTGTTTTTTTTTCTTGAACAAGATCAGTGTGTTGAAAATGCAGTTTAAGTGAATGGAAATAAGCTTGGGTGAAAGAAAAATGACAAGAGCATGAAATGAGATGTAGAGCTGGGACCGGAACATCATGACTAGTTGAAAAAAGTACATGAGAAGGGGAAAAGAATTGCATGTCATCACCTCAAGTGTGAACTTGGCACCCCATATACTGCACAAGTTAAGGCAAACACGCTATGATGGAACTTTCCTATAAAATTGTAGTTCTGAGTAACAACAGTAACAACAGATAGTGAGAAACTGGAGGAAAACAAATCATATGGGGATGGGGATGCACAATGTGAAGATGATTATTCTGCCAAGCTGTGTTTGGACTTCCGAATTTTGGAAGAATAGCTAGATGTTTATTATCACACTTTCATGGGAGACAAATCCTCTCGGATTTGTGCTTGAGTCTCGAGGAATCATCATTGATCATCTATACCATGTGAGACACTGATCAAGCTCTTCTGTCGCTGACCAAACATGTGGTGCAGTTGGGGTCTGGAGGTTTGAAGAGACTTACATTTCCTTCTCTACCCCCGAAAATTTCACCTCAAACATTGCAGGGAGGATTGTCCCCCAGTTGATTAATTAGCTCAAACAGAAATAAATCACCACTGCTGTCTCCTTTACGATACAAAGTTCAGCTGCTGTTGTATACGTAGTAATCAATATTTTTTTGGTTTCTAAAGCTTCTAAAAACAAATCATACTGAATATTCACAACCTTTGTGAATTGTGAAGTGTACCCAGCTGTCCTGGAACTTTTCCGTAACTGAAGGTCATGTGCTTTGTTGTTGGGGCTCGAAATCATTCTCTTGCATTTCAGAACTACTAGAGTTTCATGCGCAATTAGCCGAAACACACATCTGAAATTCAGGCGCTATGATTCATAATGGGTCAAATGTACAGAACAATTAGACATTGATGAAATCCAAGCACCTTAGAAGAATGCAATAGTCTTCGTCAAGGTCCACGATGAACGCGACCTCCACCAGTAACGGAGAACCTCTCGGGTCTCGGCTCGCCAATCCAAGGAGGTGAAAGCCCGTGACGGCTGCCTGGCTCTCCCCAAGGTCTCGACAACGGAGTAGAAGGGGCGCGGCGAGGGATGGGAGGTCCGGAGGAGAAGGGGGAGAGGTCGAAAGGAGAGGCGAAAGCCCGTCATCGCCGGCTCGCCGCGACGAGGCCGCCGTCGCCGGAGCCACCGCAACGGGGGAGCAGAACAGAGATGGCCGGAGCACAGGGACTATTTCATAAACAATCTGGATCGCGATTCAAATTAAGAGGTTATATGTAAATATGTCGCGACTAATAGTCGCGATCCAAATCAGGGTTCCTTTTGCAAAGTAACGGATCGTGGTAGGGGGTTTAACATAAAGTGATCATCGGACGAACCCGGCGGCTATCCCACCACAGCGGCTCGCCGGCTCCGCTCACGCACCCCGAGGAGGCCTACGGCATCTCAGATCGCACCGTATCTGCTCCACGGATCGCCATCAGGCAAGAGAGCTAGTTCTGCCATCCCGCAGTCCCCGCCCTCGACGGAGAAGAAGAAACAGGAGATCGGGGCCGCGCGACAGCGGCCGTGGATCACTCGGCGCTGTACAGCACAGCAATAGAAGGCAGTGACAACCAGGCCTAGGAGAAGATTTCGATTTTTGAACAGAAAATGTTATTTCACCAATTCTGACAGAATTTTATCAGCATGCTAAGCTGCCATGACATCTTTCAGATTGGTAATGTTCTGGAAACAGACAGGCAGACGGCGGCCAGCAGAGAAGACGATGAAGAACATCACGGCCATCTGTCTCTTATTACATACATGGCCGGCCTGAGAATCTCAGAAAGATGCACCACGAGAAAAATGTCAAGGATTGCTTCGTGCGGTTAAATACTGTTTTGCACTGCACATTTCAAGAGGTACTCTGAAACTTTGATAAGTCCAGGATTATACGTCCCCTTTTGTCTTCAGTCACAAATAAGTTGGAGGACAATGGTAATAAGTACTTCACTAACATTGTGTAATAGGAATGGTTGTCTTACATGACTTAAGAATGATTTCGCATAGGGTTGGAAATTCTGCTGGACGACCCGACCCTGTGTTAAACTGGGGCGGCGGTTCACTTCGCAATCAGAAAAGTCTATATGCATGCGTGAAACAACACCATAGGGGCGAAATGCAGGGGAACACCATATGAGCAAGCGGCTGATTCATGATAGCGACGGCGATGCGGAAGCGGAATAGTACATGCGTTTTTTCATGACACATGGCAGATGCTCTGCCAGATTAGAAAGAAAAAAAAAACATTAGTCTTTATACAGGAGCCATGGTTAGCAGCAGCTAACCTGGCGCATACAGACATGCATAAACACAGAAGTGAAATGCATGTCTAGCGTGAGACCGGATCACCAAATATGATACAAGCGAGGTTTAAACAAATAATACAAGCAACATAGCAGTGGTAACGGTGGCAGCAACGATGGTATGGCAATAATTCCTTCGATATAACCAGGCAGGGTACGTTCAGAGTGCAGCATTCCTCTGTGCGGCAGCTAAACTTGGCGGCCGAGAATGCAATCAGTTGCTTCAGCTTCCCCACGGCGATCGGCAGCTATACACAGAAGGCAGTGGCAACCAGGGTTTGGATAAAATCTCGATTCGTGAATAACAACAATTATTTCATCAATTCTAACAGCATTTAATCAATATACATGCTAAGCAGAGATGATATTTTTTCAGATTGATAATGTTCTGGAATCAGGCAGGTAGACAGCGGCCAGCAGAGAAGACGATGAAGAACATCACGGCCATCTGTCTCTTATTACAAACATAGCCGGAGAAATCTCAGAAAGAGGCAGAACATGACCGGGAGAAAAATCACAAGGATTGCTTCGTGCAGTGAAATGCTGTTCTGCACATTTCAAGAGGCACTCTGAAACTTTGATACATTCAGGATTATTTGTCTTCTTCTTGTTCTTTGGGGAATGTTTGTAGCTACTTATCCACAAAAGACAACCATTTTCGGTTACACAATGTTAGTGAAGTAGTACTTAGTACCATTGTCCTCGAACTTATTTGTGACTGAAGGTTAACTACACGACCTCGCAAAATGGTAATTTAGTAATGCAGTTTGAAAGCCCTTGCTTGCACTGCATTTTTTTTTCGAAAGGATCAGCACTTATTCCCATTCATTAAGCATTATATTTTGTTGTGCCAAACATGTCATTGTATATGGTGTTCATGCTTTGCCTGGAACTCTTCTGATCAGTTGATGAGGATAGCAGTTGTGGAGTACTAACAAATAATCATAGGTTTCCTTTTCTTTTTGGCGCAGGATTATCATAGTTTCATACCACTACGGTAGCGTGTCTTCTTGTCAAAAAAGCAGAATTGTCAAAGATTCTTAGCAATCAACAATGAACTTCATCTTCAGGACATTTTCAGTTCCATGGGAGCCAGTGTGTCCATATACTGATGGAGGCATACCAATTGCATACCCGCTGCTTTACCATAAAAAGGCAGTAACGCCCTTTCTCAATCACCCATGTATTGGTGCTCATGTCTTTTGCAAGTTTACATGTACTTTGCAAAAGAAATTTAAGTGAATTGGTAAACACCTCCGGCAAAATGAAAATGAGAACTTCATGAATGGAGATGGTGTACCTCTGGCATTGACTGGACAAGTCATGAAGTGGGGAATGAACGGCATGCTCATCGCTAGCGTGAACTTATCCTCCTATATAAATAGGGTATTTCCACTAAAGTAGCAGACTCAGTAAAGAACCAGAAGCTATGGTTGGATATAATAATTTCCTGTCACCAAATACAGTACTGGCTCCTTTTCTTTTGACGAAAAGTATCAAATCCTTATGCAATCGGTAGTAAGAACTGTAGGCTGGACAGTGAGATGCTGGAGGAAAACAAAACAGATGACACTGCAAAGTGCGCGGTTATTAGGAGGTGGAGGCTTTGAATAGGGCCGAAAACGGTACGGGAAAATCCCTACCATCCGGCTACCGTTCTAGATTTTTCCGATCGTTTTCGTATTGTCGAGATAAAAACGGAACGGTACGGAAACGGGATGAAAAAAAACAGGATACGGGAACGGAAACGGATTGGCGTTTTTCCGTCCGTTTAAGCGGGATCCCGTTTTTAGGCGGTACCATCCCGAATTTAATCCCGTTTAAGCAAAATACGGTATTCATCCCACATACTAAACACTTGGCCTATGAATGAAGCTGGAGCAAGGTTTAGATGGCACCTCGTGCCATCATTGTGAGCAACACACTGCCTTGCGAGCATAAGGCACGCCTAGTCCACACCAATCGTGCAACATGCCACGTCCTTAGAATTTTTCAAGAGAACAGCGAACCTAATGTACAATTGATTAATAGATGTACTCGTCCTTACACTCCAGACCAGCTTGGCATCATTATTTTTCACTATGTCATTAGCATCTGATTGATTGTTTCATCTATGTACAAATCGATTGATTGACATCATGCTGCTGATATATATGTTGTTATGTTGGGTCGATGTTCCCGTTTTATCTCCGGTTACCGACCGATTCCGGCATATTCCATGCGAATTGGTTCGTTTCCAGACGACCGAAACTATCCCGATCGTTTCCGTTACCGGCTTTCCCGTTTTCGTTTCCGTCCGGTGATGTAAATGTGAAAGTGAAAATGGTTGAGCGGTTTTCTTGTCCCGGATCCTGTGACACGCGAAAGCTCTCCCATAGCTGGTACTGGTGTTTGGTGCCATGGTTGCTAGGCACTTCTTGGCGCTACGCCATCGACAATTTGCAGAGACTACATTTCAACTCTTGTATCCAAGATACAACCCTTTCTGATTTCATCAGCCTACGTACGTTTGTGCATAGAGAAACACAATGTGCATTCCTTCGGGCATCTCAACTTCTCAAGTTTCAACATCGTTTCCAGTTCAAAATAAAAAAGTTTCAACATCGTTTCATGAAATAGCAATAGCATGTCAGTCTTAAGTGAGCCAGACAGAGCACTTTCAGAATTTGTTCAAATTGTGCATGGACTCTTCTGGATCATAGATTAGAATGGCAGTTCTATAGTAATTCAACCTCATACCACTGTGACAGGGATTCTAAATAAAGTTCAAAGTTCAGTGTGTCCAAATTTACGAATTTCTGGAGGCATGCAAATTCCAAATGCCAACTTTCCTTGCCAAAAAAATAAAGGGCGTGAGCGACGACTCTCTTACAATCTCTTGACTGAAAATTAACATACTTGCTGCTGAAATTCAGATTGCAAGTTGAGTGAATGGTGGAACGACTTGATCAAAAACAGAAACGTGAAATACTTTATTGCTGGGGCGGACCCAGCCCATAATCTGAGTCTGGGCCACAGTACTTGAGAAATGCAATTTAATTTGATTGAAATAAGCTAGCTTCAGCGGACGGAGTTAGGGGATGCTTGGTTCCACGCCGTAGCTCGCCACAGCAAAGGTAGGCAGCCACACAAAAGTTTGTCATTGCTTGGTTGGTGAGTAGGCAGCGGCTGCCACAGCATTTCCTAGTAGAAAACACTGCCAAGGTTGTGGCGCCAGAAAACATCGCCACACCTTCGGCGCCGCCGGAGCTTCGGCGTGGCGAGCTGCGGCGGGCAGCCAAACAGGTCTAGACTTTCGGTAGAGCCAGGCAGCCTGATTGAACCTCCTGATTCATTGCCTTAACATAAATACCTGATTCCTGAGAAATGCAAAGTGCATGAACTGGGATATATATCTCTGTCAGAAACAGGATGGTCATGAAGAAATAGATAAAATGCATGAGAAGGGGAAAAGAGTGACATTCCATCACTCCGTGCATGAACCTGGCCTCCCATATAATGAGAGTAATTTTGCACAAACAAAAATAGGAGCCTTAGTGGAAGCCAGAAGCTATGGATTATCCCAATAGTTTTAGTGCTGAATAGATCTTGAGAAATTGGAGGAAAACAAATCAGATGGGGATGCATAATGCGAAGACAAGTATCCAGCTTAACTTTGTTGGGATTCCGAAATCCTGAAGGAAAAGATAGCTATTAATTATAATACGTTCATGTGATTCCTTGGATTTACGATTCAGTCTCGAGGAATCGTTATTGTTCAACAAGAGTGGCACACGCAGAGTTCTTCCAATGTTGATCCTTATTCTTGGCACAATTGGTTTCTTGATGTTCCATTCTCTTGTATCCCAAAATCGACCACGATTTCCCTTCGAAGCAAAGTGTTAAGACGACGTTTTTCCTCTGGTACGATGATAATTCAAACAAAAATGAATCACCATTGATGTCTCCTTTATGATCCAAAGTTCAACTGCCTCTGCCTGCTGAATATTTAATATTATTTGGTTTCAAGGTTTTAAAGCAAAAATCATACTGCATACTCAGTCTTTGTGGAAATATAGTCAATTGTCATGGAACTTGTTGGAGCTCTAAAGCATTTGCTTGCATTTCAGAACCACTTAGTTTTCATGTACAATCAGCCAAAGCACATAAGCGGATTTCTAACCTTGTCTCAAGACCCCAGGGATTCGATGTGGGTCAAATTCACAGTAGTACTGTGTGCTAAGAGCATCTCCAGTAGGGCCTTTGCCCTTAAACAAGGACCCTATCTTATTTTTACATGCCAAAAAAAAAAGAAAAAACAGCTCCAGCAGGGACCTTATATGGCCCTCTATTTTGTTCAGGCCCCCAAATTCCCCCTCCGGTCACTTAGTTTTCATGTCCAAGCTTCAGGCCCTCAAATGCCAGTTGTGTGGGCACCACCTGATTTTTGCTCTCCCATGCACTCCCCGCTGCTCCCGCGTCGCCGTCCCGCCAACCTCTCCCTCGCCGATGGCGGATGGAATCCACACCGCCGATGCCCTACCCCGCGCGACGTCCTTCCTCCTTTGCCGTGGCCGTCGTAGATGAGCCCCCGCCCCCGCCGGGCACCTTCCCCGTCGCAGGTGGCTCGTACGGCCGCGGACGCGATGCCGCAGCTCCGCGCCGCCGTGCAGCCCTGGGATCGTCGCCGCGCCCCGCCCTGGCTGTCCTGGACTCCACGCCGCCATGCGCGCTAGCGACGCCCACACCCCTGCTCACCTCGCCGCGTTGCTCCCCTCAACCCGCAGCACGCGCGCCGCGCTCAGCCGCTCCCGGCACCCGATGAGCTCGTCCGTGGCCGCTGTAAGATCAATGAACCTAGAGCATGGTTCATAGGTTTTGGTGATTGATGTCAACATGGTCAATGGGACTAACAAGGTTTGCTAGTTTGCAAGATGTTTAGTCTCATAGATGTAGTGATGCACTATTGGAGTGGCAACACCTCAAAGGTTGCAAGGAAGTTGATAAAGAGGAGAAGTGAACATGAAGAGTACTCTACGAGGTGACTACTACGCACATGAGGTAAGAGACAAGGTGAATATGTCATGTGTCCCTCTATGTATCTTATGTCTTGACATACTCTTGATCATCATGTTGGTCTTGCCTATATCCTATACCATGATGATCTTGTTTCTTATGTGATGTTGTTGTGCTAGTTCTTAATTATATATCCTATGCACATTATATGATGCTTCGGTCGGGTTGTCCTTTGTGGCAACTAGATCATTGTGACTAACATCTTTAGATGTAGGAAAAGCGTTCATGCATATTCTTTAGGTCACATGAAGAAGCTTCATTGATGGATCACGACAAGGATCAAAGACTTGATAGAGGTCGCGGTTGAGGAAATGGATCAAGGTTAAGGACATGCTAGATCCAAGCAAGTGTTGGCTTGGTGTAGACGTAGATTTGAGTCCATAGGAAAAACCGGACTATCGGGGGATCGAGTCGTTTCTCTTAGGTCACACTAGTGGTAGAGGTGAGTGGTTGCTCAGTGAGTCTCTCAGGCACTAGGGTGGCAGCAGAGGAAAAGAAGAGCCAAGTGAATGAAGTTGAAAAGAAAGGATCGAGGAAATGACCAAGTTCAGCTTCAGCAGAGAATATCGGACGGTACGGTCCTCGGGACCGGACGGTACGATCTCTATTGGAGAAGCAACAGAGAAGACGAAGTTTCTGTTGGAAATGAGAAGTGGAGACCGGACGGTACAGTCTTAGGGACCGGATAGTGCGATCCCTAAAAGATGAAGAAGAACAGAGAAGCAGATTCTGTGGAAGAAATAGAGACCGGACCGTCCTATCCTAAGGACCGGACCGTCCGGTGGTCATATCGACTTGAAGACGGCAGAATCTGAAGATATCAGAGTTCGGAGCTAGGAGTTATGTCCGAAATACTACAGACTGTCTGGAGGAAACCGTATGGTCCGATCGTAAGGACCGGACGGTCCGGTCGCCATATCCACATGAAGATGGCCGAATTGGAGATCAGCCCAAAGGGAAGTTGTGGGGAATTGTAAGAGCTTTCTACTGATATGTATAACACCCCAAACGGAGATCGGAGCTAGGAGATATGACCGAAATATTGTGAGCTGTATCGAAGGGACCGGACGGTCCGGTCAATGGTCCGGTCCTCATTGTTTCTGGGCACTTTTGGAGTAACGGCTAGTTTATAGATGGAGGCCTATAAATAGCCGGTTGCTTGGCCTTTGGAGTGCTTTGGCCATTGTTATCAGTGGGGAAACATGGTGGGAGCCAAAAGGAAGAAAGAGAGGCACTTGGAGAAGATTTGGAGAGGAATCTTGGTGCTTGAAGATTGAGAAGAAGAAGAAGCCTCGTGCTTGAGAGGATTGAGAGTATCCATCCACCTCTAGGACTAGTGTGGTCATAGGGAGGCGGTCTTGGTTTGTTACCCTTGGTCTATGGCAAGGCCTAGACCGGTTAGGTGTTGGTGTTGAGCTTGCCAAAGAGAGTACGGAAGCCGATACAAGTTTGTATACGGTCTTAGAGCTTTCCGTGCGAAAGAAGCATCACTAGTGGAGCGCTCTTTGGCACGCATCAATAAGTGCAGAGCCTTACCTTCGGAGGAGTACCCGGGAGAAGCCCGGCGGGACGTGCCTGCGACTTCACTCAAGGAGTGGTGGATGGTCCCATGGAGGAGAGCATTGCCGGTGTGCGGCGGGGTGAAGCTAGTGACTTCACTCGAGGAGTGAAGCGTGCTCTTAGGGACATCACCGGCTTGAAGAGTGGAGTGTGCTCTAGAGAGGATCGCCATCGAGCGGAGGGACGGGGTCGAGACTCCGGCGGGAGTGACCCAACGTGGACTAAGGGAAGGCGACATCCTTCCGATACCACAGAAAAAATCGATGAGCAATCTCTTACTCTTACTCTCTACTATTTGCGCTTATTATCTTATTTATCTCATATGCATGTAGTAGACCTTGTGCTTATCATATGATTGCTTGATGATTGTTTCCGTGTGCTAGCTCTATGTTATCTCTAGTGATATGCGCTTTCCTTATGTGTACCTACTTGCTCATAGCTCATACACTTGCTTGATATCATCTAGTGATCTCGTTATGCTTTATGTTGTATCTATCTTGTTATCATGATCACTAGCTTGAGTTTTCCCATGTGTTACTTATGTGCATGCTAGTTTGCTTGTCTATCTATCATATATACTAGCATGTATAGGACCTACTTGACCTTCCGTATGTGTTACCTATATGCATGCTACATTGCTTGATTGCCTTTACCTTATACACTAGCATGTGTAGGACTTGTTGAGCTTATTGTCATATGCTAGGTTGTTCTTATATGCTCATGTATACCTTGCTTCTAGCATGTACAAGTCCTAACACATGGTTGTCTTTGCTTGATCACTATGAAATAGTGCACATGTACTCACTAGTTATGTATCCTTTACTTGTCCAATTAGTTAGAGTAGCTAGAAGTGCAAAAAGTTTTAGTTCATAACGTGCCCGATTCACCTCCCTCTCGGTCACACGATCCTTACAGCCCCATGCCCGAGCTTGGGGAAGCTTGCGACGAGCTCGTGCGCGGCTGTGCACGAGGCGAGCTTGGGGCGCGGGGCGGGCGCAAGGCGAGCTCGCGTCAGGATGCGTAGGGACAAGGTGGGGCGGCGTGGGAAGAAGGAGAGGGCGGCGCGAGGGGAGAAGGGAGAGGGCGAGTCGCCGCCGCGGATGACGACGCCTTGCTCTCCTCGCGCGCCAGCCGCCGCCTTGCTCCCTGCTGCCACGCCGCCATGGCTCGCCGTGCTCCCGCCTTGCTCGCGGGAAGGAGAGACTGAGAGGATAAGGTTGAGGAGCCGGTCAATGACAAGTGGGTCCTGTTAAAATGAGAGCTGAGATTTGAGAGCCGCTGCTAGAGTTGATGTCAAAAATGAGACCTCAAATTTACATGTCAGCCCCCAAATGCCTTTTAAAGGCTATGTTTTGAGGGCTACCGTTGGAGATGCTCTAATGAAATAGCAGCCGCAAATTAGAAGAACGCATTATTTATCGTCAAGCTCGAGTGCTCGACGAGCTCCCCACCAGGAATGGAGACCCTTTTTATGGCATCCCCTGGCTCACCGGAATAAGAGGGAAGCAGTGGGGAGGGAAGGCCTCGAGGCGAAGGAGAGAGGCGAAAGTCCGGCCACTCGCCCCGATGAGGCCGTCGTCGCCGAAGCCGCAGCCACGGGGGAGAAGAACAGTATTGGCCGGAGCACAGGGACTATTTTGTAAATAATTTGGATGGCGATCAATAATCGCGATCCAAGTTAGGGGGTTTAGTGTAAATATCCAAATCAGGGTTTCTTTTGATAACGGATCGCGATAGGGGGTTTGATGTAAAGTGATCGTCTGACGCGTCCGGCGGCTATCTGACTGGGAGGCTCGCCGGCTCCGGTACCACGTGCCCGAAGAGGCCGCCGGGATCTCTGCTCCCACCGCCTCCAATCCACGGCCCACTGGCTGGCAAGAGCGCTAGTTCTGCGATCCTGCAGTCCCCGCACTCAAAGGAGGAGGAGGAGGAGGAGAAGAAGGCAGGAGATGGGGCCATCGCGGCGGCGGCGGCGGCGGGCGTGGAGCTCTCAGCACCGCTATACAGCACAACTTTTGACAACCAGGCCAAGGATAGGATCGCAGTTTGTGAACAGCAACTGTTCTTTCACCAATTCTGACAGCATTTACCTGTATGCTAAGCTGCGATGAAACTTTTCAGATTGGTAATGTTCTGGAAATAGACAGACAGACAGTCAACGGGCAGCAGAGAAGGATATGGAGATCTACATCACGGTCATCTATCTCTTGTTCCAGACATGCCAAAAAAGGTTACCATGGTTCGGCACTTCGATCAGTTGAATTTTCCATGTGTATTATGAAGAACAGACACATCATATTTATGTTGAACTTAACCACGTATTTGCTTGCATTTTGAACTTTTTGTTTTGTTTTTTCTCGCACATGCGTTATGTTCTTCTCTTCCCACCACCTGTTTTTAGTCAATAATGGTCACCACTGTACATATGTGGTATGTATAAGGTTAGATCTTACAATAACCAGCTTAGACAAAGTTCAGAGAACACGGGCTGATGCCTATTGCCTTCATCTATAAGAATTTGTTGACTTTCAATCAAATCGTTTGACCACTCGTCTTATTCAAAAAAAATTACGCAAATATTATTTATTTTGTTATGACTTGTTTTATCACTAATATATGCTTTAAGTATGACTTATGTATTTTTGTGTTTTCACAACTTTTTGAATAAGACGAGTAGTCAAACGAGTTGGCTGAAAGTTAACAAATTCTTATATTTATGGACAGAGGAAGTAGATGAGCTAAATTACTATGCTACCAGCTTTGTCAGCACCGGTTTGTTCCTTGGCTGATACTGAGGTGAAGGAACAGATATGTTTAGCTCCTAAATCAGCTTCCTTTAAGGCCCAGAAATTCAACGAGTGGTTTATCTCAAACAGTCCCTTACTGCATTATAATATGCATTGTTTTTGTTTCATGGTACCAGTAGTTGCATTGCGTGCGGCAACACTTTCCAAATCAATCTTGTAATAATCGATTGTACTTCTAATACAAGCTTAGAGAGAAGAAGACGACGAGAAGAAAGTTAAAGGAACATCTATCGTATCCCCGATACGTGTGGAGCAATCAAGATTTACTTTTTGGTTCGATCTTCATGTTTAGTGTGTGTTTCAGGAATGCAATTTAAGTGAATGGAACACCTCCAACAAAAACGAGAAGTTCATGGACGGAGTTGTCTAACTCTGTCAGTGTCAAAGACGGTAAGGTCATGAAATGGCAGGTGAAGAAAACCAATGAAAATAGGGAATGGCGCCTATCAGTTTATTCATGAGCTTGGTCTACTATAAAAAGAGAGCTATATGTCACCAGTTAAACGAGAAGCCTGGAACCTGTGATTGATCATAATTTCCTGCTACCATGGACTGAATCCTTGTACTGTAAATACTGTGGATCACAGTACTGTGACAGTGAGAAACTGGAGGAAAACAAATCGGATGACATTGTGGAATATGCGTGTAATTGATGTATCAGGTTGTCTTTGGACTTCAGAGAGCTGAAGGCACTTCTAGGTATCACTAATATCACATACATGTGATCTCAATCTTCTGTTGTTCCATCAAGCCACGCATTCTCACTTGTTGGTGTTTAAATAGCTGCCAATTTTGTTTTTCGTAGAACCAGAATGTTCAAGAACCATGGCCATTTTAAAGTAAAGGACTACAAAAATAAATCAAATTCGACTATTCTTTCCTCGGCTATATATTACTGTTGTACTGAACAAGGCATTGACAAACATGCCAAGCATAAGATCGCAGTTTGTGAACGCCAACTGTTCTTTCACCAATTCTCACAGCATTGCATGAGTATGCTAAGCTGCGATGATATTTTTCAGATTGCTAATGTTCTGGAATCAGGCAGGTAGATAGCGGCCAGCAGAGAAGATAAAAGAACATCACGGCCATCTCTCCTGTTACAGACATGGCCCGAGACATCTCAAAAAGATGCAGAACATAACCAGGAGAAAACTGACAAGGATTGCTTCGTGCAGTGAAATGTTGTTCTGTAATTTCAAGAGGCACTCAAACTTTTGGTGTTATTTGTCCCCTTTTTGTGTTATGGGGAATGTTTGTAACTACTTATCCACAAAAGACAACGATTCTATTTCATCAATGTTAGTGGGGTAGTACTTGGCTTATTACCATTGTCCTCGAACGTATTTGTGACTGATGGTCATGTAATTTAGTAATGGAGTTTGAAAGCGTTTACTTGCACTTCAGAAATATTTGTTTTTTCGAAAGAACAGCACTTTTTTTTAGCATAATGGCAGGTGTTCTTCCTTTCATTAAGTGTTTATGTACATGTGAGCGAGGCCTAAGCCAAAAGAAAAAAAGAAATTACAATGCATTAAGCTGATTACTCCCAAAAGTGCTGCGTCGTGTGCCAAGCTTGTAGGTCCTATCGGATGATTGTCACTAGTTGATCAGCCGTTAAGGCTTTGTTGTGAAAGATCAGCACTTATATTCCCATTAATTAACCATTACAGAATTATATTGTGTTGTGCCAAACAGGTCACTGTATATGGTGTTCATGCTTTATCTAAAACAATATGGTGTTCATGATTTGCCACGAACTCTTCTGATCAGTAGATCAGGATAGCAGTTGTGCAGTACTAACAGATAAGCGAAGGGGCTCACCGCAGTGGCAAAGGCGACTGTGCAGAGAGCTCCAACCCAGGGTCCGATCCCTGGGTGCCGAAAGGGTCACCCCCCCCCCCCCCCCCCCCCCCCCCCCCCCCCCCCCCTCCCCCGCAACAGCTCATAACCGACTGTAGCTTTTCTTCTTGCCAAAAGAAAGCAGAATCGTGGTAGATTCTTGACTATTAACAATGGGCCTCATCTTCAGCACATTTCAGTTGCACGGGAGCATACACTGATGGAGGCATTCCAATTGCAGACCCACGGCTTTACTAGAATAAGGGAACACCCTTTTCTAAGTCGCCCATGTAATAGTGCTCATGTCATTTGCAAATGGAATTTAAACTAATGGGAAAACACCAACAAAAAATTTAAATATAAATGGGAAGTGCATGAATGAAGATGGTGTACCTCTGGCATTAAATGGACAAGTCATGAAGAGGGTAAAGAGTGGCATGCCCAACACATCATGCATGAAATTGGCCTCCTATATAACAAAGGTAATTCCACTAAAGTAGCAGCCTCAATGAAGAACAAGAACCGGAAGCTCTGGTAAGTTCTGGTTGGCTATTGAATCCTTATGCAATCACTAGTACGGACTATAGATTAGACAGTGAGATGCTGGAGGAAAACAAATAAGAAAAGATTGTGCAGTAAGAGGCTGTTGGGAGGTGGAGTCTTTAAACTGTACTCCAGCATCTATAAATCCACCATTGTTGACCTGGATTCTGTGACAGGCCAAGCTCTCCCATTACTGATACTGACGTTTGGTGCCATGGTCCATCTGCAATTTGCAGAGAGTACATTTCGTTCTTGTGTCCTTCCAACTGACCTTCTTTTTATCTTTTTTTCCGCTCCCTTGCTGCTTTGATCAGCCTTTGATTTGCACACTGATCGAGCTCTTCTGTCTTGACTAAACCTCTGGTGCAATTGGTATCTGGAGAAACTTACATCTCCTCCTGTGCCCCCTAAAAATTCACCTCATTTCCCCTTTTTTTAAAAAAATGCGTGAGGATTGTACCCCGATTGATTAATAATTATCTCAAAGAAAAACAAATCACCATTGTTGTCTCCTTTATGGTCCAAAGTTCAGCTGCCTGGTGTATACTCAATATTACTCTCCTTTATGGTCCAAAGTTCAGCTGCCTGGTGTATACTCAATATTACTCTTATTTGGTTGCAAGGCTTCTAAAGACAAATCATACTGAATATTCAAAACTTTTGTGTGTGAAGTGTACCCAACTGTCATGGAACTTTCTGTAACTGAATACAATGTGCTTTGTTGTTGGGGCTCGAAATCATTTTCTTGTATTTTTTTTGACTGGTCAACGGGGGGATAAGCTCCCCACCTGAGTTTCCATTAAGTTAATGGCGGCCCAAAATGGCCCATAACGTTTTTGTACATGGTGTTAAGGGAAAAAACAGCATATATGAGATTTACATACTGGAAGAAAACAGAGAGCACCAGGAGTCGGAGACTTGGGCGTCGTCTCGAGGAAGACGGCATCTCCACATGTATGCCTCTTCGCGACAGTTCAGCAGCAATCTAGGTAGAGATAAGGGCTCATCCTGGAATATGAACTCGTTACGGTGTTTCCATATCATCCAGCAGCAGAGGTGCAAGAAACTATTGTAGTGTCGAGCTGGAACGCTTGAAGGCCGAGGCAGCTCCCACAGAGCTCGAACTGAAGAAGAATCACTGATATTTTCTTGTATTTCAGAACCACTACATTTTCATGTGCAATTAGCCGAAACACAGATCTGATAAATTCAGGCGCCATGATTCGGAACAAGTCAAATGCACAGAACAATTAGACATCGATGAAATTCAGGGCGCACCTTAGAAGAATGTTGCATTCTTCATCAAGATCGACGATGAACGCGACCTCCACCTGGAACGGAGGACCTCTTCGTGGCAGATCCCAGCACATCAGTCCAAGGCGGCGAGAGCCGGTGACGGCTGCCTGGCTCTCCCCAAGGTCTCGACAATGGAGTGGGATGGGAGCGGACGAGGAGCAGAGGTCCGGAGGCGAAGGGCCAGAGGTCGAAAGGAGAGGCGGAAGTACGTCCTCGCCGCGACGAGGCCGCCGTGGCCGGAGCCGCAGCCACAAGGGAGAAGAACAGAGATACCCACCGAAACAGGGACTATTTTGTAAATAATCTGGATCGCGATCAATAGCCGAGATCCAAATTAAGAGTGTTTATGTCAATAACTTAGATCGCGATCAATAATCACAATCCAAATGAGGGGTCTATTTAAGCTATCTGCTTTGTAGGTACCAGGAACCCACTTGGTCCTTCTTCAATTGTCAGGTCAAGGAACATTGTTTTGCTACTGAGAGTAACTAATCCTGCAAGGCATAGATATTAAGAGAATGGCAAAGCTGAAACAGTTGAATTTAAGGGAGCGTTTCCTGCATTATTCTATATATCATAACTATTTCCCTTCGTTGATCATTACTGAGTGTTTGTGACAGCTAGTGACCGTGGCATTAAGATTGTCGCCCTCTTGAAACTTTCAAGTTTGTGTACCGAATGAAAGTCATCTTGAAGGCAAAATGGGCCTGTTTTTCAGTGCCTGTCAAAACGGAAGTTGCATGGTTCATGGTTGTAAAGCAACAGCTAGCGGTTATTAGTTATTCGCCACAAATTAATCTTTTCCTACATTACTACAGTATCCACCATTTCGTTTAGTGGTAGCAATGTTGTCAGTGTGTACAGACACTGGTGGTTCAACTTCTTTTTCTTCAATACATGTACGGACCATTCAACTTCTTTCTCTTTGATTGGATCTTCATGTTTGTGTATACTTTGAGAATACAGTGTAGTGATTCAAATGCCTCCAGTAAAAGAAAACGAGAAGCCCATGAAAAACGAAGGCGTGTACTATGTACCTCTGTCAGAGACTGGAAACTCATGAACGACTGAAAACGCCTGAAAGGGGGGAAATGCATGGCATGCCCATCACTTCATTCATGAGCTTGGCTTCCTATATAAAAACAAAGTAATTTCTTTGGTCCTATTAGGAGCGTCAGACACTCAGTCTCAGACCTATGGTTGATCATTATTTTCTGACATAATATAAAGCCTCCAACCAATTGATCATGTGTGTCAGTGTACCAAAGATTACCAATGAGAAATTGGAGGAAAACAAACCGGTGACATGGTGAAGTGCGACAATAATTAACCTATCGGACTGTCTTTGGACTGGAGGGCTCTGGAAGCACATTTAGTTACCGCTTCTTATACATTCATATGATGTCAATCTTCCTTGTTTCCATGAACCCCAAATGGGTGGCACGACGGTTTGGTCAAGAGGTTCCAGGTGGTACTATAAATAGCCTAATAGTGTCCACAGAATCACTAGATTGTAAGTCTATAATAGCAAACAGCAAGCTGCAATCTGCGGTACGCAGAACTTCAGAGTTCAAGCTGTTCAATTCAGGGGAGCATTTTTCCCTTCATCGTCTGGTCGTCTCATGCTTGGTCACTAGTCTGAACTACTGAACTACTGTAGCTTCGTTTTCCTATCCTGAAGAGTGATCTTCGGCTTGCAGCTAACCTGCTGCCGCGAATTGAGAAGTAACTGAAGAATCCCTCTCTGATAAGACACAGTGATGTGTGCAATCAGCCAAAATACGGATTTCCAACATGGCGCCAATGGATTGGAAGTGCGTCAAATGCAAACCACGATTACATTATATACTGATGAAATTCAGGCCGTAACATAGCAAGAGGAACGCAGCATTCCTCGTCAGGATCGATGGTGAATGCGAACTCCCCGCCAGGAACGGAAAATCTCTTCCCGACGGCTTCCGAATCTCTTCTCCGGCCCAAGACGGTGACCGCCGCCTGGCTCTCCGAGGTCTGCACAACGGAGGAGGAGGGGAAGCGCAGCAGGGGAGAAGTCGCGCGGAGAGGCGGAAGTCCGTCGAGTCACCGCGACGAGGCCGCCGTCGCCGGTGCCGCAGCAACGGGGGAGCAGAACAGAGATGGCCGGAGCACAGGGACTATTTTGTAAATAGTCTGGATCGCGATCTATAGTCGCGATCCAAAATAGGGGGTTAATCGCGATCCAAATTAGGATGCCTTTTGCAAAGTAACGGATCGCGGTAGGGGGTTTAATATAAAGGCGTCATCGGACGCCTCCGTCGAATATCTCACGACGGCGGCTCGCCGGCTCCCCTCACCCACCCCGAGGTTGCCGCCGGCACCTCAGACCGCGCCGTATCTGCTCCACGTCTCACCGTACGGACAGAGAGCTAGTTCCGCCATCCTGCGGTCCCCGCCCTCCACGGACATGAAGAAACAGGAGATCGGGGCCGACGCGGCGGCGGCGGCCGTGGATCACTCGGCGCTGTACAGCACAACAGTAGAAGGCAGTGGCAACCACGCCTAGGAGAAGATTGCGGTTTGTGAACAGCAACTGTTATTTCACCAATTCTGACAGCATTTTATCAGCATGCTAAGCTGCCATGACTTTTTTCAGATTGGTAATGTTCTGGAAACAGTCAAGTAGACAGCGGCTAGTAGAGAAGACGATGCCATCTACTATCTATTATTACAGCCATGGCCGGAGAGATCTCATAGAAACGCAGAACAGGTCATTGTATATGGTGTTCGTGTTCTGCCTGGAACTCTTCTGATCAGTAGATGAGGATAGCAGTTGTGCAGTACCAACAGAAAATCATAGATTCTTTCTTCTTTCTTTGACTCAGGATAATCATAGTAGTTTCATACCACAGCAACTGACTGTAGGTGTAGCTTGTCTTCTTGTCAAAATAAAGCAAAAATGTAGTAGATTCTTGGCGATCAACAATGGGCTCATCTTCAGCACATTTTCAGTTGCATGGGAGCCCTTTGTGTCCATACTCCACACACTGATGGAGGCATACCAATTGCAGACCCGCGCGCTGCTTTACCAGAATAAGGGAACACCCTTTTCTAAGTCGCCCATGTATTAGTGCTCATGTCTTTTGCAAATGAAATTTAACTTAATGGGAAAACGCCTTGGGCTAAATAAAAATGAGAAGTGCATGAACGGAGATTCTGTACCTCTGACATTAACTGGACAAGTCATGAAGAAAGAATGGCATGCCCAACACGTCATGCATGAACTTGGCCTCCTATATATATAACAAAGGTCATTCCACTAAAGTAGCAGCCTCAGTGAAGAACCAGATGCTAAGCTATAATTTTCTGGTTGGCTATTGAATCCTTATGCAATCAGCAGTACAAACTATAGAATAGACAGTGAGATGCTGGAGGAAAACAAATCAGATGAGATTGTGCAGTACGAGGTTATTGGGAGGTGGAGTCTTTAAACTTTACTCCAGCATCTACAAATCCATCATTGTTGACCTGGATTCTGTGACAGGCCAAGCTCTCCCGCTACTGATAGTGACGTTTGGTGCCATGTTGCCAGGCACTCCTTGGCGTTGCACCATCTACAATTTGCAGAGACTACATTTCGTTCTTGTGTCCATCCTACCCACCTTCTGCTTATCCTTCTTTCGCTCCATTGCAGCTTTGATCAGCTTATCATGTATAGCCCATGGGCTTGCTCTCTTGGCTTGGCAGCCTTGTAGAGGTGCATGCAAAAATAGTACCACATGAAACTGTAGTGGGAGTTGAACCAATTTAAATAGCCAAAGTGCAAATGTCTAGTAACTCCCGATTAATCCTTTCACATGAAGCGAGGAAGAAAGCGTAAGCGAATTACTGCGTAGGTATGGTTCGGGCAACGTTTGCGCGTGCATGAGCCTATTTGGGCCTAGCACGTTACATATTACGTTTGCACATTGAGGAAAAACAGCATGTACTTTATTCCTTCGGGCACCTGAAGTTTGAACATCGTTTCAAGTGTGAGCCAAATAGAGTACTTTCATAATTTTCTCATGTTGTGCATGAAACTCTTCTGCATCATATATTAGAATGGAAATTTTGTGCTACTAACCAGACTCATACTACTGTGACAGTAATTCTGAAATAAAAGTTCAGTGTGTCCATGTCCGGATTTTTGGAGACATGCACATTCCAAATACCGTCCTTTCGAAAAAATTAGTGATAACTTTTCAAAATATCTCTTGTCATTATGCTCATTGAAACATCACATACCTGAACTGTTCCCAAATAATAATAGTTTCTTTACTCAAGATAATAATATTAGTTTCATGCCACTTCAACCAAGTGTAGCTTGTTTACTTGTCAAAAGAAAGCAGAATAGTAGTAGATTCTTGGCGATCAACAATGAGCTTCAGTGTCAGCGCACTTCCAGTTGCATGGAAGCCAATATATCCATACACTGATGTAGACATACCAATTGCAGACCCGCTGCTTTACGAGAATAAGGTAGTTATACATCCTTTCCAAACTGGTGCTCATGCATTTTGCAAATGAAATTTGGGAAAACGGCTCCAGCAAATTAAAATAAAAACGAGAAGTGCATGAATGGAGATGGCATACTTCTGGCATTAACTGGACAAGTCAAGAAGAGGGGAAAGAATGGCATGCCGGACACTTCATGCGTGAACTTCGCCTCCTATATAACAAAGGTAATTCCATTAACGTAGCAGTTTCAGTGTGAAGAACCGGAAGCTCTGGTTGACTATAATTTTCTACCTCCAAATATAGTACTGACTCCTTTTAATTCTTTTGACGAACAGTGTTAGAGTCCTTATGCAATTAAGTACGTTCTACAGAGTAGAGAGTGAGATGCTGGAGGAAAACATATCAGATAAGATTGCAAAGTGTGAGGTTATTGGTGGCAGGAGTATTTGAATTTGACTCCAGTATCTACAAATCCACTATTGTTAACCAAAATTCTGTGACACGCCAAGCCCTCCCGTCATTGATACTGCCGTTTGGTGCCATGGTTGCCAGGCATTCCTTGGCGCTACGCCATCTGTAGTTTGGCGAGACTACATCTCACTCCTGTATGCCAGATATTATCCTTTCAATTTATCTTTATTTCTTTCCCTTGCTGATTTGATCAGACTAGGCTTGTTCATTGAGAGAAACAAGCTGTATTACTTCGGACACATCGTTCCTTGGAAACTACAATATCCATTCAGATTGGTGAACCGAACAGAGCACTTTATGAATTTGCTCATATCGTGTGCATGGAACTCTTCTGAATCGATTAGGATGGCAGTTCTATAGTATTTATCAAACTTATACTACTGTTATTATAGATATTCTCAAATAAAGTTCAGAGTTCAGTTTGTCCATGTACGGAACTTTTGGAGGCATACAAATTCCAAAGCCAGCTTTTCATCGCAAAAGAGGCAGCTTCTCCAATAGAAAATAATTACTATATGTTTTCAAAATTATGCTCATTTAATCGAATTTTCAAATTGGGTCAAATGCACAGCACTATTATGCACTGATGAGGTTCATTCTCGGCGATGAACGGGGAACCTCTTCCCGGCAGCTCCCGGCTCGCTGGTCCAGGGTGGAGTCGACCTGCTGGCTCTCCAAGGTCTATAACATGATGAAGAGTTCTGTAATCTTTAGCCCATGATGTGGAACTACAATAACCAATCAGATTGGTCAACCGGGCAGAGCACTATTTGATCATGTCGTGCATGAAACTCTTCTGAATCCTAGATTAGGATGGTCGCTCTATAGTATTAATCAAACTCATACTACTGTTACAGTTATTCTCAAATAAGTTCAAAGTTCAGTTTGTCCACGTCGGAACTTTTGGAGGCATACAAATTCCAAATGCCAGCTTTTCATCACAAAAAGGCACCTTTTCCAATAGAAATATTATATCTTTTGGAAATCACTCTTGTAATTATGCTCATTTAATCGTCAGCTGCAAGGCCCAAGTGACTGACCACCACTGCTTTTCCAAAAGAAATTACTACTCATCTTGCAAATTTCCCTGTTACAGTGATCCTCGAATAAAGTTCAGAGTAAAATGTCTCCATGTACGGACTTTTGGGTATCCAAATTCTAAAGACCGCCTTTTCCAAAAAAAATAATAATAATAAATAAATAGGCTTACCCTTTCTAAGAGGGTGTTTGGCATGGTTCTAGGTCTAGAAAATTCCATGGAGTGGAGCTGCTCATAGATAGCTTCAGAAATTCTTGGAGCTGGAGCTGTAAATAAATTAAGGATCTTTTGTTAAGTCATTTTCTTTTTGTATTTTTTTAATCTTTTAATCTTTTTTACAAAGTCTAGCTCCTGCATGGATCTCACAGTTGGAGACACGCCAAACAGAGCCTAAATCACTTCTGTAGCTATGTCCATGTAACGTCATTTGTAACTTTTAAGGTAAGCTTGGTGTGAAGACAGTAAAATAAGCATGTTCATTCGTAACACAATTCAAGAATGTCTAACCTTGGGCTTGAGTGCCACTTGAGATTCCAAGGTTGATGAATAGAAAAAGCACCTCGAAGCGAGGTTGACAGACTCGTCAAATGGCTGAACAGAAAATGCATGAAAAGGGGGAACAACAGCATGCCTATCATTTCCGACATGAGATTATTGGCTCCTATATAAAGACAGTAACTTGGCAGGTATTAAAGTCGAAGTCTCAAATCACTTGTTTGATCATAATTTCCTGGCAGCATAGTATCGAACCCTTAGTCAGCCGCCGATCATCTAGTAAGAGATTGGAGAAAAACAAATTGGATTGTATCACAAAATGCGAGGGTGGCTTCACCATCAGCTTGCCTTTAGACTTCAGAATACTAGAAGACCATCTCAGCATTTGTTATAATGCATTAATTTGTTCTCAATTCTCAAAAACTCTACCAGTGCGCATTCATATACAAAACCACATTTGTTGTCTCCATTATGGTCCAAGGTTCAGCTGCTTAGTGCATACTCCATATTTTTTATTTCAAGGCTTCAAAGAACAAATCATACCGAATGTTCACAACCTTTGGTTGATGTGTACTCAATGGGATACTCAATTGTTATGGAAACGTACTTACCTGTAACTGAAAGATCACGTGCTTTGTTACTGGATCCCGAAAGCAAATTTGCTTGCATTTCAGAATCACTTGATTTCATGTGCAATTAGTCGAAGTACACATCATGACTGCCGCCTGCATGCGCACTCTCCAAATTTCCAAGCGTCTGCAGATTTCCAACCTGTCAGGCATCATGGATTCGAACTTTCGAATCGGGTCAACTGCACAGCACAATTATCCACTGATAAGGTTCATCCTCAACGGTGAACGGGGAACCTCTTCCCGGCAGCTGCCGGCTTGCCGGTCCAGGGCGGAGTCGACCTCCTGGCTCTCCAATTAAGTTCTCCAAAACGGAGTACTAAGGGGAGGGAAGGTCCGGATCGATGGATGCGAAGGGGGACAGCCGGAGAGGTCGAGAGGAGAGGCGGAAATTCGTCCACCCGCCGCGACGAGGCCGCCGTCGCCGGAGCCGCAGCCGTGGGAGAGAAGAACTAAGAAGCCAGCCGAAACAGGGACTTTTTGTAAATAATCTGGATCGCGATCAATAATCGCGATCTAAATAGGGGGTTCTATGTAAATAATCTGGATCGCGATTAATAATCGCGATCCAAATAGGGGGTTTTCTGTCAACCAGTCGGATCGCGATAGGGGTTTCCGTGTAAAGAAGTCGTCTGACGCCTCCGGCGACCGTCTCATCAAGGCGGGTCGCTGGCTCCGGCCAGCCACCACCGAGAAGGCCGCCGGCATATCTTCTCACGCCTTAGATCCTTGGTCCGCCAGCCGTACAGAGCGCTAGGTCCGCCGACCGACGTCTGGATCGGAGTCCCGCATCAAAGGAGGAGAAGAAACAGGGGCACGCGCGGCGGCAGCAATGGAGCTCTCGGCGCCTCTGTATAGCACAAATGTAAAAGGCAGTGGCAACGAGGTAAGGATAATCTCGATTGCTAAGATTCAGCAGCATTTTATCAGCAAGCTAAGCAATATGCGATGACATTTTTCAGATTGCTAATGTTCTGGAAACAGACATCCAGACAGCGGCCAGCAGAGCAGAGAGACGATGAATATCTACATGACAGCCATCTATCTTTTGTTACACAGAAAGCCGGAGAGATCCCAGAACGATGCAACCAGCATTACGAACTACTCCATAGATTAGACAGTGAGAAGCTGGAGAAAAAACAAATCAGATGATATAGGAGTACTGCAAAGTGCAAGCTTGACTTGTTCCATTGAAAGACACATGGCCATCGACGGTTGCAGACACTAACATTTCGTTCTTGTTTCACATATATTTCAGATTCTGTTCTTTCATCAATTCTGACAGCATTTTATCAGCATGCTAAAGCTGCCATGACATTTTTCAGATTGGTAATGCTCTGGAAACAGACAGACAGACAGCGGCCAGCAGAGAAGACGATGAAGAACATCACGGCCCTCTGTCTCTTATATTACAGACACGGCCGGAGAGATCTCAGAAAGATGCAGAACATGACCACGAGAAAAATGATGTAATGCTGTGTAATGCTGTACTGCACATTTCATGAGGCACTCTGAAACATTGATACGTCCAGGATTATCTGTCCCCCTTTTTGTCTTCAGTCACAAATAAGGTCGAGGACAATGGTAAGAAGTACTACTTCACTAACATGAGAACGAATCTGGTGCTCCCGAGCCAACGAGTGCTACCGTGCTCCCGGTCCACGGCAGCCGATTGATGGAAGATGGACGAACAAGATTGACGCGGACAGGTCCACCTCGGTCGTTTTTGTAGGAAAGCCCCTAAACAAAGTGCTAAAATATCAATCGAGCCCCCCGCTGTCTTACATGACTTCGCCAAAAAAAAAAGTAATTTACTTATGGAGTTTGAAAGCGTTTGCTTGCGCTTCAGATGTATTTTTTTCGAAAGATCAGCACTTATTCCCGTTCATTAACACTTACAAAATTTATATAGTGTTGTGCAAAACAAGTCACTGTATAGGGTGTTCATGCTTTGCCTGGAACACCTCTGATCGGTAGATGAGGATAGCAGTTGTGCAGTACTAACTGATAATCCTAGTTTTATTTTACTTTTTACTCGGGATAATTATAGTAATTTCATACCACTGCAACCGACTGTACCTTGTCTTCTAGTCAAAAGAAAGCAGAATCGTAGTAGGTTCTTGGCGATCAACAATGGGCTTCACCTTCAGCACATTTTCAGTTGCATGGGAGCCCATGTGTCCATACACTGATGGAGGCATACCAGTTGCAGACCCGCTGATTTATCAGGGAATACCCTTTTCCAAGTCACCCATGTATTAGTGCTCACGTCTTTTGCAAATGAAATTAAAGTTCATGGGAAAACACCTCCAGCAAAGTAGTGAAATATAAATGAGAAGTGCATGAATGGAGATGGTGTGCCTCTGGCATTAACTTGCATGAAGAGGAGAAAGAATGGCATGCCCAACACTTCATACTTGGCCCCCTACATAAAGTAGCAGCCTCAGTGAAGAACATGATGGTAAGCTATAATTTTCTGGCTGGCTATTGAATCCTTACGGAATCAGTAGTATGAACTATAGACTAGACAGTGAGATGCTGGAGGAAAACAAATCAAATGAGATTGTGCAGTACGAGGTTATTTTGAGGTGGAGTCTTTGAACTTTACTCCAGCATCTGCAAATCCACAATTTTTTACCTGGATTCTGTGACAGGCCAAGCTCTCCCGTTACTGACACTGACGTTCGGTTCCATGGTTGCCAGGCACTTATTGGCGCTGCACCATCTGTAATTTGCAGAGACTACATTTCTTTCTTGCGTCTCTGCCGCTGATTTCCTGTTTATCTTTCTTACGCTCCCCTGCTTTGATCAGACTACGTTTGCACACTGATCGAGGTCTTCTGACGCTGACAAAACATCTGGTGCAAAACGGAGCTTGGAGGTTTGGAGAGACTTACATCTCCTCCTGTACCCCCGAAAATTTCACCTCATTTCCTTTCTTGTAAAAATGCATGCAGTGAGGATTGTCCCCTGGTTGATTTATAATTAGCTCAAAGAAAATCAAATCACCATGGTTTGTCTCCTTTATGATCCAAAGTTCGGCTGCCTGGTGTATACTCAGTATTACTCTTATTTGGTTCAAAGGATTCTAAAAACGAATCATACTGAATATTCAAAACCTTTGTGAATTGTGAAGTGTACCCAACTGTCATGGAACAATGGAACTTATCTGTAACTGAAGGCCATGTGCTTTGTTGTTGGGGCTCGAAATCATTCTCTTGCATTTCAGAACTACTAGACTTTCATGTGCAATCAGCCGAAACACACATCTGAAATTCAGGCGCCATGATTCAGAATGAGTCAAACGCACAGAACGATTGTATAGCAATGAAATTCAGACCGCATCTTAGAAGAATGCTGCATTCTTTGTCAAGCTTGACGATGAAACGCGACCTCCACCAGGAACTCGAGGACCTCTTCATGGCAGCTCCTGGCTCGCCGGTTCAAGGCGGTGCGAGCCGAGCCGGTGACGGCTGCATGCCTGGCTCTCCCCCAAGGTCTCGACAACGGAGGAGGGGCGCGGCGGGGGATGGGAGGTCCGGTGGCGGAAAGGGAGAGGTCGAGAGGCGAGGCGGAAGTCCGTCCTCGCCGCGACGAGGCCGCCGTCGCCGGAGCCTCAGCCGCAGGGGAGAAGAACAGAGGTAACCGGCAAAACAGGGACTATTCTGTAAATAATCTGGATCGCGATCAATAATCGCGATCCAAACTAGGGGTGTCTGTGTAAATAATTTGGATCGCGATTAATAGTCGCGATCCAAAGGAGGGGGTTATTTATAAAATAGTGGATCGCGAGGGTTCCGTGTAAAGTGGTCGTCTGACGCCTCCGGCGGCTATCTCACCGTGGCGGCTCGCCGGCTCCGGTCACCCACCACTCAGGAGGCTGCCGGCATCTCCGCTCGCGCCGCATCCGATCAACGTCGCGCCGGCCATCTAGAGCGCCATTTCCCCATCGCGGAGTCCCCGCATCCAAAGGAGAAGAAGAAGGCAGGAGATGGGGGCTGATGCCGCGGTGGCGGCAATTGAGCTCTGGGCGTCGCTGTGCGGCGCAACTGCAATGAGCAGTGACAATCAGGCTCTAGAAAAGGACTGATGATTTACTAGCGTCAACAGTTCTTCACCAGTCCTAACAGCGTTTTTCAGTACAAGATTTTTCAGATTTGGATTCAGTTTCCATGTCAGAAAAGAATATACAGTGTTGGTGGAGCTTGAAAGCCTTTGCTTTCACATCAGAGTCGCTGCATTCTGACCAAAATACACACCATTTTGTGTTGATTCAAGCCAAAGCTTAACCACTATTTCCCTTCACTCATTACTGAGTGTTAGTGACAGCTAGTGACCTTGGAATTAAGATTGTCACCCACTTGAAAGGTTTGTGTACTGAAAGTCATCTTGAAGGAAAAATGGGCCTGTTTTTCAATGCCTGTCAAAAAATGAAGTTGCATGGTTCATGGTTGTAAAGCAAGTGCAGTTATTGGCCATTAGCTACAAATTAATCTCTAACTACATTTGCCAAAAAAACAAGTGTCCAAATTTAGTTGTGAACATTCAAAGAGTATTACAGCGGCATTTTCTTGATTACGAGATGATGCTGCTCACATCTCTTGTCGCCTTCATTGTATACTACGATGTGAAGAGAGCTACTCCTTTACTCAACTTACACCCCTAAAACCAACGGTTGCCATGAACAGAGGCCCCCCTCTGCTTTGTTCAGGATGTCATATCTTTCAGGCTTCAGCAGAAGCTTCAGCCTAATTGGTTCAACGATGATGCCTTCAGCCATAGAAAGTGACCCTTTGTTTCTTTTCTTTAGCACTCACACATCTTCATGGTAAAATCGCCATTTGAGGTTCAAATATGTCATATTTAGGCGTTTTGGATCAAATCATGTATTGTCTGATGTGAGCCATCATATCAAGATCTTGTAGTTATTAGGATGTCTACGTCATCTTAGGTTGGTGCCCATATGCTCACAGAAATACTTGCCTTAATAATTAGGTTCTAGCTGAGACATCTTTTTTTCATTATCCAAAGTATGAAAATAAAGATTGAATCCTTATGCAATGTGTGAGGAAAACGAATAAGGGTTGCAAAGTGTAACAATAATTAGCCTGCCAGCTAAAGTTTGGAGATTATTTATTTGATCGAAGAAACCGATATATAAGATCTATAGTTTGATTTTCTAAGAAAAATGATTATTAACCTGATATTATTATTATTATTTCAACAAATATACTGGCTAGTATTCTGGACTGTAAAAATCATTTTCATATAACACTAACGGAAACTCATACTACTGTGACAGTGATTCTCCAAAAAAGTTCAGAGTCCAATAAACTCGTACTACTGATTTTGAAGGCATTAAAAATCCAAAACCCAATTTTCCTAAGTAGTAGTTACTCCTTCTCCAAATCACTCTTGTAAGTATAGTCGCCTAATCATCAGCTGTAACTTTGAACGCAAGCCATGGAAAATGGTGTGTATACGGTAGAAGGAACATGCATTATTTCCTTAGCGATCTATGGACCCTTTTTTTTTTGCTGGTATGTATGGACCCATTCAAGCATGTCTTCTTTCTTCTGTATGTGTGTCTGTCAAGAACGCAATTTGAGTGAACAGAAAACGCCTCCAGCAAAACAGAAACATGAAGAGCATGAAAGGAGGTACGTAGTCTGTCACAGACTCGAAACTCATGAAACTGATCAATAGAAAATGCATGCAAAGAGGAAATGCATGCTTTTCTACACTCTGTTTGGTTCCTTGACCTATATAAAGGCAACAAGTATAAATGGGTTTAAGTAGAAGTGTCAATTCACCGGTTTGTTGATTCAAATAAAAAATAAAAAAATTCATGGTTTGATCATATATAATTTCCTGCCAGCATATTACGTAACCCTTATGCAATCAATTGTTTAGACCGTACCACCCAGTAAGAAATTGGAGATAAGCAAATGAGGTGGAATTGGAAGTGAGGTGGACATCTGCTTACCAGCATGCCTTTGGATTTCAGAGTGCTGAAGGTACATTTGGGTACTAATTATTATACATTCATATGATCTCAATCCGGCGGTGCTTTAGTCCATCTGTACCACCTCTTTTGTCTGTGAAATTCAGCTGCCTGGTGCTTTCAGAGTTGTAATTTTTTTTCCCAAGAGAACACAATTTATAGCTCTACAAATTTTATCAAATGTTTTCTTGGCTGTAACAAGAAATTATCTTGGCAATTCAAGCGTTTGCTTAGAAATTTTGACATCAGCATTTCCTCCAGTTTTTATTATTCCTTTGATTGAGATATAATTTCTGTTAGAGATGCAATATTTTCCTAATATATTTTCTAATCAAACACATAATATTCAGCCACAATACCACTGTAAAAATAACAACAACAGACTTTTCTTCAGCGCAACAGTTCTAAGAAAAAAAAATCAACCAAACATGCTAACATATTGTGCATGTACACTCGGTTCAGTTCCATGGCGGCGCCTATCCAGGCAAGACTTTTTTTCCATGAGCCACACTATTACAAGATCTAGGAAGGTATGAAATTGCACAGAAGTAGGAATCTGGCTACCCAAAAACAAGGACACCGGCAGAATAGAAAATCAAAATCATAAGTTAAGATGATCAGACGAGCCAACACTTGAATAGTCTAATCTATTCTTGCATTCCATTGTTAGGCCCCCATTCTTCCAGCCCAGTTCGGTTTTTTTCTTTGTGAGCCCAGTTCGTTAATACGTGTGCTCAATGATGAAATGAAACAGAGTTAAATCGCAAGCATGCATGTGGTGCTCGTCGCCGGCGGGCGGCATGGCAGCACCTAGCGCCGGCCATCGATCAACCGCAACGGCGAGCAGTTACTACAGCGACGCAATAAATTAGCCCCACGGGCGGCGCGTGTGGCGGCCATGGCTGAAATCTTATATTTATTTTCTCTATTATGTCCTGAGTCACGTACTGTTGTATATGATGACTGATTGTATACAGGTTTATAACAAGATGCAGGGAATTTAGAGCTCAAATTAGGCTGTTGAATTCAGGGGAGCATTGGTCTGCATCATTGCAAGATTAGTCAGCTTCTAGGTAACTTGCCGCTACGAATTCAGAAAAGCATATAATCTGTGATAAGATATCATGATGTGTACAACTGTTCTTCTGTGATGACAAGCTTGTCCCTGCACTTTTTGGAGCATCTGGGGATAGCTTATCCTTTTGTCCTTTCAATGGAGTGTGGAGGATGGTCAAGCAGATAACCTAGTTTAGGGGGACACGATAGTACTAGTAGTGATGGCCGATAAGATTTTTTTATATGCCTGTAGCTGTAACGCCCTGAAAATTTACCCTAAAAATTTAAATGCAAATCGAAACTGTAATCGGAAGTTTTCAAAACTTTTCAAAACCTTTCCCCTCTCGCTTTTCCGTTCTGGGCCGTTTCCAGCCCAACTTTCCGACTCCCTCCTTTCTTTTCCGGCCCAACCTCCACCTTCACGACCTATCCCATCGCTCTGTACCGTCCAACAGCTAGACGACACACTGACTGGCCGCTTTTCTCGCTGAGCGCTCGCGTCCCGTCGCTCCAAAGCTGCACGCCAATGCCGGCCGTGCCCACTTGCCTGCACCGCACTGCCCCAACGCCCAGCTTTCACTCCACCTGCCCGAGCCATCCCATCGCTACTGCTCGCGCACGCCGCTTCGCTCCACACTTCACCCTGTGCCTGGCTGCGCTGCCGCTCCCGTCTCATCGCTCTGCCCCAGCCACGCCACAACGCGACGCACCGCCCCACGCTGCCTCTGCCGCTGCAATCGCGTCGCACAGCATCGACGACCAACACACAGGGACTCCACTGTCGCCGCCGCGACATCCCCGTGAAGCTTCCCCTCCTTCCCCCTCCTCGAGCTCGTCTCCTCCGGCTATAAATAGCCCCAGCACGAGCTCCTTCGCCGCCCAGCACCACCACCAGGCCACCGTCCCCTTCCCCAGCTCCGTTGAGGCGAAACCGGTCGTCTTCCCCAATCCCGGCGACCGCGCCATCAATCCTCCACCATAGCTCGTCCCAGGTTCGATTGAGCCATAGGTAAGCACCACCAGGACCACCTCCACCTCCCCAGCTCGCCCAATCACCATCTCCCCTTCTCTCCCGAGCTCCAGTTGAACAGCCATGGCTGCCACCTCCACCCCTCGCAGCAAGCGCCGTTTCCCATGGCCTCCCCCCAAATTTATGCCTCAAATGGAACCGTCATGGACTCCTCCTTCGATTCCCCCACTCCCTGGCCGCCCTCCTCTCCTTCCCCATGCCGGATTTGGGAGCTCTTGGAGCTGTCCATGGCGTTCAGAACAGGGGAGGACGAACAGATCTTGTATCGATCCCATCTCCTTTCTGTTGGGCCATTGCAACTCACCGTGGGCCATTGCAACTCACCATGGGCCATTGCAACTCACCGTGCTAAGCTAACCCAGCAAAACCTCTGGCCCATGTCCCTTTCACGCAGCCCAGTGCTGGTTGTGCCACTCTTCACGCCAGCCCAATACCAGCAGCCCAGCGCACACGTGTTGTTTTTCTTTTCCGAATTTATTTTCGGATTAAACCAAAAGCCTCCACTATAAAATCCATATCTCCCTCATCCGAACTCCGATTAACCTGATTCTTCCTCCTAAATTCATCTAAAATCGAGCTCTATTCATTTCTACCAGTTTCATCATTTATAGAGCTCATCTTTTATTTCTTTTGTATTTATTTGTGTTTGTTTGCTTGTTTGCCGGTCGCGTAGCTAACGGAGAGTACGAGTACGCGGAGGAGGAGGAGCAGGAACCAGGAGCCGGAGACTTCGAGCAGGAACTCCCCGAGGACTTCAATGAAGGCAAGTCACAATCCGTCTTCCCTTTGATCATACTGCTCCTATGTTTTATAAACACAACCCGTAGAAGCTATTTTATTGCATGAAATGATTGCCCTGATGTTTGCAAAATCTTCGTGTAGTATGACCAAGACCACTGAGCCTTATATTACCTGTCCTAAATTATTCCCTGCTAAACCTAGGATATCCATGTATGATAATATCTACGCATGGATGATTGCCTTGTTATAGAAATGCTTAGGACTGTGTATCACTAAGTGCTCTACTTATACTTAGCTTTTGCAAATGTGAAAACCGTGATTGGTGTTGTGTGGTAGTAGTAAGGTTGGGTGATAACTAAAGAAAGATGAATGAATGAACTTGGGTTAGAGCTGAGGTGATCCTGATGATATTTATGGAAGATTAAGTGTCGCCTCTGTGGTGTGCTTATGACAAGTGATATAGGAGATGAATGCCGCCTCTGTGGTGGGTTCATATATGTGGAGATGATTGCCTTGGCTCGTATAAGGACCGAGTTGCTTGTGACATCCTACCTAGCCGTTTATTCAGTACGACCACACTACCGTGTATGCGGCACGGCTTAGTCTAAACCCCGCCAGCTAGTCTGTTAATCGCCTGGAGGCTGGAGATGCAATGGGAGCCCATGGAGCAGGTGGACGTGATGCAGACGTGTGCGACCCGGTCGAGGCCTAGATCAGAGGCTAGACCCCTGGACAACTCCCATGGCGATTAGTCGGGACGATGCTGTGATGGGTAATGGCTTTGTGAGTCTTCACACCCACGTCGCGGGTGGTTTGTGATGCACTCAGATTGTGGGTACAGCGTACAACCTCTGCAGAGTGTTAAAATCTATTCGAATAGCCGAGTCCACGGTCACGGACATGGCTTTGGTTCGGTCCAAGAACTAGCATGAGGTGGGTGCTTATCTCCTTGATGCGTGAGTTGTTTTTGAGAATAGGTCCGGCCTTCCGCCGAAGGTTGTCGTGGACGGGGTGTCCGGCAACGTAAAACTTGACCAACCCCTTAATATCTTAATTTGATGCTTTTGCTAAAACTGCTTTAAACTGAACCCCTGCATGTGTAAAACTTGCTTTATTGCAATATTAAACCTGATGGCCTTTACCTTGCTACTGCCAATTGCATACATTTATCCATTGATGGTAGGGTAAGGGTTGCGACTTGCTGAGTACTCTGTACTCATTCTTGCTTGCTGATTACAGAGGAAGATCCAGACTTCGTCGACGCCGACGGTGAGGAAGACGATTAAGTTTGGTCTCGTCCGCACCCGAGCTGCCTGTGGCATTAGTCTACCGCTTAGTTGCTTCCGCTATGGTTGAAGACCTAGATGTTATCATCGGGGTCTGGTACTTGTTGTTTGTTATCTTTTGATATTCTTGTTGCTTATCGATCGACCCTAGCCAGGTCGCGACTTGTAATATCACCTGTTGTAAGACTTGATTGTACCAGCGACTGATCCAGGGACTGGTATAATAAAGTGTTTTAGCTCCTGGGATAACCGGGGCGCTTCAGGTGGTATCAGAGCCGTGCTTGGCTGTAGGACGTGGCCTTAGGTTTGGACGTGAAAATTATTTGCAAAAACTATTTTGGAAAGCTCCTTAGCTCTTTCCCCCCCTCTTTTGCAAAAATCTTATTTAATTCCTCCTCTACAGATGGAAGAAGATGGATGGGTGACCGACTACTGCTTGGAGACCCCTGGCTTTCCAAAGGTGCTACGTGATGCCATGGTCAGACTTGGCATTATGGAGCCTGCCGAGTATGTCGGAAGAGAATATGAAGAGTTTGGCACTGAGCGCTGTGAAGTCACCATTCACATTGGAGCCAGTGATGACCATCCGGATATGAAGCCCTGGAACGTGACCACCACTGGATCGCGATTCCCAGACACCTACCAAGCTGTGGCACGCAAGGCCCTTCGGTACTTGTGCCAGATGTACGAGAGGCCTATCGGTCGCTCGCCAATGAGGTTTTTCCCTCCCATGGAGAGAAACCGCCCCACTTGGCTTGCAAGGATGAGGACAATTGAAGGCCTGAGAATGGCTGAAAGAGATCCCACAGTGGTTGCCCTGACCCGTTATCTGCTCGCCTTGGATGAGCTGTATGACGGAACCGCAGCCAGACTGCGAAGGTGCATCACTCGAGCTGAAGAAGCTGAGACACGAGTTAGGACCCTACGTGTTCAGCTCGCTGAAGCCAAAGCTCGTGAAGCAGAAGCAGAAAGCCGTGCTGTTGCTGCTGCAGAAGCCTTGAAGTCAGCAGAAGACCGCTACAACAAGCTCGTCGGCACTGCCTATCTCACTGGGCGTGCCCACTGCAGGACTCTGCATATCCCCGGAGTAGGAGAACGTCCCGTTCTGGATGGAACTCCTATCTGCTCTGCGGGAAGCAACATCAAGAGGAAGTACGCAGAAGATCTTCCTGCACCACCGCTCTCTGAAGCTGAGGGTAAAGAAGAAGAAGAAGAAGAAGAGCCCCTCCCTTTGACCCAGCCTTTTCCAAAGGAGAATGAAGATCGCCTCCCCACTCCTTCGGGTGAAGATTCCCCAGTTAGAGGCCTGGAAGATGCCTCCAACCTCATGGATGCCCAGGACCCCTGAGTGTCTACCAAGACGAAGATCCAATCGTCGTGGGATGAAGCTACCGGTCCGAGTTCAAGAAAGTGTCTGTGGAAGTCTGTACCCCTCGAAGTTTAGTTTGTCCCTTGTAGTCGCAGTGTAATCGCTAGTAGCTCTTCGCAAGTGTTGTACCCCCCCTGCTGTTTTAGTGAATCTGTGAGTGCTGCTTGTTTGTGTGAATTGCTTGTTGTGTGTGCCAGCGAGGCCCTTGTGCCTTGCGCCCTTTCTATAAAAAGAAAAATATAATAACCAAGAGAATTAAATGATAACATAAAGAAGATCTTAGGTTCTTCTCTCATCTTATGCTCTTTCCCCCTTATCCTCTAACAGATGCCACCAAAGCGCTCCGCAAGGATCCAGCAGCGCCAACGGCGCCAGCGTAACAACCGTAGGGAAGAAGAAGTGAACCAAGATGCTGAAGTTCAAGCTGAGAATTCCAACCATGGACCGTTGCCTAACCCTCCGCTCACCACCCTGGCGGAAGTTATGGCACAACAAACCCGTCTGTTGGAAGCACTTGTGCAGAACAACAACCAACGCCGTCAGCAGCAAGCGCATGGTTTCCAGAGTAAGATGGCTGAGTTTGTCAGAATCAAGCCACCAACCTTTGGAGGATCTGAGGACCCACTCGAAGCTGATGACTGGTTAAGGAACATTCAAAGGAAGCTTGATGCTATCAACTGTGAGGGTAGAGACAGAGTTCTCCTGGCATCCCATCAACTCACTGGAACAGCCTTAGCCTGGTGGGAGAACTACTGTGAAGCCACTGATGATCCCACAACCATCACTTGGGAAGAATTTGTGGAAGAATTCCGCCGCTACCATGTTCCAGAAGGTACCATGCAACTCAAGGCAGATGAGTTTCGTAGACTGAAGCAAGGAAGCATGTCTGTGAATCAATACATCCGCAAGTTCATTGAACTGTCTCGTTATGCTCCTGAGGAAGTTTCAACTGATAAGAAGAAGCAGAACAAGTTCAAGAAAGGTTTATCAGGAGAGTTAGGAACACAGATGACTCCTCACATCTATCCTGACTTCAACACCCTGATGAACCAGACCATCCTGACCGAAGAAAGAATAATGGAAATGTCCAAGGAGAAGAAGCGCAAGTTCGCAGTTCATGAAGTCCGTCAGCAGGAAAGATTCCAGAGGCCTAGGAACTCCAACTTCCAAGGTCAGAAGAGTCAAGCCCCGATGCAGTTCAGGACTCCATCCAATGTCTCTCGTCAGCTCAGCTTCCCTCAGAAGAGTCAAAACAACACCAAGACTCAGCAGTACAGCAGTGGTCAAGTGACCAACCAACCCAAGGCCTGCTTCAACTGTGGTGACCTTAGCCACTTCATTGCCAACTGTCCCCACAAGAACAAGCCAGCTGTTTCCATTCAGTCCAACACTGTGAATGGACCAAGGATGTCTGGAGCCACCCGTGGAACCAACCAAGTCTCCAACCAGCCAGCGAAGACACAGCAGTCCTTCGGACGTGCCCGCGTCAACCACATCCATGCTCAGGAAGCTCAGGACGCACCCGGAGTTGTGCTTGGTGAGTTTCTTGTTGAATCAGTTCTTGCAACAGTTTTGTTTGATTCTGGAGCATCGCACTCTTTCATATCATCAAGTTTTGTGGAAAAGCATAAAGTACCTACAGTACTGCTTAAAACCCCCTTAATAACCCGATCACCCGGAGCTGACATCAAGTGTCACTTGGGTTGTTCGCGGATAAGAATCACCCTAAGTGGGGTAGCCTTCCTAGCTAGTCCAGTGGTACTAAAATCCAAGGGGATAGATCTAATCCTCGGAATGGATTGGTTAACCAAGCATGATGGTGTCATAGCATGTTCAGACAGAACAGTTACAGTGACCAACCATGAAGGAACCCGAGTAGTCTGCCAAGCCCTTGGAAGTAAACCCGACCCGATGGTGTTTACCATGGAAACCAAGACCGTAGAAGAAGTACCAGTGGTAAATGAGTATCCAGATGTGTTCCCTGAAGAGTTACCTGGAATGCCACCAGATAGGGATATTGAGTTCATCATTGACCTTATCCCGGGAACAGCCCCAATAGCTAAGCGACCCTGCCGCATGGCAGCCGCAGAGTTAGCAGAACTCAAGGAACAGTTAAGAGAACTCCAAGAGAAAGGATATATCAGACCCAGCTCTTCCCCTTGGGGAGCACCAGTTCTCTTTGTCAAGAAGAAGGATGGAAGTATGAGGATGTGTGTGGACTACAGATCCTTGAATGAAGTGACCATCAAGAACAAGTATCCTCTGCCCAGGATTGATGACCTGTTTGATCAGTTAAAAGGAGCCAAATACTTCTCCAAGATTGACTTGAGGTCCGGGTATTATCAGTTGAAGATCAGAGAAGCAGATATCCCAAAGACGGCCTTTGTATCCAGATATGGTCAGTATGAGTTCACAGTTATGTCCTTTGGCCTAACCAATGCCCCTGCATACTTTATGAATCTCATGAACAAGGTGTTTATGGAAGAATTAGATAAGTTTGTCGTTGTCTTCATTGACGACATACTGATCTATTCAAAGAGTGCCGAAGAGCACGAGCAACATCTGAGAGTAATTTTGGAAAAGCTTAGAACCCACAAGTTGTACGCCAAGTTCAGTAAATGTGAATTTTGGCTTGAGAAAGTTGCCTTCCTTGGCCATATTCTGACAGCAGAAGGAGTTGCTGTAGACCCTGAGAAAGTTGAAGCGGTTACTCATTGGCCTCAGCCGACAAATGTGTCAGAGATCAGAAGCTTTCTTGGATTAGCGGGTTATTACCGCCGATTCATTGAAGGATTTTCCAAGATAGCCAGACCCATGACAGAACTTCTCAGGAAAGACAAGAAGTTTGAATGGACCCAGTTTTGTGAAAGAAGCTTTCAAGAGTTGAAGAGAAGACTGACAACAGCACCAGTGTTAGTCCTACCTGACATTCACAGAGATTTTGTTGTCTACTGTGATGCTTCAAGACAAGGCTTGGGATGTGTCCTAATGCAAGATGGTAGAGTTGTTGCCTATGCATCAAGGCAATTGAAGACTCATGAGCAGAACTATCCCACTCATGATCTGGAGCTAGCAGCAGTAGTGCATGCCCTCAAGATTTGGAGGCACTACTTAATTGGAAATAAGTGTGAGATCTACACGGATCACAAGAGTTTGAAGTACATCTTTACTCAGCCCGATCTGAATCTGAGACAACGAAGATGGTTAGAGTTAATCAAGGACTATGATTTGGAAATCCATTACCATCCCGGAAAAGCAAATGTGGTGGCAGATGCCTTAAGCAGAAAAGCCTACTGCAACTACCTCATGACCCACAATGATCACTTGTTGACCGAGATAAAGAAGCTTAATCTGGAGATAGTGCCTCGAGCTTGTGTGAATAATCTAAGTGTGCAACCAACACTAGATGAACAGATCAGACAAGCCCAGCTCAAGGATCAAGAGTTAATGAAGATCCGTAGCCACACTGGAGAAAACAAAGCCCCAAACTTTAGAGTGGATGATAAAGGAACTCTGTGGTATAAAGACAGAATCTGTGTACCACAAGAAGGAAAGTTCCGCGAGATAATCATGGATGAAGCCCACAACTCAGCTTATTCCATCCACCCAGGATCCACCAAGATGTATCTTGACTTAAAGGAAAAGTATTGGTGGAATGGAATGAAGGCAGATATAGCCAAGTTTGTTGCAGAATGTGACGTCTGTCAGAGAGTCAAGGCAGAACACCAGAAGCCTGCAGGATTGCTCCAGCCCTTACCAATCCCTGTGTGGAAATGGGATGAAGTAGGCATGGATTTCATAGTTGGTTTTCCTAAAACAAAGAAGGGATATAACTCTGTATGGGTAATAGTGGACCGACTCACCAAGGTCGCTCACTTTATTCCTGTACGAACCAACTATGGAGGTGACAAGTTAGCCCAGTTGTATATTGACAACATAGTGAAGCTACATGGAGTACCAAGCAGAATTGTCTCTGATAGAGGTACCCAATTTACCTCTAGGTTTTGGAAAAGCTTACACTCTGCTTTGGGAACTAAGTTGGATTTCAGCACTGCTTATCACCCTCAGACTGATGGTCAGACAGAAAGGATCAACCAAATCCTTGAAGATATGTTGAGAGCCTGTGCATTGACCTATGGCAAAGACTGGGAGAAGAGTCTAGCTTATGCAGAATTCTCATACAACAACAGTTACCAAGCTAGCCTCAAGATGTCGCCGTTTGAAGTGTTGTATGGCAGAAAATGCAGAACACCTCTGATGTGGTCAGAAGTTGGAGAGCGTTCCCTTACAGGACCCTCCATCGTTAAGGAAGCAGAAGAAAAGGTAGCAGAAATCAGAGAGAAGCTGAAGGAAGCACAGTCTCGTCAAAAGAGTTATTCAGACAAAAGAAGAAGGGATTTAAGTTTCCAAGTTGGGGACTATGTGTACCTTAAAGTTTCACCAATTAGGGGTACACGTCGTTTCCAAGTCCGTGGCAAGTTAGCACCACGCTACATCGGACCTTACCGTGTGTTGAAGAAGATCGGTACTGTGGCATACAGGATCGAGCTACCACCAGAGTTGGCAGATGTGCACAATGTTTTCCATGTGTCCCAGCTCAAAAAGTGTCTGAGAATACCAGAAGAGCATGTGTCCGTGGAGACTTTGGATCTGCAAGATGACCTCCGATATCGGGAAGTGCCGATTAAGATTTTGGACGTAACCACCCGACAGACCAGAGGATCAACAGTCCGTCTGAATCGCGTTCAGTGGAGTCGGCACACAGAGGCAGAAGCTACATGGGAACGAGAAGATGCTTTGAGGAAGGAGTATCCCCACCTCTTTGAGGATCAGCTGGAATCTCGAGGACGAGATTCTTTTAAGGGGGGTAGGTTTGTAACGCCCTGAAAATTTACCCTAAAAATTTAAATGCAAATCGAAACTGTAATCGGAAGTTTTCAAAACTTTTCAAAACCTTTCCCCTCTCGCTTTTCCGTTCTGGGCCGTTTCCAGCCCAACTTTCCGACTCCCTCCTTTCTTTTCCGGCCCAACCTCCACCTTCACGACCTATCCCATCGCTCTGTACCGTCCAACAGCTAGACGACACACTGACTGGCCGCTTTTCTCGCTGAGCGCTCGCGTCCCGTCGCTCCAAAGCTGCACGCCAATGCCGGCCGTGCCCACTTGCCTGCACCGCACTGCCCCAACGCCCAGCTTTCACTCCACCTGCCCGAGCCATCCCATCGCTACTGCTCGCGCACGCCGCTTCGCTCCACACTTCACCCTGTGCCTGGCTGCGCTGCCGCTCCCGTCTCATCGCTCTGCCCCAGCCACGCCACAACGCGACGCACCGCCCCACGCTGCCTCTGCCGCTGCAATCGCGTCGCACAGCATCGACGACCAACACACAGGGACTCCACTGTCGCCGCCGCGACATCCCCGTGAAGCTTCCCCTCCTTCCCCCTCCTCGAGCTCGTCTCCTCCGGCTATAAATAGCCCCAGCACGAGCTCCTTCGCCGCCCAGCACCACCACCAGGCCACCGTCCCCTTCCCCAGCTCCGTTGAGGCGAAACCGGTCGTCTTCCCCAATCCCGGCGACCGCGCCATCAATCCTCCACCATAGCTCGTCCCAGGTTCGATTGAGCCATAGGTAAGCACCACCAGGACCACCTCCACCTCCCCAGCTCGCCCAATCACCATCTCCCCTTCTCTCCCGAGCTCCAGTTGAACAGCCATGGCTGCCACCTCACCCCTCGCAGCAAGCGCCGTTTCCCATGGCCTCCCCCCAAATTTATGCCTCAAATGGAACCGTCATGGACTCCTCCTTCGATTCCCCCACTCCCTGGCCGCCCTCCTCTCCTTCCCCATGCCGGATTTGGGAGCTCTTGGAGCTGTCCATGGCGTTCAGAACAGGGGAGGACGAACAGATCTTGTATCGATCCCATCTCCTTTCTGTTGGGCCATTGCAACTCACCGTGGGCCATTGCAACTCACCATGGGCCATTGCAACTCACCGTGCTAAGCTAACCCAGCAAAACCTCTGGCCCATGTCCCTTTCACGCAGCCCAGTGCTGGTTGTGCCACTCTTCACGCCAGCCCAATACCAGCAGCCCAGCGCACACGTGTTGTTTTTCTTTTCCGAATTTATTTTCGGATTAAACCAAAAGCCTCCACTATAAAATCCATATCTCCCTCATCCGAACTCCGATTAACCTGATTCTTCCTCCTAAATTCATCTAAAATCGAGCTCTATTCATTTCTACCAGTTTCATCATTTATAGAGCTCATCTTTTATTTCTTTTGTATTTATTTGTGTTTGTTTGCTTGTTTGCCGGTCGCGTAGCTAACGGAGAGTACGAGTACGCGGAGGAGGAGGAGCAGGAACCAGGAGCCGGAGACTTCGAGCAGGAACTCCCCGAGGACTTCAACGAAGGCAAGTCACAATCCGTCTTCCCTTTGATCATACTGCTCCTATGTTTTATAAACACAACCCGTAGAAGCTATTTTATTGCATGAAATGATTGCCCTGATGTTTGCAAAATCTTCGTGTAGTATGACCAAGACCACTGAGCCTTATATTACCTGTCCTAAATTATTCCCTGCTAAACCTAGGATATCCATGTATGATAATATCTACGCATGGATGATTGCCTTGTTATAGAAATGCTTAGGACTGTGTATCACTAAGTGCTCTACTTATACTTAGCTTTTGCAAATGTGAAAACCGTGATTGGTGTTGTGTGGTAGTAGTAAGGTTGGGTGATAACTAAAGAAAGATGAATGAATGAACTTGGGTTAGAGCTGAGGTGATCCTGATGATATTTATGGAAGATTAAGTGTCGCCTCTGTGGTGTGCTTATGACAAGTGATATAGGAGATGAATGCCGCCTCTGTGGTGGGTTCATATATGTGGAGATGATTGCCTTGGCTCGTATAAGGACCGAGTTGCTTGTGACATCCTACCTAGCCGTTTATTCAGTACGACCACACTACCGTGTATGCGGCACGGCTTAGTCTAAACCCCGCCAGCTAGTCTGTTAATCGCCTGGAGGCTGGAGATGCAATGGGAGCCCATGGAGCAGGTGGACGTGATGCAGACGTGTGCGACCCGGTCGAGGCCTAGATCAGAGGCTAGACCCCTGGACAACTCCCATGGCGATTAGTCGGGACGATGCTGTGATGGGTAATGGCTTTGTGAGTCTTCACACCCACGTCGCGGGTGGTTTGTGATGCACTCAGATTGTGGGTACAGCGTACAACCTCTGCAGAGTGTTAAAATCTATTCGAATAGCCGAGTCCACGGTCACGGACATGGTTTTGGTTCGGTCCAAGAACTAGCATGAGGTGGGTGCTTATCTCCTTGATGCGTGAGTTGTTTTTGAGAATAGGTCCGGCCTTCCGCCGAAGGTTGTCGTGGACGGGGTGTCCGGCAACGTAAAACTTGACCAACCCCTTAATATCTTAATTTGATGCTTTTGCTAAAACTGCTTTAAACTGAACCCCTGCATGTGTAAAACTTGCTTTATTGCAATATTAAACCTGATGGCCTTTACCTTGCTACTGCCAATTGCATACATTTATCCATTGATGGTAGGGTAAGGGTTGCGACTTGCTGAGTACTCTGTACTCATTCTTGCTTGCTGATTACAGAGGAAGATCCAGACTTCGTCGACGCCGACGGTGAGGAAGACGATTAAGTTTGGTCTCGTCCGCACCCGAGCTGCCTGTGGCATTAGTCTACCGCTTAGTTGCTTCCGCTATGGTTGAAGACCTAGATGTTATCATCGGGGTCTGGTACTTGTTGTTTGTTATCTTTTGATATTCTTGTTGCTTATCGATCGACCCTAGCCAGGTCGCGACTTGTAATATCACCTGTTGTAAGACTTGATTGTACCAGCGACTGATCCAGGGACTGGTATAATAAAGTGTTTTAGCTCCTGGGATAACCGGGGCGCTTCAGTAGCTACTTATCCACGATCATTCTGATCACACAATCTTTAGTGAAACATTTTCCTTAAACAACCTTAGAGAGATATCTGCAATTCTCCATATCGTTGATCTGGTTAAAGGGACACATCATGTTTATGTTCATGAAGATAACTACTAAAAGGTTTGCGCACATTGCTCCATTGTTTTTTGCACACGCGTCCTATTCATTTCTTCTCATCGCCTACGTTGTTTTAGTCAATACTGATTTCACTTTCACAACTTTACAGATCACTGTGGTTCAGGAAAAGATCATGTCCTGGTGTCATGGGACAGCTGAATATCTAGGCTACCTGCTTTGTCAGTACTGGCTTTTCTGATTGCATTTGTGGAATTCAGAGGGCAATATGTACAGAACATGGCCTATACGGCCTCCTGGACTCATGCGACGAACAAACAGCCGTGCATTGCGCAATTACGACCCACTCTCGCACGAATGACGAGTGCGTCGACCTGAACATGCTGACTAGTCACCACCGGAAGACATAGCCATGCCCTTGACTAAACACAGCCAAACCAAAGAGAAAACGAACACGTACAAGACTCTTATTCAACTGTAAAGCTTGATGCGCTTGTCGATGATCTTGAAGCAAAGCTTTTGAAACTCTTCATCGATCTTGCCTTTAATTTCTCTGCACACTCCCGGATTCATTGAATCAGCTGAGCAGTTCGGTTGAGATTTTCACCCAAGCCACTCGACCGGATCAAATTTTACTTCAAGATCGGCCTCGTCGACATCATGTACAAGTCATGTGCGCGATGCCAAATGTTGGTAGAGTCAGAGATATATACGTGGACTCACGCGAACACGACGAACGCCACCATGTTTTGTTCTGTGATGTGGAAATGTGGTAGCTTTTCTGATTGCACTGTTGGTCGAATTTAAAGGACTGTATGTGTGGCTTGCATGTGTGGCCTTCCACTCGTCCAGACTCCGCCGTGAACGAATTGCCCGTGCATAACGCAACTACACGACCAAATCCAGCGCAATTCGCGTGACGGGAAAACATGGGCATCGGCTTGACTAAACATAGTTAAAACCAACGAGACGGACAAGACTTATCCAACATTTATGTTGTTGACATCAACGGTCGTCTTCATGGTGTACTACGAAGAATTTTCCCTTTTTACGGGAGAAACATTTGATGGTTTCAGTGAAGGTAAGCAATTCAGTCCAATCCGAAAGTCAGCATTGATCGGAGCGTGTGTTTTGCAGTAGAAATTGCCTGGTCGCGAGTCCAAGTTCTTGACATCTGTGGTCGCCATCATGGTGTACAATGATGTCAAAGAGACCAGTCAGTTACGCAGCTTGCACCCTGAAAACCAACGGTTGCCATGGACACAGCTCTCCCTATCACTTTATTCAGGAGATCACCAATGTTTTTAATCCTAATTGGCTGGAAGAAGATGCCTTCAGCCATTGTAAGGGACCCTTTGTTTCTCTTCACTCTTTTCCCTAAGTACCCATATACTAATGAAACATTGCTCTTGAAAACGGAAATAACTATTTGCAGCCAGATTTTACAGGCAGGCGTTTTCTGTGCTCTGCTAAAGACAGGACAGACATGAACCCCGACTCGATAGAACCCTGAAGTCTGAGCAGCCTTTTATGTACCAGCATGCTGCAACCAACCAGAAGTGTGGCAAACAGGTCGCTGTATAGTATGTTCTTGTCGTTCCTGGAACTCTTCTGATTGGTTTATGCGAATGGCACATGTATAGTACTCGGACTACTGTGATTGTGACAACAGCTTCTCTTCTTGTTGAACAGAAAGCAGAGAAGTAGTAGTGGTAGAAGCATCCAGGTGATACAGCACTGAGTTTGATCTGTTTCCTACTTTTTCAGGTGTATGGAAGACAGCTTCGTCGATCAGTTTAACATATGTTTAATGGGAGTTGTTATATATGATAACCTCTTCATAAATAAGGTTCAGTGCTCAGTGTGTCCATGCACTGGTGGAGGCATCCAAGTGACAGACCCCAGCTTTCCCAAAAGAAAGTGGTTGCACCTTTTGCGTGTCACCCTTGTAATGGTTCTCGTGTAATGATCAGTTGTGACTTCAAATCCAAGGTTGGAGAGAAGATCGTGTCGTGAGACAGTAAAAAGACAGTCATTTTTAATTCTTAAGCATATATGGAGATTATTTTTAATCCTTTCCTTTTTGTCCTTTTGGTTAGTTATCCGTGTTTGAGCTTGGGAATGCAATTTGAATGAATGGAAAATCACTTCCTGCAAAACAAAGGTGAGAAATGCATGAATGGAGGTGTACCTCTGTCAGATACTAGAAACTACAAAGTAATGAAGGGTTGAAGAGGAACTGCGTGAGAAAGATGGCATGTCCATCACTTCATGAATGACCTTTGTGCTCCTATATAATGAGAATAACTTGGCACAAAGTAAGTTAAAAGCCTTACTGAAAGAAAGAAGCTATGATGATCCATAATTTCCTCCTGCGACTGAAGTGTTGCATCCCTATGCAACCAGTAGATTACAAACTAAAGACCAGCTGGCAGTGAGAAACTGGAGGAAAACAAATCAGATGGAGTTGCAAAATGTGAAGATGGTTATCCTATCTGATTGTGGAAGGACTTCAGAACTCTGAAGGAACAGTTAGGCCTTGATTATAATGTTTTCCTGTGACATAAAGTGATACCTTGTGCTCCTGTCTCGAGGAATCAGTATTGTTCATCTGGAGCGGACGACGCAGGGTTAGTTCTCAAGTGACCAACATTTTGCTTTGGCGCCACTGGTTCCCCGACGCACTTCTCTTCGCCGCCATCAAAATCTCAAGAGGCTGCGTATTCTCTTTTACACCTTAAATTCTCCATTTCCCTTTTTGCTCCTTCCTCAAAGAAATGTACCTCAGCCACGGATCTCCACTTTGATTGGTGCTCACTTTCAGATTGGACAGAATTGTATAGTCAGAAGCTGGTAATGCAAGTACAGTCCGAAGCTGATACAGTCAGCGATCTTTGGTTTGATTAATTAGTGCTCACTTAAACAAGCTGGCCGAGGTGCATTTCTTTGAGGAAGGAGCTACCCTTCTTGGATCAGTGATCTTAGAACAGGATCTCTTTAATTTTGATCATACTCGATACGTTCTTGGATGCATACTATGAGAAGCTGTGTCTGCTAGTTTTGCCACCATTTGCCTACGTGCTTTTATCATATTGTTCATTTTCAGAGTGTCAAGGCTTAATTTCTCGTTAGAACATATTTTTTTAAAAGGTGCCCCGTATACGAATATGTCTATGATTACCAGTATAACATTTCTCTAACAAACCACAATACATACATACATAAAAGCAACAAACATTTCTTCGTACCAAAATTTTAAGCAAAACTAACTAAACACACTAGGATATTACACATATACACCTCCAAGCTGCAAAAAAAATACTTCTGATTTACAAGCGCATCGATCCTAGCCTAGTCAGAAATCTTGGCAACTGTGCCAGGCCCTCACTACATCCCCTAGCTCCATCCTCAGCTCCTCCCACCCGAAACATTTCTCCTCACCGTCGCCATCGCCGTCGGCCATCTCAAGCCTCATCTCGACGAGCATCAATTGCGGCGCCACCTCCGACATCTCCACCGACATCGCCACGAGCCCGGACCGCCCTCCCAGCGGCAAGCACTCGACCCCTTTCTTCCCCACGACGACGTACCCGAGCTTCCCTCCCGCCCGACCGAGCTTCTCCATCGTCTGCTCGGGCGTCGCCGTCGTCATGAACCTCTTCTCCGTGTTCCTCATCCCGAACAGTCCGGAGAGGTCGAGCCCCGGCGACATGGAGATGATATCGAAGGCGTTTATCGCCGGCGGCGGCGCTCGGAAGAGCTCCAGCGCGCGCTCCGGCCGGCCATCGAGCAGGCCGCCGAGCTGCGAGTCGAGGCTGAGCGAGCGCTTGAACCACGGGTGGTGCGCCGCGAGCGCCTCGACGGCGACGCGCGTGGCCGGGTTCGGGTCGAGCAGGCGGTTCACCAGGCGGCGCGCCGGCGGCGACACCCACTCCGGGAACTCGAACTCCCGGCGCTGCGCCTTGCGGCACATGTCGGCGATGTTGGCGTCGTCGAATGGAAGGCGACCGGCGAGGAGGACGAAGAGGATGACGCCGCAGGACCACGCGTCGGCCTTGGCGCCATCGTACGCGCGGCGGCGGAGCACCTCGGGCGCGGCGTACGCCGGCGTGCCGCACGCCGTGTGGAGGAGGACGCGTCCGTCGTCGGAGGCCTTGAGGTTGCCGTCGTCCGAGGGGACGAGCGCGGCGAGCCCGAAGTCGGAGACCTTGAGGCCGCCGTCGCCGTCGAGGAGCACGTTCTGCGGCTTCAGGTCGCGGTGCGCGACGCCGCGGGCGTGGCAGTAGGCGAGCGCGGCGACGAGCTGCGCGAACACGCGCCGCGCCGCGTGCTCGGGCAGGCGCCGCCGCGGTAGCGCGGCGAGCCGGGAGAGGAGGTCGCCGCCGGGGGCGAGCTCCATGACGAGGTAGATCCGGGCGCGCGTGGCGAGCACCTCGTGGAGGCGGAGCACGTTCGGGTGGCGCAGCCGGCGCATGGCGGCCACCTCGCGAAGCAAGCGCGGCGCCATGCCCGGGGCCGCGCCCAGGACCTCGGCCTTGTCGATCACCTTCACGGCGACGGGCTCGCCGCCGGCAGCCGGCCGCGCGAGGTAGACCTTGGCGAACGTGCCGCGGCCCAGGAGGCGGCCCAGCTCGTACTTGCCGAGCAGGGTCTTGTTCTTGCTGCTGCCTTTGCTGCTGCCGTCCATGGCGGTGGCCATGCGAGAGCAGCACCTCGAGTTGGCGCGCGTTTTAGGTTGTGAAGATGATGAGCACGGCGACGCATTTGGTGAAGCTGTTGTTGTGCTGGTTTTATACGAGTGATCTGGCTGCAACTTGCCTTTTTTGTTTTCTGTAAGTCAACTTGGGTCTGGACTTTGGAGTGTGTTTAATCATGGTTGGTTCGTGTGTTTTTATGTGTTTGTGAGCGTAGGAAAAGTTGTCTCGAGTATGGTTTTGGCAAGGAGCTGCTGAGGTTTTCACAAAATAGTGTCGGGATACAGCAATTGGCCTATGATATGATTGAGGGCCATTCAAGATAGTTGGGGCCATGCTGCTTGCCAATGGCTCTTCGAAAGGTCAGGTTTCCCCACAGTGGAAGCATCTGCACAGGAAAGGATGATTTGTGTTCTGTCGATTAACGAAGGTAAGGCAGAGGCTTTTTTTTTTTTTTTGATGGGAACAGGAGGGTCGCCCCCTACTGATTAAAATATATTAAGAGAAAGGTAACCAAAAAGCAAATAGTTCAGATAAACATAAAGAAGGAAAACAACAAAAGAAGTCCAAACTAAGCTAAACTAAACCAAACTAGGAGACAGCTTGCAGCCATTGTTCAATCTGTGGAAAGTACTTCTTCTTTGCCCTGTGCAACAGGAGCTTGAATTCTCTTAAGAATTTTCTTTTGCAATCCTCCACCGAAGGGTCAATATCATTAAATAGCCAATCATTTCTTGAGGTCCAGATACACCAAGACATTAGGATGATAATCTCCATATAGAAGGGGACATTCAACGATCTCTTGAAGAATTTAAAAGCTTGAATTGAGCCTCTTCTTCTGGTGATATTGATGCCAATCGTAGCCCAGCAATTCCTGGCAAAGCTGCAATCGAGAAAGAGATGTTCAAGAGTTTCGACCCTTTGCCTAATACAAAGTTCACAGGTATAAGATTCCAACTCCATATTTTTACGCCTGAGTAAATCTCTAGTATTTAGTCTGTCCTTCAATAGCAGCCAGAAGAAGACCTTATGCTTTAATTGGCAGGAGGAGGCCCATAGCCAGTTATAGATTGGGTGAACATCAGCATGACCAACCATGGCTTTGTAAGCTTTGGCCGACGAAAAAAGGTGATTACCCCAAATATAGGTCCACAGGTCAGAATCTTCAGTTAACTGAATCCCTTGCATTAGCATCTGCAATTGCTGATACTGGTTGTATGCCTCAATAGACAAAGGCAAGTGAAAGAAAGTGATAAGTTCAGATTGCAAAGCTTTTTGGACAGAGATATTCTTGCTGATAGCGAAAGAGAATAATTCAGGGAACTGCCTGGAAAGTAACAGTCCATTCCAGACATCATACCAGAAAAAAACAGATTTGCCATCTTGTACTTGAGCTTGAGCTAAGCCTTTGTGTACTGTCTGCAGTTTTAGAATGCATCGCCACCAGAACGAGCCTCTCTTTCTGATGCCAGGTAGTTCACCTGCTGAGTAGTATTTTGACCAGAGAAGCTTGACCCATGGCAGGTCTGCCTTTGTATAAAATTTGTGAAGATTTTTCAGCAGAAGGGCATCGTTCTGAGTTCTCAGTTTGTGGACTCCCAGACCTCCCTCTTTTTTAGGAAGACAGACCATCTTCCAAGCTGCTTTGGGAGGTTTTTTGCATTCAACAAGGAGCCTCTCCAGAGGCAGTGCTTTCTGTAGGCCTCAATTTGTTTGACAATGGCAACCGGTAACTTGTAAGTGCACATGAAGAAAGTGGCCTGAGCAGTTATGACAGAATTTACCAATTGTAATTTACCCCCCAAGTTGAGAAAGTTTGCTGTTCCAGTGAGTCTTCTTTCAATTCTGCTTACTAGAGGGAGACATTCTTCTGCAGTAGGCTGTGTTGAGCCAAAAGGCAACCCAAGGTAGGTAAAAGGGAGGGTTCCAGCTTTGCAATAAAATGTGTTGGCCAGGTGCTGTAATCTGTCTAAGGAGATGTTGATTGGGACCATAACTGACTTATGATAATTGACCCTGAGACCTGTGGAATCTGCAAAGGTGTTCAAAAGAGCCTTGAGAGCAAATAGCTGTTTTGGGCAAGCCTCCATGATGAGAAGGGTATCATCTGCATACTGAATAATTGGGAAATTCTGATCTTCTAAATTGGACACAGGTAGTCTCAGCAGACCCTGATCTTTTGCTTTATTCATTATGCTTTGAAGAAGATCTGCAGCTAGCACAAACAATAGAGGTGAAAGGGGGTCACCTTGCCTTACCCCTCTCCTACAATGAAAGACTTTACCAGGCACTCCATTGAGCAGAACAGAAGAAGTGGCAGTGCTCATAATATTTGAAATCCAAGAAATCCATTTTTCCCCAAATCCCTTAGCTCTGAGGATTTGGATGATTACCTGATGCTCGACTTTATCAAAGGCTTTCTCAAAATCCAATTTTAGAATAACCAATTCTTTCTTCGATTGATGACAAATGTGGAGGTATTCTAGGGACCAGGCTAAGCAGTCTTGAATGGATCTAGATTTGATGAACCCATATTGATTTTGATGGATTAGTCTCATAATGACCTGTTGTAGCCTGTCAGCTAGCACCTTTGTGATGAGTTTGATTGTTGAGTTGAGTAAAGATATTGGACGGAAATCATTGACTGTCATTGGAGAATCAACCTTGGGCACCAAAGTAATGTAGGATCCATTTATACTCTGAGTACAAACATTTCCATCATAAAAAGCTTGACAGAGGTCATAGAGGTCTTGGGAGATATGTGGCCAGCAAGCTTTAAGAAAATCTCCATTAAACCCATCAGGGCCAGGAGACTTGTCCGAGGGTAACTGAGATAAATTTTATCTATTTCCTCTTTAGTGAAAGGACCTTCTAGCCATTCTAGGTCATCTACTACCATAAGTAAGCTGCTCAGGTCAAAATGCATTTGAGTGAACTCAGTCTTTCCTAACCTTTCTTTGTATGCCTCCCATAGTAAATCCGCTTTGTCTTCATGCTTTGTTACCAGTTGTCCATCAATAGATTGCAGAGTTGTGATAGTGTTCTCCTATGTCTGATGGTAGCGTGGGCATGAAAAAATTTTGTGTTGCCATCCCCATATTTAACCCACTTAACAATTCCTCTTTGTTTCCAGTAGGCCAGCTGCTGTTTTAGGAGATTATTGATGTGATGTTGCAGAATAGCTCTAAAGTTCCACTCTTCTACTGTGAGATCTCTTGCTTCTTCAATGGTATCCAAGAAGAGAAGGACTTGTTTGGAGGTAGAGATTGTGGCAGCAAGATTAGCCAAGGTAGCACTCCAAGCTTTAAGGACTCGCCGTAGATTTTTGAATTTTCTAACAATTCTTTTTGCCATATCATCTTGTGGGGCAGGAACATTCCAGCCATGAAGCATTATTTGCATGAAATCTTCACGCTGCAGCCAATAGTTTTCAAATCTGAAGATCTTTGCCTTAGGTACATCAGTTTTAATTGAGATCTTGCATGGATCATGGTCTGAAATTTCCCTTGAAAGAGCAACAAGTTCAGTCCCTGGATAGTTGACAGCCCAAGATGGGGAAGAGAAAACCCAATCTAACTTCTCAAGGAGAGGATTCTGCTATTTGTTGGTCCAGGTATATTTTTTCCCTTTGAGAGGTATTTCTTCTATTCCTGCTTGGCTGATAGCAGCATTGAATGCAAGCATCTGGCTGGTGTTTGCACCTGGTTTGTTTCTGTCTGAAGGCTTTCTCATTAGATTAAAATCTCCAACAATTATCCAATCTGCATCATCTGGGATTGCTAAGTTTTTCAACCAGTCTAAAAAAAGGACTTTCCTTTCCTCATCACATGGTCCATAGACAGTTGTCAGAGTCCACTGTGCTCCAGATAAAAGGGAGCAGAATTCAATAGAGATGGCAAAGTCATTCTGAAAAATACGGTGACCACTGAATCTGGAACCCTTCCAGACCACAAGAATTCCACCAGAGGCTCCCACTGAAGGAAGGTATTCAAAACTGTCAAAGCAAGGAGGACAAAAGTTTTTAATATAAGCCAGATCGAAGAATTCCCTTTTTGTTTCCTGCAAACAGAAGATGTCACAGTTTGATTCCTTGATTTTACTTCTTAGAGCAGTCCATTTTTCTGTCGCATTTATCCCCCTGATATTCCAACATAACACGTTCCACTGTCTAGTACTGTTGTTATTTCGGTTGTGATCCATTAGGAAACCAAAAGAAGATCAGTTGACTGCCCATACATAATATGAGCATTAGAGATTTTGTCCAGAAGAAAGGAGAAAACTGTACAACTGGTTACAGTGCAAAACATCAGATATCGCCTGTGGCCATGTCCTCCCACTTTACTTCTTCTAGGATTTCTTGGAGGACTTGTCTTCATTGGGACCTTTCTTGATAGAGTTGGCCTTTCCAGCAACAGCAGCATCCTTGGATTTCTTGGGTCCAATGGGCTTTGTACTAGAGTTCACCTTGACCAGAGCAGCATCAGACATAGCCTGATGTGGTATCTTGCATAGCACTTCTCCCAGGTTCTTGATCACCTGTCTTGAGAGAGTGGGTGGATCTGCAGAACAAGCAAAGCAATCTCTATGGGTACATGCAGCACTCTTGAAGCCTTTATTCCTATTCTTGACTCTGTCACTGCGTCTGACATCAGATTTCACCAGAGGCACCTGAACCTGGGTGCACCTCTTTTTCTTGGCGTGGATTTTGGAGGTGCTAGCAGAAAGAGATTTCAGCATCGATGGTTCAGGGCTACCATTCTCAAAGATCTCATGTAGAATGGCCTTTCCTTTTGGGTCTGCAAAGACAGTACCAAGACAAGTTGGGATTGCACCTTCTGGGCAAGCTTGTGGCAGCTGAAAAAGGATGTGTGGGTGGTTGACAGAGTCATTGACCAGCTCCCACATTTTTTATTGCAAAACAGACTTAGCCCAGTCAAAATGTGTTGGGGATAGCAGAAGTTTTGTGAAGAAGTCAGCCCAATTAGCCTGGATTGGGACAGCTTCTGAGAAGGAGGAGGGGGCCAGATATTTGGCCCAGAGCCTGACTCCATCTGGGTTTTGCTTGCGAGTGGAAAACTGAAATTGCTGTCTGTCCAGATAGCTCCGAAATCCAGGATCTGCATCACAACCAAGCTGAATAAGGGCTGCTCCCACCTGAAGTGGATCTTCTTCATTCATTATCATAGGTTGATTCTGATCTGCACTATCCAGTGGGACCTGTTGCTGTTGATCATCATTGAGGTCAGGCAAAATAAGCTCTTCATTGTTCATTAGGTCCTCTTCAGCAATTTCCTCTGGCATGAAAGGGTCAGGCTGAGCTGGTAGTCCAAGAACAATAGGAACATTCTGCTGTTGGGCTGCCTGATGGAGATCATGGAGCTGTTCCTCCCGCTGATGGTCCTCTTGCTGTATTTCCTCGACTTCCATTTCATTTTCAGGTGCCAGATCATTAAGGTCAGGCAAAGCTTCATTTCCCTGGTTTATTGAGGGGGGCAGAACCATCTGAGCCACCAGATATGTTAAGACTTTCAGCACCCGCAGCTTGGAGATTTTGTCCATCAACATCCATGTTCAGGTCCTGGAGAAAGTCATTTAGGTCGACAGCTCCTCCAGGCTGAATCCCATCAACATCTTCAAAGTCCTGTTGTGGCTCTTCATTCAAGTTTGGAACCAGAACCACATTGCCATTCTGAAGTGGATGTCCATCTACATGATCTGCATTCTGGCCAGCAGCATTCCACTGTCCCCAGGCTTGGTTATCTCCATTATGCTGTTGCTCATTATTCTCCTGTTGCCCTTGTCCCTGGAAGGGTGGAGGGCCCTGCTGTCCGAAGCCAAAAAAATCATAAAAAGGCTGATGTCCACCTCCATGAACAGGGAAAGGTTCTTCAGCTGCTGCAAACACCCCAAGCATGTTTTCCTGCAATATCTCACACTGCACTGTCCAGGATTCACCATGATATCCTTCCCCTTCTGTAAGAACTACAAACTCAGGAATACTTTCCAAGTCAACAACACGGGCTCTGAGTAACACACGGGCCAAATGACTATAGTCCCTCTCCCAGGAAATAAGCCTAGCAAAACCACCTATGGCACTTTCAATGTAGTGTTGTTCCCAGAAATCCACTGGGAAACCTAAGAGCATGAGCCAGCATTCTCTATTAAACAGCAAAGCCCTGTGATTTCTACCTTCATTGTGCTTAACCACAGTAAAAGTAACATTGCCATAATCGTGAGGACTCTGCCTGACAGCCCTGTCTCTATCATGGACATACTCAAAACGAACATAAGCCTGATCTAAAGGGCAAGGTTGGATATCCTTGACCCTCACATGCAAGTGCTCAGCTAAGAACTCCTCAATGACCTCTCTGATGATAGGAAAAGGAACTTGATTACCGGGCATTGGTTCCACAGTGACTATGGCTAGGTCTTCGTTGTCCGGTCTCGGCCTCACCATGATCGCCCTGACTGCCGGCTCTCTGTCTGAACTGCAACCAGGTTGAACCCATCAAGGAGGAAGGGGTCGGGCTCAGCACGCTGAAAAGCCCTGGAAACTCGGGGCCGATCCCGCCCAGGAGTGGAGAAAGGGATTGCTTCAGGAGTAGTGTAGAAGGGAGAAGACTGAAGCTGAAAGGTTTCTGGGGCTTTTGTACTCATGAAATGTGGAGCGTCGCAAAGAAAAGATTGTCCTCCGAGAGTTGCAAAACATTCATGGAAACTCTGGAATTGAGCTCGTCCACTAGAAGAGGCCCCATCTGTCATGCTCTGTTTCACCTTGAACCAGTTCTCTGCCCCTTCAACTTCCTTGTTTCTTTGAAAATTGTCCAACACAGTAAATGTTGGAGTAAACCCTTTGTTTTCCGGTGGTGAATTGCAGAAGCGAGCTATATGACTTGGGGATTTGCACCATCTGCAAATCAATCGACCCCTACATTTTCCAGTTTGGTGACCCGATTTTAAACATTTGCCACAAATGACAATTGATGTCCCATTTGCTCTTGGGCTTTCGAACTCCACTTGTGCTGTTGTGAGCTGCTGCACCGCCGGCCTTTTTCCCCTCATATGGTTTGAATTTTGGGGCTGCTGTTGGGGCGTCACAGTGGATGTCTCGTTGACTTTCTCCAGGTTCATTCCTTGCTCTTGGCTCGAATGAACCTTCCCATCAGAAGGCCGCTGTAGGCGCTCAAAAACAGATTCCCGCGACCTCTGGAGCCTGGAGAACACTGATCTTTTTGGTTTCCATTGCTGCCTCCCTACTGGAATTCTATTAGCACCTGTGACCAGGGGTTGAGGACGGGCAGCCTCAGCATACGACTTCTTTCGCTTGTTCTTATTTCTTGACACTAAGGTCCAAGATGCTGCCTCTTCCCTGTTAAATTCAGCCGATTCTCGACCCCAGAAAGCACCACCGTGTCCCCAGAGGTGAAAGAAAAGGCATATCTGCACCTTTGATTAATCTAACACAAACATCATGAGTCATGACCTACAACATCAGGGGTTTTTCTTTAGAAAAAAGAATATATTGATTAATATCCGAGCTTCGGTATAAATGATACATGTAGCTGTACAACATCAGATAAAAGCACTCTATTTTATGCATATTGTTTCTTTATTTTATTGAAGAAAAGTTATATCCTCTCGTGCCTAAATTACACAACCTAACACCATTGTACACTTGTCGCAGTTAAATAAAAAACACCACTCTACGCTATGAAAGGGGAATAAATGTGTAATGCGGAATCTGATAAGCTTGCATTAGCAATTTTCATATCTCCAACTAATAATGGCAGATGCTGCTTTGTCCTAAATCGCTAGCAACTGCTCTCTTAGCTAGCCAGGCTTGCAAAGATCAAGATCTCAGGGATAAAAACAGAATATAAAACTGAAGATATCAAAGTTATCCCCCGATTGCCACACATGTTCTTTATAAATATCGGTAGCTGATATAAACGTAAAATTTTACATCACGCTGCTTGTCATTAGCATGTCTTACTGTAGACTCCTTTGGAGTTTGGACCCAGGCTTTTCCATGATCACAGGCTATGGGCAGCATTAATCACAACTGGCCACCTCTTTTTGTTGTCAACTATAGTCTATAGCAGTGAGAAGGCAAAGATGATTGGTGACAAAGTAGGGGATGAGATATTTTCAGGGGCGGCATCTTCTCATGCTTGTTTTTAACCAATGGGTGCCTAGTGTCCTGTGCAAAGTTTATAGCTTACCTTTATAAATATTCCCCAGCTTGATTGACATGTGGCAAGTAAAATAGTCAGATATTGATTTGCTCGAATCAGCATTTGAGCAAAACATGTGAAAAATTTGTTGTGTTCTCGGTGGAGGTATCTTTACAGCTATATTGATTTGATCAGCTAACATGCTGGCCTTGCTAAATTAGCTGAAAACTATACATGAGCAAGGTTCACCCTACCGATCGAACCGTTCCAACCGAACCGGACCGGTAGACCGGTTACCAGTCGGTAACCGATCAAACCGACCAAAACCGATAAAAACCAGACAAAATTCATCAAATTTTCAAATTCATTTCAAATTCAAACTCGAAAATCGGTAAACCGAGCAAACCGAACCGGACCGGTAAGGCCGGTTACCGCGATAACCGACCGGTTACCGACGGTTTTGCAAACCCTGTACATGAGGTTTTGATAACAATAATATTCTGGACAATGTATTGTAAAGTATATTTATGAAGCTGCCAACCATGAATTTTTGTTGGCTGAAAATAAGCATGAATTATCGACACTGTTGGATGACCTTCTTATATTTTATTTTTTATCTCAAAAAAAGTATCTTATTGTAACTAATAATACTATATATAACAATGATACTAAGTGAAATAATTAAGGCCCAACAGTCCAAGTGAGTACATCTCATTCATGATGAGTTATTTTTCTACTTAATATTAATCGAACCCTTCTAAGAAAGGATGAGCATGAATTTCCATTATGGGTCCCTGTCATCCTTTACACTCAATTTCCAAGGAAATCAGGTAACAAACAACAGAGTGGTCCTAAAAATGTCTCTTGATATGTTCGTTGGTTCAAATGTCATAGTATTCAATTGCAACGATAGTTGCCATTGAAGGTTCCTACTCAAATATTTTGAGATATTTTTGGTTTACTGGGATCATCGTCCGGCATATTCTAGAGGGTACATTTAAATGTTTTCTCCGAATTAAATAATAAATATATTTTTTTTGAGAAGCTTCGTTCTTTTATTCTTGTATACAGTTGCACTTCTTATATTTGCTCGAGACAACAATGGGAAAAACAAAACAAAACACGAAGCGAGGATGAATAAAAAACATTATTTTTTTAAAAAAATGAAGCACTTAAATTCTCAATATTATAAAGGCCGTATATGCACATCTTTTTGGGTTGTTTGCTATTTTTTCTCACCATCCATTTTTCTTTTTTGAAATTCTCCCATGAGATTATCAGCTTTATGCAAGTGGAAGGCATAGGAGAGAATACCGCCTAATCTATTGTCAAATTCTCGACATTGACTTTGCTTTCAAGCAAGACTAGAATCACCACCAAACATGCCAAGTTCATATATTGTGTCCCATCCCTCGTTATGATCTCCGTCTCACAAACTTTATCGGACGCAATTGAATACTATTTGTCCTACTCCTACCTTCATACAAATACATCAAAACAATGGACCTTGTCCTAAATATCTCAGCTTTACGAAATTAGTGGAAGGCTGCAAATTGCCCCTTCCATATGTTGCCTCTTGAATCTGTTGACACTCCAATTCTCAGCAACGTTGGGCGACACACAAAAACTGTCAATTTTGTTGCCAAATGATTGGTGGGCCCACTCCTACCTCAACCAGACGAACGGTGTCCACATGTTTCAGGGGTGAGGGCCCGGGGTGACATGCAAGTGTGGGCCCATGGAAGCCACTACGCAAGATTTAGATTTCCGAGGAGCCACTGGCTGTGAAGGATTTGGATCTCTACCTGAAGAACAAGAGCATCAGGCCCCAACTCACCAATAGGAAATTACGCGGCGCCATCAGGTTACCGTCGTTGCATAGTTTAATCCATTATGCATGGATGCAGCAGGTCACCTGTTCCTGTCCATGGAAAGTATATTAGGGCAAGTGGTCTAAATCCAAGAAGGTGAGTATATGCTGTTGAAGATGCAGTTAAGGTGGCTTCATTATGGTTGGTGTTATGTTAGTTTGGCATTAGCAGGTCTGCAGATTCATAACCTGAAGCTATGATCCTCTGCAGTAGTTCAGCTATATTTGGCTCTCCGGAACACAGCAAATTGTGGTTGCCGTGTGGAAAAGAAATGGGACCGAGCATTTGTCTGGTTAGTAGAGTTTGCAGTCAAGCTCAAGCACCACACTTTCAAGGCCAGAAGTACCTACTTTAGAAAAATGCTAAGGGCTCCTTTGGATTGTAGGAAATTCAAAGGAAAAACATAGGATTCACATTCCTAAGGATTATGGCACTATTCATGCCTTTCGATTGCAGGAATGGAGTGTAGGAAAAACGGAGGAAAACTTCCTATGCAATTCATTCCATAGGAAAAACGTAGGAAAAATTCCATCCACTCTGACCTCTTTCTTTTCTTTCCTTTGCGTCGATCGAGGCTAATCACAAGCTTATGGCACACCATTCTGTTTGAGGACAGAGTTCTGCTGAGGAAGAACCCGTTCGAGCCAGCTGTGTTCGTGCTCCAGGTGGCGCAAAGCCTCGATGTGCTCGTGCCTGCATGTAGCTCTCGTCGGGGCCGGTGTCATTGGTCATCTTCACCGGCACCTCCAGGAACAGATATACCGAATCGTGCCGCCTCTATGCTAATCGCTGAATTGAGTCCTTATGCCTCTCGTTAAGGACGAGCCTCAATGGATAAGAACCACGCAGACCACCCATTCGGTACCATTTTCCATATCAAAACATTAATATATATTTTTTAATCATGTGTGTGATTTAACTACCGTGCTTAGCCACAACATAATCTTATACTATACATGTCACAGTTGAGAATCCTATGCTTTCTGATTCCTGTGTTCCAAACGATCATACTCTCGCAATTCCTGTGTTTTTTCAATCCTTTGTTTTGCATCCGCCACCCTATTCTATTCCTGCGTTTTTTCCTATTCTTGTGTTTTTCATTCCTGCGTTCCAAAGGAGCCCTTAAAAAGGACATTAATTCTTATGTTTCATAAGAGGTCCAAATTTGTGTGGGAATTCGTAAGAAGCAAATAAGACATTCTTCTTAAAAAAATCCTGGGAAATTCAATGTCTTTGATAGTGACTCACGGGATGGAAACATCAATATGTGACAAAATTAATAATCTAAGTCCATGATAACAATGACTTCTCTTGTTCGTGCTTCACTGACAAGTGACACCCTATAGGCTATTTGTATACACACGGGTCAACTCAACCTCACAGCAAGATGGACACATGTATGGTGACCGTATGCATGAAATGTAATCTACAGAAGATCATCCATGACGCACGCTAACATGCTCAGTTTGTTTTCGATTACGTATTCAATAGCAACTTGGAATAAATATATTAGCTGCAGATCATTGTCTTGCAAATACGTCCGCCAGACGTGAACAAGAACCAACGGACGACAATGATCCATCTGCTCCAGTATTATAGCAGTGTCTAAATTTGTTTCAAACTTTTGCGATGTAGAAATACACCAGGGGTTATTTAACTAGTCTGTCTGGCCCGCTGCGATCGAGCGCCGTGACTGAGAGATCTGGGGTTAGATCTTGGTTCGCTGTCGTTGATTTTTTCCTTCCCGTCGCTAGCTCTATTCGGTGTGCGATGCCTGACGATGGCGACGGCAACGACGATGATATTTGTTGGCAACTAGTACCATATAATGACTTGCATGGTGAAAGCTGAAAGCCTCTGTAGGGTGATGAAAGCACCAAGAAGCGTAAGCTAAACCCGGTGTAATTGTGTGGTGGTTGTTGAATGGAATTAATTTAGGTGGCATATATCAAGATCAGTGTTGCTGTCTGGACAATTGTCTGTGTTTCGGTTTGAATTCAGAATGTTCAGATCATCAGTGTCTTACACTCACAGTTTTTAATGAAGCTGCCAAGTCTAAGCAATGAACTGAAGAATTGAAGTTCTTCTTCGTATTGGCTATTAAGTGCCTTTAAAGAAGAGAAGTGGAGTAGAATATATCAGCGAGGCAAATCTAGCTGGTACGGTTAGTAAAAATAAACAATGGATCGATCGATGAGCTGGGCATCATGATCAGTGGCGGTCGCTGTTAACTGTGTTGGACGATTCTGGCGACTGGCGGTGATGGCCAATCAGTAGACTGTGTCAGTATCTATGCCTGATACGTACGGGCGCTAAGCAGTGGACCCCGGCCAGACTGTGTGTTAATTGGCGTTTCCTGGGCAGCACACAGGCTGAGATGAACAGAAACCACTGTATGTATATGGACGCGTAGCTGCTGCAAAGTTCAGTTAACGATGAATGGCGAAGAGTGGGATTACAGGATGAGGGTGTGATTAGGCTGGGAATTTAAGGGTCCTGGCGGAGCACGCCGGCGGCTCTATCTCCGGCCACCGGCGTTGTGAAACTGTCGTGAAATTGTCGCTGTTTTCACGGCGGCGCCCATATAAGCTTGCTCATCACCAAGGCCCGTCCCAAATAATTGCTCATCACCAAGGCCCGTCCCAAATAATTGCTCATCACCAAGGCCCGTCCCAAATAATTGCTCATCAAGTGAGGCCCATGACCTGTTCTCAAAGAAAAAAAGTGAGGCCCATGACCAATGCCCAAATAGTCGAGCATGCTACCCATGATGAGCCTTTTAAGCATTTGAGCCTGTGAAGAAAGGCCTTGAACGTTATCGTGTTTCATTAGGCCCGATTTGCTAACAGCTACGTCCAAAACAGCAATTTCAATTTTCGGACATTATTAGCGCCAATCCTACACGTAGCCCGTCCTACAAAATCTTTTTGATAGAATGCTTTGAGATTCATGCGAACGGACATCGAACGGCTCACACACGCTGCTGGTTGAGAGGGAGAGTACAGATGGGCGACATGTAGCGCATTCTGGTTGGAGCGGGTGGAAGGTGGGAGAAAAAGAAACGATTCGTATTTTTCTCTTAAACTATAAGTCCGTTTTCGAATCCGTTTGAACCTACGTGTTTGTTACAATTAATCTACCAAATGAGATCCAATTTGAATATTTTTTAAATTTTTAAATTTTTAAATTTTCGTCAACATTTTGAATGTACTGTGTCAACATTTTTTTTGCACTGCGTCAACATTTTAGATGTGTTATGTTAACATTTTTAGCGAAAATGTTGACTCAGTTGTTTGAAAATGTTGACATAGTCTTACTTGTTTGAAAATGTTGACATCGTCTTACGAAAATGTTGAAACTGGTATTTGAAAATGTTGACAGTTATTTGATAAACTAGGTTGCCTTAAATGGGCCGAATTTAGTAGGCTATTGAGCTGACCTACAAGTTGCATTACGCCTTATGTACAGGAGGTCCCAATTATTAGAAGAGACAAAAGCCATGGAATTTTGGGATGCGCACGTATTGATGCAGTCCAAGTTTGCATTGCAGCTCGACTTTTTACAGCAGTGCAGAATAAAAAACGCAGGTAGTTCATGAACAAGCAGAGCTATAGAGCAGTATAAGCTCCCAACGAATCCACCATATGTGTGTCCAACAAATCAATAATTTAACCCAAAAAATACTAGTGCTCCATCCATCCATGAACTAAAAGCTGGCTTAACTAGCTGTTCCTGAAAGCCTGCAGCCGCCCTAGTGAATTGACCGCCGGCAGGTCGAGCCGTCGTACGCTTCATTGACCTAGTCAAATCTAGTAGTCTCAGCCTCACAGCTAGCTAAGCTCAGCAGCTGCCTCGCACTGTCCTACCTCGTATTAACAACCGTGAAACGCACCTTAAAATGCGTGCAGCAACCACACAAACTTCTCCATCGACCCAATCCATGGCTGATAGTACGAAGCATCAGGTGATGAGAACAATGGCCTCATCATCCTTACGGTTCTTCCTCCTCGTCATCATCGTCCAAACGACGGTCGCCGCCGTCCCGGCAATGGCCAGTAGCCGGTCCGGCCGGCCGCTGTTCCGCGAGTACATCGGCGCGGAGGGCGTGAACGTGACGTTCGCCGACGTGCCGGTGCACCCGGGCGTGGACTTCGACTTCATCCTCGCCTTCGCCATCGACTACGCCGTCGACCCAGCCGCGAACTCCTCGTGCCCGCCGCGCCCCACCAACGGGCGCTTCGCCGTGTTCTGGGACGAAACCCACCTCACCCCGGCCGCCGTCGCCGCCGCCAAGGCGAAGAAGCACTGCAACGGCAACGGAAACGGCAACGGCAACGTCCGCGTTGCGCTCAGCCTCGGCGGCGACACGGTCGGCGTCGGCTACAACGCCACGTTCCGCGCGTTTTCAATCGAATCCTGGGTGGAGAACGCGGCGGCGTCGCTGACGGCGATCATCCGCCAGTACGGGCTCGACGGCGTGGACGTGGACTACGAGCACTTCGGCGAGCGCGAGACGCCCGAGGTGTTCGCCGAGTGCATCGGCCGCCTGGTGCGACGGCTCAAGGCCGAGGGCGTGATCTCGTTCGCGTCCATCGCGCCGTTCGCGAACCCGGACGTGCAGGCGCACTACGGCGAGCTGTGGCGGCGGTACGGGTGCGAGTTCGACCACGTCAACTTCCAGTTCTACGCGTACGCCGCCAACACCACGGTGGCGCAGTTCCTGGGCTACTACGACGAGCAGAGCGCAAGGTACGCCACCGGAGGTGGAGGGGAAGGGAAGGTGCTGGTCGGGTTCGGGACGGACGACAGCGGCGGGCTGAAGCCATGGAAGGGGTTCTTCAGGGCGTGCCGCGTGCTGCGGCGGCAGGGTCGGCTGCATGGCGTCTTCGTCTGGGCCGCGGATAACTCCAAGGCCAACGGGTTCCGCTACGAGCGCCGCGCGCAGAGGTTTCTCGCCGGCGCCGCGCCCGGATTCGATTGGTGATGATCCATGACCCGTTCCGGTTCCGGCCGTTGGCGCGCATGGATGTGAGGAGCCTACTGTTCCATTTGTTTGTTTCCATTCCATTTGGACGTTTGTTAGTTCCATGCTTCCATTCCATTTGTACGTTTGTTACTTCGACGCCTGCGTAGTCTCTCTGTGTTTGTCCAAATTTAACATCGCTTATTCGTGCAATATCGTAAACTGGTTTCCTTTTGATAAAATTTTTCAAATGGACGCCGCACGAGCCATCAAACGTGTCTTCGTAGAAGCGAAACCAGATTTGATATATATTTGCTCAAAAGATGCAATATAAGACATTAAGACGCGACACACGACGAGCACCGAACATGCAGAACGTCGCGGCGTGTCGTGCAAAGAGGGGAGCCAGACATCATCGCGTACACCAGGCAGCAACCTGCGCCGGCCGAACACCTGTGCAGATGACGTTGCATTCTCCCGCCACGTACGTCACACGTGCCGGCGTGAACGCCATGCAGGTTCCAGAGACCCCGTCCCATCTCGCAATACAAAAAGATCGATCAGCGGTGGACAAGCACTTACAAATTGAACTCCTCCTCTGTCACCGTCACAATGTCTTCTACCACCCTGAAACCGGCCGCCGCCGCCCTCTTGCTACAGCTCCGGCGACGAGCGCCGAGCGCTCCTTCGACAACACGCACCTGGCTCGCCGCGGCCGGCCCACCCGCGACGGCACGGGGCATGTCTTCGTCGACGGACGGCGTGATCAAGGACCCGCCGCCGGGGATGGCGCCGCTGCCGGAGGACGCGCCGCGGCAGGCGCCGCCGAGGCTCGGGGAGACGGACCCGGCCGGGCCGCCGGTGCCGACGACGGCGGAAGACAAGATGGGCGGCGCGCTCAAGGAGGGCGAGGCGCCCGAGGGCATGCCGGACACCACCCCGCCGCCCGACGTGCCGTTGCCCCCTTCCTCGACGGCCGGCGGCAGCAACGTCTAAGAGCAGCTATATATATATGCATGTGCGTAGCCATGAGTCATTTGTATCGAGCCAGCTTTGTTTATGTAATAAACGCGATCGAACACCGTTTTACCAGTGCATCTCGAAGCACACACACAGCTATATATGTGCACGCTTACTGCTACTACTTGTGTCTTGTGATCATAGCACCCCAAGATATATATGTACTGGGACACGTACGTACAAACATGAGCAGAAAGCATCCTTTTCACGGAAGTCAAAGATAAGCAGATCGATCGAAATCAGCTGAAACCTTCGTAATCAGTCCAACCAACTCAACTCGTACTAGCATATATTCTACCACCATGTCAAAAAAAAGCATATATTCTACCACACAGGACGAAGAAGCTAATTAAGCTGAGCTGAACAGCAAGGGCCACGACAAAAAGCAGTGCTACACATCCACCAGTCTAGGAGTATATAGCTGCTAATCGAGGACCCTTCCCCTATGCTTAGGCAAATGATACATGCTCACCTCAAGCCCAGGATGAGACCAATACGGCTCCGGCACGGGCCACCTGTTCTTCCTCCTCTTCCTCGCCTCCCCACCGCCACCCGTCCCACCTCCATCTTCATCGATACACTCAGCATCAACAAGCCCCCATTCCGACGGCAGCAGGCAACCTCTCTTCCGGCTCAGAACCTCAACAACCTTACTCCTCGGCAGGAACGGCGTCACCTCATGGCCTCCGTCGTAAAAGTTGATCCCCACAAACCTCCCGTCGACGCCGTCGATCAGCGGGCCGCCGATGCCGGCCTTGTTGATCTTGCACGTGGACACCTGCACGTCCTTGTACCCCAGGTTAGCCGCCTTTCTTGTGAGATCCACCTCGCCGGTGGACGCCATCAGCAGACCCTTCCGGATGTCTCGCCCGATTGCAACCACTTTCTTACCATCAGTAGTGGGCTTTTTCAGCGCTCGAATACTGTCGAGAAGAATGTCTTCCGGGCGACAAGCCTTGAAGTTCTTCTTGTCGAGGCTGATAACAGCGAGATTGTAGTTCAGGCTGTAAAACTCCAGGGTCCCAATGGCGCGCTGCGTCGGCGGGAGGAACACCTCGATCCTCAAGCTCCGGTCAACGTCGCCGCCACAATCTTTACCACTCCTAACCAAACTGGCCGAAGTCAGGACGACAGTGCGCGCGGCGCTGCAGTCGCTTGCAGCAGGAGCAGGCCACCTGACGAGCAAGCCCGTGCAGGTGAACCACCTGACGCAGCCGTGGAACGAGGCGAGCGCGACGACGCGGCGCGAGAGGTCCGTCACGACCCGCTTCGGAAGCCGCTCCGTCCAGATGCGCTGCGACGTAGCCCGGCGGGTCGACGAACGGGTACCCTCGCCAGGCGAGGCACTCGCCGAAGTGTTCCTCGAAGCCGTTGCTCAGGTGCCCGTTGAACTCCATCACCAGCGGCGGCGGCATCGGGTAGCCGTAGGACTTGAGGCGGTAGATGGTCTTCATGAAGCCTGACGGGTGGATTGCCGACACGCCGCGAGGTAAGGTATAGCCGCGGAAGGGTTTTGGGGCGTGGTTGATGAGGATCTGGAAGTGCTTCAGGCGGTCGTAAAGTGCGCGCGCCGGGAGGAACGAGGCGGTGCGTTGTTCTTGTTGAATGTCGGTGATCATGCCGAGAAACCTGTCGTCGTCTCCTACCACTGGCCCTCCGAGCACAGCCTCCGTGAAGTGATCTTGACGACTAGCATCATCAGAGGAAACAACCAAGGTGCCGAGACCACGACTTCCTTCTTCACTGGCCAGAGACCACCGTCCGTGCGTCGCCATCAGAGTGCCCGACTCGAACCCACGTCCAGCAGCTAGTAGCACCACCACAGCAGCATCCTCCTCCTCATCCGCTGCACAACGCTTCATCGTCGTCGTCCGACGAGGACGAGGACGACGACCCATGTCTAAAGGACGCACAGTTCCTCGAGGGCCGATGCAGGTGACAACAGCAATGTCGTCGTCGTACAGTCCCAAGAACCCGTCAGCGATCTTCGTCGCTGCTGGGGAAAATTTGCTCTCAGGAAGCCGCACCGCGACCGTCAGCTTGTCGTCCCTGTTCCTGCTCTCGTTGAACGCCCTGACTAGCCGCGCCGAGGTGACGAACCGCGTCAGGTGCAGCATGGTTTTTCCTCCCGGTATGGCCACGCCCGAGCACGCGAACAGCATGACGTCTCCTGCACACGTACAAGCTAGCTAGATCACGATGCATGGTTTCGATCTTCAATTAACACAAGAGACGACGGTAATTGAAATCCATATATATATAAAGCTTGCAGCAGCACGATATATAAATAATAATCACCGTCGAACAACGCGATGGAGACGACGGTGGAGGACAGGTCACATGTGGTCGGCTCCTTGTCGTCGCTGCTGGTTCGGCAGAGGACTTTCTGCTGATGATCCAGTGGTAACGGAGACCCGAACGGCTTCTCTTGGAAAGGGACGATGGGGAGCTCGCCACGATCGGGGAGTGGCCCGAACTGCTTCTCCTCCGCGGCGCGTCGGTCCGCGTCCAACGCGAGCCACGCCTCCTGGCCCGCTTGTCCTGGTTAATACGAGTAATTATTAATGGACATGATAACAAACCATATAGATGTGTTTACTAGCTAGTGTTCTGTCGTAGCAATTATGGAGTAGTACTACAGTAGTAGGAGTACTAATTAAGGAGCGAGAAAACAAGCAAATTCAAGACGATCGAGTACGTGGCTCACTAATTAACCAGCAAGCAAATTCAAGACGATCGAGTACGTGGCTCACTCTTTAACACTTCCTTTATGACGTGTCTCAAGGCTCTTGGTCTTGGAAGCTTTTCGTCGCCGCCGCCGGCACTCCCGTTTCTCACGGTCTTTGCAGTCATCCGCGATGATGGATCGAGCAGCGAGCAGGCGATCGATCGAACCGTAGGATTTATCGAGATGCCGGCGCGATGACTGCCGCCGCCGGGGTTGATAATTTGCAGAGGCCGCCGGACCGAGTCGCCGCCCGTACGTACGTCGCCCAGGAGACGAGCCAACGGATCGAGATGGTTAGGGTTCGTGTTTGTGCGGGTGCTTCGAGATGGTTAGGGTTAGGGGAGATTGGAATGCGTAACCATCAATTCAGGTCTGCAGTTTTGACGAACAACAACTCGGGTAAAAATTAAAATAGGCCGGCAGTCGGACCAATGGGGGCCCAGTTCATATTACGACGAACAAATCCTGGTATTGTGGACGCGGCTTGCGGAACGAACGCAGACTCGTCCCCTCGGCCAAATAATCCTTCTGTTCGATATGGGGTATCGCCGCCTCCTCTCTCTCTCTCTCTCTCTCTCTCTCTACTCCGGGCTATCGATCGATTCGTTGAAACCACGGCGGCGATCGAGGTGCCGACGCAAATTCAACCTTAGGAAGATGAGGCAATTCGAGGGGAGGAGTCGCAAACCAATCCCCCCCGGCTACTCTACCCGGCTGGGGCCTGGATCCCGCGGCGTCCAGCTGGATGGATACGGGTCCTCCTCCCTCTCCAATCACCCGACGAGGACCCTCTTCTTCCTCTCCACCCGCGCGAGGAAGCAGCCGAAGTAGAGAACAAGGACACGGACGCGGATCATCATCAATCTCAACGAAGGGTGGTTTCCACGATCATGACCTGGGACCTGCCCCGCAACGTCAACGGCGACGGCCTGCGGGCGGACCGTGGTCCAGGATGTCGACGGCGTCCTCGGCGTTTTCTACTCTAGTTTCAGGCACCTCATGCTCGTCGATTTCGCGACTCCCAAAACCGCCTGCAAAACAAAGGGCGCACCATTATCTCCGGGCGTCGGCTCATGCACCGTCGGCTGAAGATCGCGTTCTTCTGGAACGACAGGTATTTTCTCAACAGGGACGTCGTCACACCACCGTCTCCTCCTGCCGGGGACAAATCATCATCAGTAACAGCTGGAAGCTTGGAAAACCGAACCGTACGTGTGCGTCGAGGGCTTCCGTCCGTCCATGTACGTTCCGCAGACACGAGACTTGCTCGCGCAACACTTGGGCGCAAACGACATCGATGGAATCGTTGTGGTTCCAGTGAAGGCAGATGGTTCGAGCGTTGGGAGAGCCTACGTAAAGTACAGGAGCTGGTACTCTGTTTCCGAAGCGCTGGTCATGGATGGTTCTTACCTTGGACGGCGGCATAAGCTGCGTGTCTCTGTCGTTGAAGAAGAAGGTCGTCGTCGTCGTGGGGACAACAACGGCGGGTCCTGGAACGGCTGTTGATGGGGCTGGTGGTACAGGGAGGAGGACAGTTTTTAACTACGAGAGCGATGAATGAATAATTTGGTTCATGTGCGTGTGGCGTGAGTTGAACTCCGGGCCCGCAAAACTTTGGCAGTGGCCGGAGTATAGGAGTATGTTGGTTCGTTGTCCGATTAGCACGGCTGGGCTTCTTCGGCTTGGCTGTACTACGAGCAGCAGAAGACGACGACAGTGTGTTGCCGAGCAGAGCAGAGCAGGAGGTGTGGCCACGGAGGGGAGAGGTCAACGGGTGATCCGGACAGGGGACCGCCAGCTACGGCCGACCGACGCGCACGCCGGCCGGCCCGGAAAGAAACTTCTAGCTACTGCTAGCTAGCTGTATCGGTGCCAGTAGTGTCAGTGTCGGGTTGTGCCAGCCAGTAGTAGAATATGAATACCTGCAGTGTACGTACATTTGTTTATCAATAGACTCCCTCTGTCCCAAAATAGATGTCGCTGTTGACTTTTTTGACTACTCGTCTTATTCAAATTTTTTACGCAAATTTTATTTATTTTTTTACTTCCTCCGTTTTTCAATATTTGTCACTTTTGACCATATTATTCACATTTTGACGTTTTAATAACTTCTAAAATACTTAGTTACATAAAGTACACTTATGATTAATAGATGTAGAGTAGATAGTATTTTAGTAACATAATTTATTTATGAGAGTTTAATTATGTATTAATAAAAAATAATGGTCAAAGTTAGAACAGTAAAAGTCAACGCTGACAGTTATTAAAAAACGGAGGAAGTACAATTTATTTTATCATTGAATATATTTTAATCATGACATATTTGTTTTTATATTTAAATAATTTTTTTGAATAAGACGAAGAGTTAAACATGATGTCCAGTGACAACTATTTTGGGACGGAGGGAGTACGTACTTGTTGTCAGTGGCGAGTCTACCCACCCAGCCCACCCCAGATTCAGCCCAGCAGCCTTTTAAGCACTGTAGCACCTATGAACAGTATGATTTTTTCTTTTATTTTCCTTTTTTCGGCCCACCCTCAGATTTCCGGCCCACCCTCGGCCTAAACCTGGACTCGCCATACTGGGAGTAGTATGCGTCGGTAGCGTACACCTCCTTGCATCAGCCCGCGCGTCACGTCACTTGGCCGGCCATGACCGTCACTCACTCCAGCTCACACCGGGTTGGCTCGACTCTACTCGCCGCATTCCCGTACGTCGTCGCCGTCGTGTGGCGCATCCACTTCACCTTTCCTGGATCCGTTCCGTGCCGCCGCGTGCTCCGGGTGCTCGATCGGTGACCCTCGTACGTACGTACGTCCTCCGGCCACTGCCGGTGCTGTGACGCCGCGGGGTGGATATGGCTGATCTGGAGGAGCATGGAAGGAAGAGGTCAAACGATCGTACGTGCGCGCAAGCGTGCGGCCGGGGGTGATGGATAGATCCGGCGGACAGGGCAGGGCCACCTACGACCGACCGAATGACGCGCAGCGGCGGAGCAGAGGAGGGACACAGCGGCAAAATTTACCTGTCCTCCGCGCGGCTATGCCGCCGGTTATCTCCACGGCGCAGAGCCCGTCCTTGTTTTCTGGGGATGTGTGCCCGAGATAGATTTTTTTATTTCTCTACACGGCGCATCTGGTTTGTACGGGCCCACCAATTGGTACAGGTGGCGCATATGGACCCCATGAGCTACTGTTCGACTATCAGTAACGCGGTTACACGCGGATAGGCACAGATTTTTTTTTTCGGTGGCCCTCTGAGAAGTGTTCTTGCTTTCTCGCTGCTGTACCCTGCCTTCAACGTTGAACAGTCCCCAAGCTAAAAGAACATGCCAGATCGCTTGTTGGGTGAAACACAAAAAGCAACGTGGGAGGACAAAAGGTTTGTCCACATCTCTTGTGATACGGAGTACTAGTAGTAGTTGAATAATAGCAGTATTATGTGCAAACCAGCGTGGGTTGAAATGCAAAGAGCTGAGTTTTCTTTTTTTTAAAAAAATATGTGTGTGTGTGTGTACTTCATATTACAGAACATGGTGCACAAACGTAGCTCCGACTACTTCAATTTGTCTCTGGACATAAAAAAAATGGATATGCATCTTGGGTCTAATCGTTGAGTTTTTTCTTTTTTCAAAAATATACTTCCCTCGTTTTTGAATAATTGTCAACGTTGAGTCCAACTTCGACTATAATTTTTTTGTTATTGCATAATTAAACACTCATAAGTATATCATGTTGCTAAAGTACCATCTACAATACATACCAGTCATGTGTTTATCTTATTTAACTAAGTAATTTAGAAGTTATTAAGCGGTCAAATTGTGAATAGTAAAGTCAACGCTGTCGATTATTTGAAAACGGAGGGAAGTAAGTTTCTTGTAGTTATGGCACATGATGCACAATCTGAGTGCGTCCATTTCAATTCACAAAAAAACAAAGAGTGCATCCATTTCATTTTTTTCATTTAAAAAAAATACGCGCATCTTGTGGATGGAAACAATGATTTATTTTTCTCCCCAAAATATGTACTCTTCGTGCATGTTATGAGATACAATGTGCAAAATTAACTGTGTCTACTCGTACTATTTTTGCGCTGAAAACACATGCATCTTGCTAAAACGATTGAGCTTTTTTTTCCAATAAATGATGAATCGTGTGTATTAGAGATCATGATGCACAAATTCAACACACGTGTAATTTTTTGTTACCAAAACATATCTATCTTGTAATAGACGGAACCACTTTTATTTTCTCTTATATTATGTGCTTTGTGCATGTTATGGACCATGGTGCTCACGCAGCTTTAGGTGTTCTAGTGCTACCATGATGCATTGCATCATAAAATTTGCGAAATTTTGATATGCAAAGACATTTGTTGAAAATTTTATGCAACTATTATGGTGCATCTTGTGGTTAAATACTTGTGAAAGACACATAAAAAAAAAGAAAATGGATTTCAATAGTTGAGGATTGTAACTATTCATTTCGGACTCGCAATCCACTATACTATTCAAGTGCATATTTTCTTAAATATTGCACGACAATAATTGATAACATGCACAGTGTATCCACTTTGTTGGAACTGTTTTTTGTCTTGTGGCGAAATACTTGTGCAAGACACATTTTGGAAAAGAAAATAATTGTTCATTTTCGACCCGCAATCCGCAACTATTCAAATGCAAATTTTTCGTTTTCATTACTCTTGTAAAAATACTTGTTGCATCTCAAATATTGTATGATGAGGGAACAATTCTAGTGCTACCGTGCTCCCAACGCCGGTAGCTTCGCAACGGATGTGCGAAAATTGTAACAAAAATATGAATGTGTGGTGCATGCCATCATCTACTATGTTACAAGAATTAAGATGAAACGAATATATGTGTAAGAAGAAACAAAAAATAAAAATCAACATGTGAAAAGTAACGGGTTGTGGGTCTGGGATAAACAGTTACAACTCGCATTATTCACATGCTAATTTCACTTCTTTGTTTTTCTTTGCACAAGTGTCTGTTGCATCTTAAATTTTTCAAGAGGGTAGATTATGAGATACACAAGTGTCAGTACGACACATTCACGGCTCGTACTGTACCACATACAACATGGGCGACCTGTACGTACCCCTTCTTTTTTGCAAACTGTATGTATGCCTTACTTTTTTGTCTAGCTTAGTAACATGTCGTCTTCAGGTAGACTCGCATGCATCCACACTGCTGCTAATGAGGGTCGGTCCATCGGTCGTCACATAGCCGTGGCATGCATCTACAACATTTGTTTAGTGTTCCTGCAAACCAATGACGACAAACACTATACTACTACTTCTACCATTCGAAACGCATGCCGCGATCAAACACCGTCGACGGGAATCCGCGTTTGTACGCGGCGAGGCAGACACCTCATCTGCCCTGTCGCTAGGGGCTAGTACCCTCCAGCTGTGCGCACCCTGGAGTGCATGGACCTGCATCGGGACGCGTACGTCCTCCGCATTAACAAAACGTAAATCTTAGTTACGCTGTCTCGTACGTATCACCAGCTAATGCTCTGCTAGCTCTCGTAGTACACTACTGCACAATATAATAGTAGCAGTACTCTAAACAAAGTCAAAACACGCACAACGTTTCCTTCTGTCATCACACGCGCGTTCAAACAGTTCTTTCCAAAAAACAAAAAAAGTTCGGAAGCTTGTAGTAAAAAAATCGGTCCACTGCAAGGAAAAAACAGAGAATTAAATAGATTCGTTCGCAAGCGTTTGAAGTTTCGAATCTGTTGAGAGCAGGGCCATTAGCTGCCGGACAAATGGCGCCAAACTAAGCTCCCAAGAGGAGACCGCGTATGAATCCAACTCCTCCGATCGACATGTCACTGCAAGGTGGATCCGGTCCGCGCACGCACGAAATTCCAGTCATCAGAAAAGAAAATTTGAACAATATAGTCCTATACAGTATTCGAGAAGCGAAAAGGCAGAATCGTATCGTCTCTGCACTCGTGCGTTTCCATTCTCTTATTCCAAAACCGGATGATCCATATACAGCACTTCAAAAAAGGAAAGCCTTTCGACTGCTCGAATTCAAAGATTTAGCTTTTCATATATTCTTGCACTTTTATGCCCCGATTTTGCACTTTTGGATACTGCTCTGCATTTTTGACCGTCTACAATACATACGTGGCTACTAGTTCAAAAAGGAACGGAGAACGGGTCCCTGCCTCGCTCCCAAAGTCAATGCCATTCCAGCTTCGTTTCTCTCATCTCTTCTTTCTTCCCGTTCAGATTCGAGAGGCGAGAGCCATGACTCGCCATCACTGACCCCTTCTCCGTCTTCTATATAAACCCATCAATCGGCCGGCCACCACCAAACCCAGTCTCAGTCTTTCCTCAACAGTTGTACTCCTAGCAGGCAGCTTCGTCTTCCTTGAGCTAGCTGCTGCAGCAGAGCAGGAACAGAGGAGGAGGAGGAGGAGGCAATCAGCATTCAGCAATCAGCAATGGAGGAGACGCTGAACCCGGAGCAGATCTCCGAGTTCCGCGAGGCGTTCTCGTTCTTCGACAAGGACGGCGACGGCTGCATCACGGTGGAGGAGCTTGCCACGGTGATGGGCTCCCTGCAGGGGCAGCGCCCCAGCGCCGAGGAGCTCCGCGAGATGATCCGCGACGCAGACGCCGACGGCAACGGCACCATCGAGTTCGCCGAGTTCCTCTCGCTCATGGCGCGCAAGGCCGCCAAGGACGGCGCCGACGGCGCCGCCGACGCCGACGAGGAGCTCCGCGAGGCCTTCAAGGTCTTCGACAAGGACCAGAACGGCTACATCTCCGCCACCGAGGTAACGTATTCTTGCGTACTTGTGCCTCGCTGCTGTGTGGGCCCGGCCGGCCTTGTGGTTCAAGAGACTGACGTGTGGGGCTCGCTTCGCTGGCAGCTGCGGCACGTGATGATCAACCTCGGCGAGAAGCTGACGGACGAGGAGGTGGAGCAGATGATCCGGGAGGCGGACCTCGACGGCGACGGCCAGGTCAACTACGACGAGTTCGTCAGGATGATGATGCTCTCCGACGGACACGCCCACGCACAAGGCCCGGCCAACCACCAATGAAGGCGATCGACCTCCTCTCCATGAACAACGACTAGCGTTTCATTCGGTCGCGTCTGCCAGCATTCTGCCTTAATTAGCTCATCGGCTGATTAATTAGCTTCCTCCCGTTTCTCGATCCTATGGAAGATCGAGTTGACAAGCCAGCCATCGGTTTCTTTCGTTGAATGATTATTCATGTAACTAATTCGGGATTGAATTAATCAATTTACTGGTCAAATGGTACTTCTTGGTCTATATGTCGTCCCTTTTACGGGAGACTTATCCCTAGTCACCCAGCAATACAAAACGATTTGTGCTTAATTTACAGGTTTTAGAAGAATGAAATACGATCCGACCCCTTGGGTCCATGTAATATGTTTTCTCTAAAATTAAAGTAGCGAGAGGACGAATGACGAATCAACTAATACTCACGTGTCAGGTTTAGCATGCATCTTCTGCGGGAAATAACGTGGGTTGGATGGAAGGGATGAACACAATTTCTCACATCACAACATCGAGTTTGAACCACCTTGTTACACTATACAATTGACATGTTCGTGTGGCCTTAGGACTGGAGCTCGCACTATTGTTATCCCTCTTGGGAGAAAAATGGACTAGGATCTCAGTAGGGTTTCGGCTCCCCAAAAGCAATAGTAGAGGCATATGCCCCCTGTCCCTATTGCGTGTATGTGAAATATCGGCGGACGCCATCCTCACACGCCCTTTAATCGCCCTCCGATCGCCTACCCCCAACACATACACATCATGTAATACTATATAATTTGCTCTAAATATTGGTACTAGGAAAACATAAACCACCGCCATTCATCAAATCGGTATGTTGCCAATTCAGTAGACAACAAATCAGTTCCTAAAAAAAGACTAAAAAATCATACGGATAGGATTGTCACAGAGTATGTCATGAACTCACAATCATCCACCCCACAAGTGTACACGGCCTTCGGCCAGAACGTCCACACGACATAAGGTACAACAAAAATCAACAGCAAGGGAATCAATAAAATTTCTCGCAAGGTCAAATACCCTTAGAAAAACAGAAAGATTAACAGTTAGTACCAGTGCTGGTCAACACACTAGTAGTGCTATAAGATATGTGTATATTAGTATTTGCCTCAAATCATTAAAATAGACTGATGTGTGCACACAATGTATTTCAAAATCTTTCTGAACTATTTTACAGATTAAGTAGCTGATTGTACTTTACTCTTTGCTTTTATGGAGCTTGAATGTTATGAGAGGTAAGGTGATTGTGCACTTGCTTGGAACACCCAATTTGAAAATCCTATCTGTGCCACTGTAAGCAATGGCTAGAGATTTTATTATGTAACCCGGCCTTGTTTCCCTCCTTTTTTGTGGATTTTTGTGTATTTGTAACCACATGTTTCATTAAAAATGCTACAGGCAGAAAACCTTATGGGTTTATAGTGCGTCGCCATGATGAGATTCTTCTATATTTTTTTCCCTCCTCACCATTTGTCATATGCCACCCCCTCCCCACCAAAGGACAAAAAAAACACATAACACAAACTTCTAGAAACGTCATGCGCACCTTATATATAAAGATTAGCCTAAGATCATGATAGTACCTAGCTAATCTTAATATATCCCATCTTTCTTCAAGCAAGCTCATCGAGAGGTATAAGTATTAGATGCCCATGAAAACCAACTGCACATCAAACTTTCCTTGAACCACATTGAAGTGCAGAATTTCGTAACTAAATTAATTAAAAATAGTTTATGTTACACTAACATCTCTGTTCCTTGCGTGACCTCCCCCTTTTTTTTTTGGGGAGATTTCAACCACATAGACGCTGGCATTTTTTTTTAAACCTTAGCGGTTCAAGTTTGCCTACCTTGAACAAGATCTAAGCCAATTCACTAAACAGCCCAGTGACTCAGCTCCCATTCGTGTTGATGAGGACTCAGGATTTGACAAGACACCACTTGGACACCTTTTCAACGCACAACGGCCCACCATGATCGCCACATTTTTTTTAAGCAATACATGATCGCCACATATGACTTGGACCGTGTCTCATCACTCATCAGTCCGGCAGCCACCGGCCCAACAACCACGGCGTGGTCGTCGCATGCTCTGCTCTACAGCTTTTTTTTTTTTTAGACCATGCTCTGCTAGTAAAGCTTTGCAGTCATCATGGTCACCCTGCCGCAGTACGTGTATGTACCAAGTCACAACACAACAATTCAATTCAATTAAACATCAACAGCATTAGCATCACAGCAGCATCGTCCCGTTTTGCAAGCTCGATATATACGCGTGGAGTTTTCAAAGTAAGCGAGACGTCATTTTTCACGGAGTTGGGATGGATGGCAGCTGAACCTAGCTATGCACTTGTTCTGTGGCTCATATGTGGGACCGAATATTTAACTCTTTACATTTCAGAGGGAAAATCATCTTAAAATATAGGAAAACTAAACGCTTGCTGGAGACACTTTTTTTTTTTGAGGCCACGCTTGCTGGAGACACTAGAAATTAAAGTGAACGTAGGTCATGGAAATGGACCTCCGGTAAAGCTGTACTTAATTAAGATCATGTTCGCACAAGAAGGGCATCAGTAAAGCTGTACTAGTTAATCTTGCGTGCAGTCGTATATTTCTTGATCAGTTTTCACCAAGACATTTCGGAGTTTCATCTGGTCTTGATTTTGGATCACGACGGGATCTCCAAAATGCTCCACGATACGCATTCTACAAGCTACTCATGCATGATCTCTCTCATCTGTAGCACTATACTCCTGACAGTGATCAGACGATCAGCATCGCATCTCGGCACGCCGGCAGGGCCGGATCACGTACGTAGCACACAAAAGGTTGCTCGGCGTAAGTAACGTGGCAGCAACGCCGAGCTATACTGACAACACTATAAGGCTATCCGCACTCGTGTTCCTCTATATATATCCTTCCTCTAAAAGGAATATTCTGTCCTAGTTATCGAGATTCTCTCCTCTATACCAATTTCTTCCGCACCCATCATTCCTCTATATCCTTCCTCTATACCTTATTATTCTATATTTTATTCACTCATCCCAACTACCATCTCCTCTCTCTCTTATTTATTCACTCATCCGAAGCAGAGAAACTGAGCCACGCGGAGGGCCACACAGACGGGGCGCACTGGATCTGGCCAGTGGCCACAGCAGATCCGGCCTGGAGCTCGAGCTCCACAGCCATGGCGGCTGGTGGCTCGGCCTGGGCTCGCCGGCGGCGTTTCCGACGGCCTCTTGGCCAACCGAGCGCACGGGGAGGACCAGCACGAGGAGGGGATCCCGTTTGAGGTGCTCCCGGCGACATGCAGTGAGCTAGGCTCAACATTCGCCGTCAATGGTGAAGGACGGCCATTGAAGATTTGGAGCTCGATTGAAACGCTTACAGGCCATGAAAGGGAGAACTAGAGGAGGCGTGAGCTCACCAGGCTGCAGCAATCATGGGGCAGGAGTTCCACGAGTAGGGGAACTTCGAAGAACGAGATCGAGGATGGGACTATGCTTGCACAGGCGCAGGGGCGAACTTGAAGAAGACGGCGCAGGCAGGAGCTCTTGCAGACGGGGTAGCTTGGAGAGGTAGTGGTCGAGCTCTGCACGCCCTCCTCCGGCAAATCCCGTCGACGGAAGGGCAGGGGCGAGGAGCTGCGCCGCTGCTGCTGGATTTGCGATTGGGAAAATGGGGAACGAGAGACAGAGCAGAGGAGAGGAGCGGCTTGGAGTGCAGCTGCCGACGGCGTACGACAACGGCGTCCTGTGGCGGCCCACACGCAGCGAAGAGAGGGCTTGGCGCGGCGACGGGGCGACGGCTTGGGCGGGCGGGGCGACGCGGGCGAAGCGGTTGGGGACTTGGGGGCCGCGGCGGTGGGAGGCAAGGTGGGACCGGCGACGCCTTTAGCGGGCATCCTCTAGCTCCGCTCAGAGTAGCGGAGGCGAGGCCTTCCGCTTGCTTAGCGGAAAGGATAGAGGAGACCGGTGCAGTAGATTTTCCGCTATCCGCTTCCTCAAGGAAACGATAGCGTTGCCCAGTGCGGGCAGCCTAAGGGGCCGTTTGGCTCACCCCTCTAATTTTTAGCACCCGTCACATTAAAGAGAATCTTACTATTTAAACATATTTTTATTAATGTAATGACAAAAACTATGCCACGACCCCCCTCTAAATCACGAGACAAATCTAATGAGCCTAATTAATCTATATTTTACTACAGTGATGCTACAGTAACCATCGTCTAATCACGCTTTAATTACCCTCATTAGATTCGTCTCGCGAATTCTAGCGGAGTCCTGAAATTAGTTTCATAATTAAACTTTATTTGTAATCACAATATTCGTTACAAAAACCCTCTAAAATTTAAACCCTATGCGCCGAACGCACCCTAATTCAATGGCAAGCTAGCTAATTTCTTCGGCACATACAGGCTATATGCTAGCCTAGCTGCTTGCGGGCATGGTGAGCTCGCTTTCAGCTGCAAGGATCGGTGACGAGCATGCCGCCTAGCCCGAGAGAGAGACAGAGAGAGAGAGAGAGAGAGAGAGAGAGAGAGAGAGTTTTATTACGTCATCGATCAGGTTGTAAACTGCGCAAAGCATTGTGGGTGACGTACTGTTTAGTACTCGTCAGTGGTTTAATTTGGGTCCTTGGATTCTTTTCGATCAGTTAGTAATTAAACACCCATCGCCATCCATTCTGAACGAGCTCGGCAAAGCATGCAACAGCGACGCCTCGCCTGCTGCCGTCAATGCCAGCAATTGAGCCATCCTACTCCATCGCTGGGCCGGCGCGGCTACCAAACCGCTGTCAGAGCAAAGATCGATGGAGATCAGAAAACCCTTTCTTTAGGTACAGATGATCGCAACTGGTTTCGCATCTTGACGAGAAAATTAAACGCTCGATCGAAAATCTGAAATAGTACAAGCTAGCTAGCTCTTTAGAATTGAAATTTCTAGTACCAGCAAGCATGCATGCGCGCGCTGCGCCCGTTATTATTTGTGTGTACGCGTGCTCGTATAAAGTTGCAGATATATATGGATACTATATAATATCATGTTTACAATATAGTATTTTACGGATTTCATGAGTCACTGCGTGCATGGCATGCCACAAAGTGGGCGTAGAGTGGTAGGTTACGAGGGACAAGTAGCTGGAGGCTGCAGCCATGGATCCATGGCTTTTGTTTCTCATGCCATGCGGGTAAAGAAAGCAGCGTCTGCATGCCTGCATCGCGATTGGCGATGGCATGCACGCTCCGCCTTGATCTGGACCACTCATACATACAACCTCTCTCTCTCTCTCTCTCTCTCATATATGGGTTGTAGCTATAGCAAAGGTGCTTCTTTTCAGCAGAAAGGCCAGTTCTAACTGCCATAGACTTGCAGGTGACAAGCTTTGGCAATGTGCATGGTGAGAAGTAATGGTGGGCACCAAAGAAAAAAGAAAGGAACCTGATGAGGTGGTGGCCTGGCTGTGAGCCTGTGACCTGTGTGAAGAGGACCAAGCTAGCTAGCTAGTACTAGTGTGATATAGATGGGTCCTGGAGCTAGCTTCTCGGCGATGGAAGGTGGTTACGCTGCTACAAATATGCGGGCTTGTGATGTGCCTCACTGGAAAGCGAAGGGTACGTTACACTTTTTTTTTTTTGCAGCTACTACTGTTTTTCCTTTGGGGAGGAGCTAGTGTGCTCCATTTCCAGGAAGCGAATCTTTTCCGCTTATGAACAGGTTGCTCAAATCTTGAGGTTTGATGCGACCTTTCTTAATGTGCACATCATATCACAACTTGGTCAACTTATTACAGGTACCGGCCTGACTCATATCCTAGGCAGCCAAATCTCGATCTACCACTTGCATTCAGCTAGGAGCATGTAGTAGTATCATGTATGGGCTATAGATCTGCCAAAAGATTAAACGCTGATTCTAGGTTAATTAGTTAACCTCGACAAGCTCTTAATTAAATGAAAGGAAAGATTCGAGCATGCGTGTAATATCTTGATTCTTGAGTATGCAAATTTGTCTTATGTTCATGTTTGTTCTACACATGGCATCTTCATGTATGTCGACAGAAGACATGTATCTTTATGGATATGATGTTCTAGGGCTAGATTCACTATGCAAGCACAGGCGTGCTGGAAAGGAGAGGAGGAAGAATTCAAAGGAAGCACAGGCGTGCCCAAAATATTTTAATTTTAAGGCAGCAGTTTTTGTGGATCGATGGAATTCAAGATGAGAAGCTAGAAGTAGCACTAGCAGCAAGCTGAAGCCGCAGAAAGGCTCACGAGGAACGGTCCAAGATGAGAGCATTGGAAGCATAAACTAGCTAGTTACCATAGGCCTGTCCCTGAATTCCTGATCCTAATAACTGGCTGGCTCTCCTCCAGGGAATGCATGCATGTCTCGAACAACCCTTTTTTTTTCTATGAGCCCTGATTAAAAAATTTATTAAAAAAAGAGAGTCAAAGAATCACATACTCCTAGAAAAAGAAAAAAAATGAAAAAGCAGAGTCTATGAAGAAATTGAGTCTAGACAATGTTCTACCCTGAGTAAAACTTTACGTTTTGTCATGTCATTCATAATTTCATTTTTGCAGATACTCCATGGCATTAAATGGAGAGGTACCGCCGAGAAGAATGGAATTGCTTGGGATCTTTTGATTTGCCAGTGTAAAAATAAAATAAAATTAACTACATAGTTTGATTTCCATTTCCTCTAGCTTGGCAAAAAGAAAAAAACATTTCTAGCAAATTTGTCTTTATAATTCATAAATATTGACTTATTGTTATGAACTCGTCAATAGCGCGGACCAAAATATGTTTTGAACTCTTTTAAGTACATGGCCAATAAATACTCCTTGTAAAATGTGTGAACTAAGTTGGAAAATGACCTCATCATGTATATATGCATGGTTCATCTAAACTACAGGATGACAAGGACGATCAGCTCTTTTAGTCCCGTTGAATATGCCCTAATCTTATGCCGTCATATTAGCGGATAGGTAGCGCAAGAATCGGATCGAGTGTGTGCGTATTATTTAAGCAAATGTCCCTCTCCTAGTTTTTCATAGAAAATAATTCTGTTAACACTACTCCTAGGTGTATGTGCCATGCACAGCCGCGCTCATTGCTCGGTCTTGATCCTGTGCAGCTGTGCAGCCAATGCAAGCCGGCGCCTCTGCATTGTGTGCCGCACCCTACTCTCTGTCTCTGCAGACATGCATGGCATGCATCTAGTATTACTAGCCCTGCTAGCCAAAACCTACATATATAACGGCTACTACAACAAAAGGAAAAAGGAAAAAAAATAAACCAGCAGCAACTTGCTTGCCATGGACACCACTGCCTATCTGCCATGGATGTACATGGCCTTCGTTCCTCTATAAATATAGGCCCATTCCCATTGTCCATATAGCAAAGGTCCAAAGCTTCACACACGGCACAGTCTCATCTTTCCTGTTCTCTCTCCTCACTTGTTCTAAGTTTTTGTGTTCGTGTTCTTGGTGAATCGAATATCGGTTTTGCTCTTATGAATTTTCTTGAATCTCTTCCTGTCTTTGTTTTCTCTCTAGGCAACCTCTGTTTTTTGTTTTAAGGTATTTGTCCTTCTTGTAAGTGTTGGGATAAGAAATTTCCTTGAGACAAAAAAGGGGGATAGAGGAAGGGATGGGTGATGCTGGATGCGACACAAATGATGTTCATGTGAATGAGTGAAGCTGCCAGCATGATCTAGCTTTGATTTTTACCGTTTGGCACGCATACGTGTGTGCTAACATGGGCATGTAAATCATTGTTAGATCATGCATGACAGCCTCATTTCTTCACGATGTTGGGCATATACAAATCTCTGGCTTCGGAGAGGTTGGGTGAGCTTTTGTTCATGCTGGTTTGCTCCACATCTGGAGAGCACATCCATGGTGGAGCAGTTAGTATTTCTGCTTCGGTGAGCATCACTAACGTACTCGCTCTTTACAGCTCATTGTTCATGTAGTAATTCTGAAATGAAATTGCCTAATCTTTCTAATAATCATAGCAATCATATCTCATCAGTTAAGTATCCGTTAATCAGTTGAAAAAGAATCATGTTTGGAGTAGAATAGAGCATAGTTTAGTGACCCTACCTTCTAGCTACCTACCTAACTGTCTCTTCTCTTTGATTCTTCTAGATCAAATGTCTGCTTAAAAGTCTAACAGAATCACTTTGCCACTGTACTACTGCACAATAAACAAATATGTAGATGATTATTTGATAGCTACATGTACCAAAGTTCTAGCTTGTTATACATATGATTCTGCTTTCAGTCTGATAGCTAGTACTGTTAATGTTGATGAGTAGATCTGGATGCTGTCATATCTTCTCTTTCTGGAAGAATATTTTCTTGGGGAAATAAACGATGGTAGCAAAAAAAAATTTGAAATTGCTTGCACTCCAATCATATAGTACTATCTAGTAGCATGAGTGTGTTGAGCTCACATATCTAGCTCAAAAGATCCATCTGACATTGTTCATATTTTTTTTTCTACTGAAATATGATCTATAGCACAGTAGCATAATTTTGTGTTTTCTTATCCGTCATGTATATATGCCTATGCAATAATCATAAGCATACTCTACTAAATGTAGGATCATGTTTTTATTGGCTGTATAACTGTAGAACATCTACCTAAAGAAAGAGTCTCGATTTTCCTGAAAGGCTAGCTAAGTAGGAGTTTATATGAATGGATGGAGCCAATTCCAAGCCCAAGGAAGCTATAGCCTATAGGCACCCAAGTGGTATTGTTCTCACTTTCTTAGCTTCCAAAACCCGCCACGCGTGATAAATTGAGGATGCACTGGCAGTTCGTTAATAACTGTAAGTGTGGGCGGATACACATTAGTGAATATACTAGATGCCATGGCTTGTTTCATTTGGGCAAAAGAAAGAACTAGGGTAAAACAGTTGTTGCAAACTACACAACTCCAGCTGCGTCACACTCTCCCTATCTCCTTCAAGTACACCATGGGATAAGGCTTATCGCTTGTAACAAACTTCGTACGAAAAAGAAATTTCGAAGGGAAAATAAATCCAAAATAGAGAGAACAATTCCCAATCCCACCGCTTGGTCTTCTATATATCCCCGTCACTCATCTCTCTCCCCATCTCTCTCCATGGCTCTTATCTGCTTTCATGGGCTCTACTGGTGCACCACAAGTTGGTGAAGCTGCCAGCATGATCTGATGGAATTCCCTGATTCCTCTGATGAGGGGAGATAGGAATCCATCGAAGAATTAGTCAGGTCATGCTGTAGTTTCATCTGCTGGTGGGAGCACATCGTAAACCCTAGCAGTACATCAATCCGCCGATGGATTGCATCTGGTTCTTGCAGGATGGTGCTGATGGCTTTGCACTTTGGCAGACAATTTTGCGAGTTCAGGATATTCAGGTCAGATCGGCCATCTCACGTTTTGTTCCGTTTTGATGCTATGATTATGTGAAAGCAGATTCCTCAAATGAAATATCACTTCCTTGGATTTTCTTAACCTTATGTCTGCATATCTTTGTTTAGCATATTCTCAATTTCTTCTATCATTCATAGAACAAAATCAGATTTTCTTTTTCATGGGGGCCATTGAATTTAATCGATCTAAAATTTTGGGTCTTTCTCTTTCCTGACTATCTTTGCTCCTTATCAAAAGAACCAAGAACACTGCATTAAATCGTCGTATATACGCTGTTAGCTTGTGACTAACATCAGAGGAGAGGTGAAAGGGCTAAAACTGCTCGGTTGGAATCTTAACATTGTGAATCTAATCTGAATTATATATAACTTTTGGTGTATGAGATCTGATTCGTTCACTAATGTGCCATGGTCCAGTTTTACCATGGCGTAGGTACAGTGTACTTCTTGTCGTGCCCTCCCTGTTGTAGTTGCAGGTTTCTTCCTTTTGCAGAAGATTAGCAAGAATAAAATGATCAGGATTTCCTGTCCGATGTAGTAGCTGTATAGCCTGTATTGCTTACCAATTTACCATCATGCATATATTTCAAATCCTTATGAGCATACCGGACATGAGGGCCCCTACATTGGTGACACTGCTGATTTCCAATGCTTGTTGGGATGTAGTACTGTAGTTCAGGTTCAGTTACTTGCACATGAATGCAGAGCCGACTGGCTTCAGTATAGTTGCAGCTGAACGCAGGAATTGATCGGCCTGCGAGGATATGGGACATACTTTTTCACCAGTATGGCTTCTATACCATTCACTGTTCTATATCCTGGTAAGATAATGTTGACAGAATGATGTATCATGGTACCATGACAAGTGTGTGTATGATCTCAATCCTTCTGCATAAGGAACAAGAATTTTTTCTTCCTTTTTTGATGGGAGGAGAAAAAGTTGGGACAAAGGACAACGAGATGCGCGGATAGAAAATTTCCAGTGATGCTTGCTTGCAAGATATGCCTACAATACACGAGTACTACAGCTGAAATGATTGCCACCTTTGGTTGAAGGATGAAATATTTGTACATCCTTTCGTGCATGATTGCCCGGCTTTTTCTCCTCTTTTGGGGTCTGTACTATGGGGTGGATATTCACCCAGCCTCCGTTTTTCCACACGCAAATCAAATCAAATCAAATGTCTATCTTGATTTATCCTGGCAGACTAGGACGACTCTCTCTCTCTCTCTCTCTCTCTGAAATTAGTCTAGGACGACTCTCTCTCTCTCTCTCTCTCTGAAATTAGTTGCAGTTTTTGTTGGCATCTCTAACCACCACCCTCCCATGACATGGCCGGGCATCGATCCAAGTACTGCATGTCTGTCACAACGCATGGTCCCTTAGGAAGATTCATGGGCCACACCACACACACACGCATACACCACCACATGTGCATCAATGCAAAGGTCCAAGCCCTCCTTTATGGCGACTTGGTTGGGCAGCCGGTTTGTTACAAGATGCCCACAGGCTTGTCCTTTCCAATGTTCTTTTTTGATGCGTATGTGCATCTCTGCAACTTTCAGAGCTTGGAGGACGCACCCGTCTTGCCCATCCCTTCGCCTCCGATCCCCATCACAACACGCGTGCAATTTCAGTAGTTTCTGGTGCCGGTTATCTCATGGATGAATGATGAAATTTGTTGTTGTTGGTGGTGCCGTGGAGTGCCGGCCATGCAATCGTGTGGCTCCAAATTAAAATTGCCGGCCGGCGCTGGTGATGATCACGGATTCTCTCTCGTCCGTGCATGCCTTGGCTTCGTCCGTAACCGCCGTCGACGTCGTCTTTCTCAGAATATTTTCGTTGTGCGTGAGTCAAGGATTACATACGTGTGATATGTATTCTTTCCGTACCATGTCGACGGATCACTGTCATCCTAGCTAGTTGATTTCGTTTTGTTATGAGGTCGTACGTATGTTTCAACTATTCACCGCTGCATGTGTCGCAAAATATTTGGATCGTCCTTGTGGACACTGTATTATTTGACTTCTAATGGAGAAGAATATTTTCGAAATACAGTGATACAACTTTTATTATTGGTGGTACAGGTACTCAAACTTTTACCACTCATCTATGTAAGCTGCTCCATTTTTTCTATACGAACAGTGTACAAAGGTTGGCGTCTGCAATATACTTTTCTACTTCTTTTTTTTTTGGGAACCACTTCTTTTTCTTTAGTGTCGCGAAATCATGCGGCCGTCATCGTGGTAAAGTTGGACCGGGCTGGCTCCCAAATGCTAGTTAGCACGCTAGCACTTGGTCCACAAAGGATCTAATCAACCGCTGCATGTGTCGCAAAATATTTGGATCGTCCTTGTGGACATTGTATTATTTGATTTCTAATGGAAGAAGAATATTTTCGAAATTCATTGATACAACTTTTATTATAGGTGGTATAAGTAGCTCAAAATTTGACTGAGCTATGTAAGCTGTTCCATTTCTATACGAACAGTGTACGTGGGTTGGCGTCTGCAATATACTTTTCTACTTTTTTATATTTTTTTTCATCTTTTTTTCTATTATCTTAATCTTTCCTTTTTTTCTCTCTCTAAACTTTGAAAAAAGGGAGCCCTTCCAGAAATAGTGTGGCCCGGGTGGGCCGCTGAGTGGGTTTGGACCAGCGAAATCATGAGGCTGTCATCGTGGTAAAGTTGGACCGGCTGGCTCCCAACATCCACAAAGGATCTAAACAGCCCACTAAAGAAGCAGCCCATTCAACTGCCGCTGCCACTATAACCCATCAACACAAGTGAGTTTTACGATCTTTCTTTTTGTCATATTCAACATTTTGTTAGTCATGGTCATATATTTTCTTAAGAAAAAGTTGGCTCAACGATTTAGAATAAAGAAGAGAACGTTTTCTTCACAAATGTGACCAACACAATCAAATATGATTTGTATCTTTGAAATGTTGAGTGTATTCAAATAATGTGTTCAATACTTCGAAACCCTTTATTCAACATTTTGAATAACCTAGCGTAACAAATTTGTAAAGCTAGTAAAACATGTATTATGAGTTGAAATTTGTGCCCTCAAATTGTTGAAATGGAATATTTAATTTTTTGAAATATATTAATATTGGATCTCATTTTGGCATGATGGTCAAGCGGACTTAAAAACGGATGCACGGCTTGGAGAAACAATTGCCAAGATAGAAAATCAAGCAAAATCTTTATGGTTGGTTGGAGATGAGACAGTAATTTGAGGTTTAAAAGCTGGCATGCAGGCCTGGAATTAGTAATGATGTAGTGTTATAAGGGACTGCAAAAGCACCAGCTTGATTTGTAGGCGCAGCTAGAGCCAGAAGAAGTACCGGGACAACCAAATTTTCATCATTTGATTTGTTTGTTTATAAATATATCTAACATTTCACTTTTTAAAGCTTTACTAAATATATATTCCATCCTCCTGGCGTCGTCTATCCAATGGAGTTCTTGGGGGCATATGCTCCTCACCCCCTCCGTCCAAAGATGACATGCTCTTCATTGTGTTTTCTGTGATTTCTATAAATTCAATCAACTTTCACAACATGATAAATTCGATCAACTATCACTGCAATATGTCAATATAGCATCTCTTGAATCTTGGGTTGTTTGCTCATATAGGACATTGATGGTTGTTAACACACAAACGATGCGCGCGCACAAAATAAAGATCCTGTTGTCCTATGGACGGGGACCGTCTCGTCTAACGGAAGGGGACAATGTCACATCAACAATTTCAAGAGAAAGTACCAGTAAAATAAAGCGGGCTTAACAGTAACGGAAGGGCCGTTGGATGCACACCATGTAAACCCCAATGCCTCAAGGGCAACTCGTTCTTGATTTAGTCGTAAAATATCATGCCTTTGTAAATAGTACTCCCTCCGTTTATAATTATATGACACTGTTGACTTTTTCGTTGAACTTTGACCAACAGCAGTTAGTTAGGTGACATGTTACTAGCAGGAACAACAGGGAGGACTGCTGAACCTGGCGACGCTCTCTCGCGGATGGGTGCTCTCGCGGCGAGGCGCGGGGCAACCCAGCTAGGGTTTCCCCGACCGCCGCCGCCGAACCCTCCCCCGGCCCTCAGCCGCCCAGCCCCGCTCTCCACTTTCCCCAAGCCCCTCCCCTCCAACACCAAGCGAATCCCGACATCCATCCTCTCGTCCTCGGTCACCAGACGCCGCCGCAAGCTCCGGTCGCCATCCCCTTCATCAACTCTGTCCCGGGGCATGGATCTGCCGGTGGTGGTCGTCCCCATCATCAACTCCCCATCCCCTCCGTCCCTGGGCGTGGATCTGCAGGTCGCAACTGTCGTTGGCGTTGATGCGCCATGGCTTGGCATGGATAGCAACAGGGAGGACCCCCGTTGTGCGTTCTGGGAGCCCCAGGCTTCTGTCCGCTCTGCCATCGCCTGGGTCGGCCACTTCCTCGCCGAATCTTGCAGATTCGCTGACCGGCGCTACCCCCTTCATTGATCCGTTGGTCGCAAGGTGCACCTCTACGCCTCCCTCAGATCTGCTTGAGTTTGGCCTCCGGCAGGACGACGGGGTGAAGGAGACGCCCCCCCCCCCCCCCCCCCGGTCGCCCAATCCCAACATCGTCATCATCAACCCCTGCAGTCCAAAACACACAATAAAGGGCTGCCCCCGAATCTGCTGCAGGTGCTGACTCCTCGTCAGCGGACTCACTCACTCCTGAGATTCAATTGCATATTGCTATTGATGTGCTTTACCGTTTGGACATGGCACAAGAGAAAAGATCTCTGTCGTTGAAGGAGCAGGACCTCTGTGAGTTTCTGAGGGCGTGTTTGGATTGCTGCATATGGGCCGGCCTGGCTCCCGGGATGCAGGTTTGGGTTGATTGGATGCCTGCACGTGGAGTTGGGCCTGGCCCTGGGGATGCAAAACGCGTCCGCGAGCCTGGCTCCCGGGAAACGCAAATGAAATCCGTTTCCGCGCGGCCAGGCTCGCGCGGGACGCCCTCGCGCGCGCGGCGGCCACGAAAGTTGGCCCGCGCGGTGCAAGGCGCGCAAGCGCGGGAACCCTAGGGTCACCGCCCGCCACTCGCGCCATTTTGCTCGCGTTATATCTCACACCCACCGCCTCCCTCGCCATTCTCGCCCTCGCGCTCCCGCTCCCGCTCCCGCCGCTCACCTGCGCTCTCGCTCCCGCCGCTCTCCTCTCTCTCCATCCTCATCTCCGACCGCTCTTCTCCCGGTGCCGGTGACGAGTCGCGCTGTCCCCTCCCTCTTCCTTTCCTTCTCATTCCATGGTGATGGAACCCTAACCACCCGTCGATTGTGTGCAGGTTGGGGGTCGATTTGGTGGACGTCCTCATCTCCGGCAGTGAGGTAAGTTTGATTCGGCCCCAGATCTGCTTTTCCCCATCGATTTCTTTGTTATCCCGATGGAAGATTGACGGTGGCCTATTTTGCTTGCAGGGTTTGGTTGGATTGAAGGTAAAGAGGCAAGATCTTGTGGTTGTTTGCTTATTCCTGTTGATATCTGTTGGTCTTTGGTGCTGGAGAGCTTGTGGTAACAAGGACTGTCCCCCTCCCTCTCTCTATTCCTCTATGTCATGTGATGAATTTGTTTGCATTTGTGCAATATGATTTGTTGCCATTTCGAACTGAGCACATGTCCTTGTCGATGATAAAAATGACCACTCATATGTATATGCTGAGCACATGTTCATGCTGATGATGCTTGTTTATTTTAGTAAAAGGTGAAATCTGAACACATGTCCCTGCCAATGATGTGTTTTGATATGTACATCGATAGATACATGAACATGATGTACTGTTTTGATATTGCTGCTTATTTTGATGTCTTCCTTTGGTTCTGATGCATCGTTTTTGTTGTCTGTTTAGATGGGTCCGGTGGAACAAAGACGCATGATTGTTGTTAAAGCTGCTGCTTTTGTTACTGTCATTTATGCCTGGTTGATGAGTAGGCTTAGAATGGGTTCTGGTAGCACTGGTAGGATTACATATGCTCCTTTGAGTGCCATGGATGAGGAGCGCCAAAAGAACTTAGACAAAATTTACAATTGTGATGATATTGAATGTGTGAACATGCTGCGCATGCGTCGAGCTCCCTTTTTTACCCTCTGTAACCTACTGCGTGAAAGAAATCTGCTGAGGGATAGTATCCATAGCTGTGTAGAGGAGCAAGTTGCAATGTTTTTACATGTTGTTGGGCATAACCAAAGGTTTAGAGTGATCCACACCCACTGGAGGAGGTCAATAGAAACTGTTAGTAGGTATTTTAGGGAAGTGCTTTATGCTATTGGTGAGCTGAGGGAGGAGATGATACGGCCACCAGGGAATGAGACACCTAGTAAGATCAGAACTAGCCCAAGGTTCTATCCATACTTTAAGGTAATTAAAATTAAACATTGAATTGCCAATAACTGAATTTTGTCATGTGCATAATGTGAGGGCATTCATTTCATATGTTGTAGGATTGCATTGGTGCAATAGATGGAACTCATATTTATGCTAGAGTTCCAGCAAAGGTTGCTGCAGCATTTAGGGGCAGAAAGCACTACACTACACAAAATGTGCTAGCTGCTGTTGACTTTGAGCTCAGGTTCCTATATGTGCTAGCTGGATGGGAGGGATCTGCACATGATGCCCACATTCTAGCTGATGCAATAGAGAGGGAAGATGGGTTAAGGGTTCCACCAGGTACTTAGCTGATGTATAAAGTTGTAGATAAACTTGTTAAGAACTTAACCAATAGGACTCATCCTGCCTAAATTTTTTTTAGGGAAATTCTACTTAGCTGATGCTGGCTATGCATGTCGACCTGGATTCCTCCCTCCATACAGGGGCACTAGATATCACTTGCAAGAATATGGTGGCAGGAACTACCCAACAAATGCTAAAGAATTAACCTGAGGCATTCCAGTTTGAGGGTGTCGGTTGAGAGGGCTTTTGGGGCATTGAAGGGGAGGTTTCGAATTTTAGACAACAAGCCATATCATCCTTACAAGACTCAAGTTAAATTAGTTCTTGCGTGTTGCATCCTGCATAATTGGATTATTGGGTTTGGGCAAGATGAAGTCATTCCTGAAGAAGCTACTTGGGAACCTAATGACAATGGCAATGTTGCTAGTGATGCTGTCCCTTTAGATGATAATGCAGCCTGGGGTAGTAAGAGGGATGAAATGGCTAATTTGATGTGGAATCACAGGGGTACCTCCAGGGTCTAGTGTTTCTGTGTTGACTTATTTGTGCTTGTGACATCCCAGATGTCTCCTTTATTTTTTTTTCTATCCTGCTACAACATCGAGTTGAGTTGAGCACTTGAAGAATTCAAATGTTCTATAAAACAATTGATGAAAATATGAAAACAATGCAAATTTAAGTGAAATTTTAAAAAGAAGTTCAAGAATTTGAACATAACAATGTGTAATCAAAAATTTATGGGAAATATGAAAGCTAAATAAAATCTACTAAAAATTCTAGAGACAATTGCATCTAGGAACTCATCCAAATAAATGAGACAAGCTTAAAGTTTAAATAAATTATTTGAATTCCAAATTTAAATTTCTAAAAGTTTACATCAAACAAAGTTGTCCAAGGACTCACAGTAAAAATCTGGAGGTTTTTCAGAAGTTGTTTAACCCTTTGATTGCAAATTACAAGAGATAGGAAAATCTGTAGAAAAAGGAAAAAACTGCGGACCCACTCGCCAGCCTCTGTTTCCCTGCTCTTCCTCATCCTCAGCAGAACGAGCAGAGTGCATGAACGCCACGCAGCACACAGCTCTCCAGCTCGACGCCTCGACCCTTCTGCCGACTGAGGATAGGAATGCGTCGCCCGTCGTCTCTTCATCCTTCTTCCTCAGTTGCGTAGCTCTCTTGCTCTCTCTCTTGTTCGCAAACACCAGGAGCACGCCGCCATGGCCGCTGTCGACTGAGCGTCGTCGTGCCGCCGCCACAGCCCACCTCTGCTCGAGTTCAAGCCATCCACGAGTGCACCTCAACCTCCTCTAGCTCCAGGAACAAACCACACTCGAAACCGTGGACGGATTAGAGAGTATTTCGAGTTTTTCTCCGACGACCTCGCCGGTGACCCTCATCCATCTCGTCGGCGATTCCCGCTTCTCCGGTGAGAAATATTGCAATTACTCGCATTTTAAGCTTCCTCATATACTTAGTCATCCATTTGATTCATCTATAGTTCCACTCCACCACCTAAACCGGTTGATTTTGAGGATATCTGGCCGCCGTCTGTACCTCTGTTCTGAGGAAGATGACGATGGCAATTTCGTAAATAACTCGAACTTGTTCAAAAATCATTCAAACTTCAAAAATCGATAACTAAAGCTACAGATGTCCAAAAATTGCAAACTCAATTTTGTTGTGTTCCTCTCACTGATATCTATCCAGTGATGTCAGTTTTGAACATTGTTCATGAGTAGTTTTTCCTGAATAATTTGTACATGGTAAAACCTAATTAATTCATGGTAATTAATTTAGGCAGGGTAAAAAGGCCAACTCAGGTTTGTTAGAACCCATTTGATACCCTCTGTTCACTAGTACCAGCTATAACCCCTGGTTCTGTAAGAGGAACCTTGTAAGAATTTTACAAGCTATACACTAGATAATTCATAATAAATGATTTACATATCCAAAAATTGCAAACTAGGGCTTGTTGGAATCCTTGTGACATGCCCTTCACATTGGTCTATGATGTTCATCTGGCTTCTGTAAAAGAGAACTAATTATGAATTTCTCTTTGATAAACTTGTCATCTTCTTAATAAATATATTAATCATCAAATAGTCTTGAGCTTGTGCATGCCTATTGTTTAGGTGAGCATCTACCACCATACTGTTGGGTCTGGTTAGAACTGTTCATTAGATTTTTGTAGGGATTATTTCTTGTTATGAGTAGATTTGCTATCTACAATAATTCTTTTAGGCATAAAATATGGAACCTTGGGTTTTGAATTCTTCATGCATGTTAGTAACTGTTAGTAAATCATTCATGCTCAGAAGTGCATCAAAAAGATTTATAATGAATCTTTAAGTTACTTTTATGATAAGATAATAAGTTAATTAATGGAAGTCAATGAAGGAAATACTTCAGACTAAAATAATACAAATTTCATCATAATTTCAGAACTGTACTTCACACTCCAAATCTGAAACCATTTCACTTTCATTGCATCACATGTTGGATGATACCTTCTTTGCATTCGCCATTTGACATATACCATATCTTAGGGAACGAGCAAGTCGAAGTTGAAGGGGATATTCAACAGGGTCACTCCTCTCAGGAGCAGGAAGTCGAAGTCACTAACTTAGCTGTTAAGAGTCAAGGCAAGCCCCAGTTCATTCCAAACCCTTTACAAATTTTCCCTTTCTAGAGATCATAATGTAGAAAGTATAGAATGATTGTGCACTTAAGTTGTAGGAGTTGAGTGAAACCCACCTGCATGATATCCAAATGTCCTATGTTGCTATGTGTCTATCCTAGTAATTCGGTAGAATGTTTGCTATGCTTAGTTAAAGTATTTCGTATATATATCAAGTATGGCTCCTGTGATTAAGAATTGAATCACTAAAGAGAAGATAAAGAAAGAGTTTATGTTATTTGTTGAGACCGAGCAGGGGCATTGCATGTGTAGGATGAATTGAGAAGTCTGGGACTTCACGGTGGTAGCCCTGCCTAGTCGATTAAGGACCGATTCGTTGTTGGCCCCTTGATCAAGCATTGAACGTACCGAGTACATACTAGTGTAATGGGGACTAGTAAACTGACGTAGCATGTATGGTGGCAAGGTGGTACGGTACCCGGTACAGGTGTATTGGGCAGGTTCAGGCCATGGGAGGTACGAGGTACCGTTGGTGGGACGGCTGCCCAATCTCTGAGACTGGACCCGTGCTGGTTGTTTACTGTCTTGCGAAAGGTTGCCGTATATGACCATCTTGAGTGGTGCGTATACGTCGTGTATCGGGTTTTCTCAGCTGGTGTAAATCGATTGCAATCGCTGTCCCTCGCAGTAATGAGTACCCACTTGTGATTTGCGCCTTCACGTAGCACACAATAATTGATGATGATGCTTATGCTGGATGGTATGATGGATTACTGTTACTATTACACTGCTACTTATTATTCATTTCAGTTATGTTCAATTGCCTGTTTTACATCTATATACACTTATGCTTCTGTTTAATGAAGATAAAACTTGGCTAAAATGTTGCTAGAGAAGATTATTTCTGCTTAAGTGCGAGTCCTTTATAAATAAGCCATCCCTTTTGAGCCTTTGCATGTCTAGGAGTCATTTGACGGGTAAGACTTGCTGAGTACTTAGTACTCAGGCTTTGTGCCTTTGTTGTTTTCAGGCATTAATTGGAGTTCGATCTGCCGCCGCAGTAAGTTGTGTGATGCTAGTGTGGTAACCCAATGGGCTTGGGTTATTGCTTTTGCTGTATCGTGAGAGTACCTGTAGTTCTCGTGTATCTATTCGTGTTTTGCAAACTTGTCGTTCGCTTCCGCTGTATCTTGACACTTATTTATGTAATATTAATGTAAAATATGGATCGAGTGCTTGTATTATCTCGTGTCTGCTTAAACAGCACCGTGGGACAAAGATCCTATGGATCGGGCTGTCACAGTGCTGTTGTAATCTTTCTTTCTGTTGTTGTTGACTGAGGCAAGGGACAAGTGTGATGATGTAATATTTATTTCTGCTGAGGCATTGGACATGTGCTGTGATGATTAAGTACTGTTAATTTTATTTGTAACTTGAGACTTGGGCATGTGCAATGATGATTGAGTTATTTCAGGCTTTGTTGTAGTTGTGCTGTGATGATTATATCATGCATTTTAACTGAGGCATTGTAGTTGTGCTGTGATATCATGCATTTTAACTGAGGCATTGTAGTTGTGCTGTGATGATTATATCATGCATTTTAACTGAGGCATTGTTGTTGTGCTGTGATGATTATATCATGCATCTTTTTTATTGCTCTGAGGCAATGGCTGACTGACATACATAGGGGATGGCTGAGTTTGTTGGTTCTGAGGCAGCTCCTGCTGCTGCTGAGTTTGTTGGTTCTGAGGCTGCTCCTATTGAGGTTGTTGGGGATGTTGCTGCTTCTGGTGAGGCTCGTGGCAGAGGGGCCATGCGCTGGACCAGTGCCATGTCTGGTTTTGTGCTTCGCCGAATGTGCCAGCTGATATCCACTGGTGTGAGAACTGATAAAGGGTTCAAGGAGGTGCACTTGAACCAAGTTGCCAAGGTTTTGCAGGAGTTCTGTGGCACTGATGTCACTGGAACTCAAGTTTACAATCATCTGCGCAAATGGAGGCAGAGATGGATGAAGGTGTCCAAGCTCAGAGAGCTGAGTGGTGCCAATTGCGATGAGGACTTGTTCATGATCAGTCTTGAAGAAGAGCACTACAAAGGTCACATTAAGGTATGTAATGTTACCATTTCTTTATTTTGGTTAATGATTTAGGTTGGCAGTGCAAACTAATTTGAGTACTCACTGTGTTTTGTGATTATTTTTGTATAGGCACACCCTAAGGATGTTGAGTACTTGAACAAGCCAATTGAGAACTACAAGCAGATGCAGATGATCTTTGGGACAGGCTTGGCAACTGGAAAGTATGCTATGGGATCCAATGAGCCATTGGGCAATCCCTTTTCTGACTCTGCGAGTGCTATCAAGTCTGAAACATTTGAGGATAAGGCTGCTAGAGCCATTGATGATCTTGCTCAGTTCATGAGTGATGCAGCTAAGGATGGAAGGGAGGTTACAAATTCAACCACACCTGCTGCTCCTGGTGCCAAGAGGAAGAGGACTGCCCTCAGTGAGGAGGACAGTGTTGCTCTCTCTAGCATGACTGATGCTGTCAAGGATGTGGCAGCTGCTATTCGTGAGACCAAGGTTGAGGTGTTGAACCCTGACCTCTATGGTTCAGTCATGTACATGCCTGGCTTCACTGAAGAGGCTCTCATTTGTGCCTTCTCTCATCTGGTGGACAACAAGGCTCAGGGTGATGCATTTGTCAAGATGACTGAGGCCCACCGTGTTCTGTGGCTGAGGACCTTCCTTGCCAAGCACTACTACGTCTAGAACTCCTTACATGCATACTGACTGATCCTTCTTTTGTGGAGTGAAGCTCCTCCTCGGCTGCTTTCTCCTTCTTTTGTGCAGTATTTTGTGCAGGACAGGCTGACTGGAGCTGGCAACAAGTGGCTCCCTTCTTTTGATTGCACACAACTTCATTGTTGTGCATTACTCATGCTGTTCTTAGTTGGTTCATGGCTTATTAGGTTCTAGTATTTCTGTGGCACAAACATTGATCCTGATGATCTGTGCCACTGGCACATGCATTTGATCTGTGATGATGTATTTGATCAGTCAGTTAGATTGCCTATGATGTGATGAACATGTGATCATTTGGGCTGTTATGTCAAAGACTTAATTTCTTATTTGCATGCTGTTATGCCAATGATTATTTGTTTCTGCATGATCTGAGCACAATTGCAATGCCTATGATCTTTCCTTACAATATTGCATGCTCTGAGCACAACTACAATGCCTATGATGTTTTTCATACAATATTTGCATCCTCTGAGCACAACTTCATTGCCAATGATCTATTTTGTTTACTGGTGAACTGATCTGAGCACAAATACAATGTCTATGATGTACTTGCTTATCTGATCACTCACATTTTCATTGACAATTTTAGGATTCCAATTATGACTTGGTATGTTGTTTATTGTGGCCGCAAAACTGGAGTTTTCTCCACCTGGAAGGAATGCCATGCCCAGGTTGATGGATTCAGCGGAGCTTGCCACCAGAAATTCAAGACAAAAGCTGAAGCTATGGCGGCATTCAAGGATGATCCTGGAGCTGATTTTGTACCAGTCAATGAAAAGAAGATGTTCTCATAGAAGGATGTAATAATAGTAGTTCAATTCATAATCATTGTAATATTAATCTCATTCTGTGTTTAATCAGTTGCAAGTGCAAGTGTATTGTGTATGAGTTGTAGGCAAATTCTGGGTGGTAACTTCACCATGTCTCATGCTAGAGGTTCTCAAACTTTTTACATTCAGGCAACCAAACACATGCATCTGTTTCTCTGTTTCAAATTTCTGGTGCAATGCAGGCAACCAATCAGCTGTTGCACTCATCCTGCATCTGGTGCAGGCAACCAAACTAAGGCCTGTTGCATGCGCGTAGCCTGTCTGGGCGTGGCCTGGCTGGGAGATACGAGCCAGGCTCCCCAGGGCAGCAATCCAAACACGCCCTGAGGGCTCAGGTCGTTGCTTTGCAATTGGAATTAAGGGTGCAGGGAGTCGCGGATCCACCCCCTACCATGGAGCCCTCTGGTCGCAGGCCGCCGGAAATGGATGTTGATTGCGTTGTGCCTACCCCAGTTGCCATCCATGCCCCGGTCGTCTCGGTTCCTTCGCTCGTGGAGCCTACTCCGACTCCTCTGTGTCTCTCCTCTTCCCCTCCCCCTCCCTATCCTGTCTTTCTCTCTCCCGCGGGCAGCTCCTACCCGCCATGGTCGCTTCAATGGTCGTCGTCGTCATCTTTCTCTCTTGCTTCGCGGAAGGCATGGGCCGGGGGCTGGGTCTCCGCGATCAGGTTGCCGTCGCCTTCTGTCGTGGCGGCCGGATCCCAGCGTTGTGGAGGGAGACTCGGGCGCGGCGGTGCCGTCACTCGGACCCGGTCGCCACTGCCCCACCCCTACTTGGGCCCTATTGTCGTGACCACCATGGTCGGGTCGCCGCCTCTTGCTTTGGCGTCCGACTCCGATGGGTGCCTTCGATGGGGTTGCGAGCGTGGCGGCGCCTCCGCGGACCAGATCCAATCGTTGTTGTCGGAACTCGAGTGGTCGCTGCCGCCTCACCACTTCTCTGGCTTGGTCGCTGTTGCATCTGTGGCAGCCGTAGCTCGTGCTCAAGCTGTGAAGCCTACCGCAGCTAGGTGTTTGCCGTTGGCTCAGCGCCTAGCAGCCATACATGGAGTACCCACAAGGATCTACGTCAAGCGCAAAGCACGACACGGTGCAGTAGTCGCCTGCATCCAAGCCAAGGCGTGTCGTGCTAATGATGGACCGGTGGTTGTGGCTCAGTATGCTGGGCAGAAGGTCGTTGCCAGGAAGTTCATCATGCGGTCGTGGACGGCCAGGGCAGTACTGTCGCTTTCGTCTTACTCTGGTGGTTTCGCCAAGGCCAATTCATGGAAGGTCGGTTTGCTGATGAAGACTACAAAGAAGATAGCTTGGAGAGTTCCCACAAAGTCGTCTACGGTCTTCGGCACTAGGATGTGTAGGGGAGTAGTGCTCTTTCTTATGTTGTTGTGGGTTGTGTGTGTTCTAGATTTCCTTGTATTGTTGGTCGGCGGTCGCTTTTCGTACCGCGAGTAGTCGCCTTAGGTCTCGGGTGTGTGCCGCTACTTGGTGTCTGTACCAAGTTGGTGGGTCGGTCGTGTGTGATGTTGTAAAACTCTCTTCTTCTTAATGAAATACGTGCAATGCGCGTTCTAGAAAAAAAAGAACTTTAACCAACAATATAGATTTAAATATTTACTTTTCGAATGTTAAATGAATATCATTAGATTCATCATCAAAAGCACTTTAAAGTTAACTTATACACTTAGCTATTTACATAAATATTTTGAATAAGACGAATGGTCAAACGTAACGAAAAAAGTTAACGGCGTCATATATTAAAAAACGGAGGAGTACTAAATAGTAAATAGCATTGAAAGAAGAACACACCAGCACTTTCTGAGGAACTCCGTTGGTGCAAGAGGAGATTCTCTTCACTCTTCTCACACTAGCACAGAGGCGGCGACCTCACCGGACCAAACAAATCGAACCAGGCGCTTCTAGGCTCTAGCTTCTCTCTGCTCCTCTCTCGTCTTGCTCTTCTCTGCGACTCTGCCTGCTGCGTCGTGCTTCGGCCCCTACTCCAGCCAGACGCTGCGTCGTGCTTCGGCCCCTACTCCAGCCAGACGTCCGGCCGGCTCCATGTTTGTAGGAGCAGAATCAGGTGCCAAATGCATTTATCCGTGTAAATTAAGGCCTGTATGACAGTATGTGTGTGGTTTGTAACTGATTGCAAGGGCAGCTGTGTAAATTAAGGATGTGCAGAAGCTGCTATCCTTAAAGCGTGAAGACGAGCAGCTGCAGGCAGCTCTGATCCGGAAGTGAACAGAAAGTGGTAGGAGGGTGAACTGATGGTTATTTGGTTCAAATTCACAACGTTAGCAGTTGGTACAAGTTACAAGGTGCTGCATTTCGGAACGTTTTCGTTTCACTGTTTCCAAATCTTTTTCGGTCCAAACTACATGGAACATGTGCTTAGTCGGATTAAACCATAGAAACAAAACTCACTCTTGCGTCAGAACTGAACAAAAGGAGAAAAGAAACTCAAAGATTTCTCTGCTCCACGCATACCCCACACACATACATACAAATCACAATACACCATCACGGCATCACCACCATTTTAATCTAATCTCAGCTCTAACAAACTGAAAGCTACATGATCCCTGCTGTGGTCAGTCAGTCACTTCCTCACTAATCACCACCACCAGTCCACTACCTTGCACCGAACGCCAACGCTTGAACGGCATCGATCAGGCGGCGAGGCGTTTCCTGCCGTCGACGATGCTGAGCAGGCGCGCGACGCCCTTGGTCCACATCTCGTACTCCGTCTGGCCGGCGCACTCGAACTCGATCACCCGCTCCGCCGTCCGCAGGCCGAAGTAGCGCCGGTGCTCGCCGCCGTCCAGCAGGTGCCGCCCCGGCCACGCCGCCACGTCCCTGCACACGTCCACCACCACACCTGCACAAGGGCACGGACCAGCGTCAGTGGTGCCAGTGTCACCGGCGCCATGGCCGGCATGTGGAGTGGAGCTTGCAACACTTACTCTTCTTCTTCTTGGTGATGGTTCCTCCAACGTGCCTGCTCTTCATCTTCAGCATCACCAGACCGTTCCGGTTGATGTACACGGAGGCAACCTTCCAATGCAACGCTCCTACGCACACAAGACGATCAGCATCGTCATCGTCGTTAGCAAGAGCAGCGTAGCGACGCTAGTAACATTCAATTTATGGCGCGAACCAACCGCGGAGAATTAGAACACACTCTGAATCATGGCGCGAACAGAAACAGTACCTTTGCGTGTGCGCTTGAGGAGCTGGGTGCCACGGGCGAGCAGCTCCAGCGTGCAGTTCCCCAGGAAGGTGTTCTCCTCGGCCGGCACGAGCTCGTCGCCGAAGCTGCTGCTGCTGTGGCTGCTCTCCAGCTCCCTGTGCTCCAGCTGAAGAAGCTGCTTGTTGTTGCTGCGGCCGCCGTTGTACCTGTCGCCGTGGCGTTGGTGGCCGCCGCCGCCCATGGTGCCCTTCTCGACGGGGATCACCGCCGCGACGTTCCACACCTCCTTCAGCGCACGAGCCTTCAGCGTCGCCGAGCACCGCAACGCTGCCGGGATCAAGGAACACGAGGACGGACGGCGATCGTGTCAGTCGCGCCGCCGCTGATCGGAAACGAAGGGGGAAAAAAATTGTTTGTTACTGCGGCGCGGCGAACCTGTGGCGGCGGCGGCCGTGACGGTGACCACGTCGCCGGGGGTCCTGACGTTGACGGCCGAGCCGACGGCGGCGGCCAGGTGGTCGCGCTCGGCGCCCAAGGCCTCCGCGGCCTCGACGCACTGCGCCCGCCACGAGCGTCGCCGCCGACGCCACCGCGGCGTCGGCGCGTCCGTCCTTGCCCGAGGCCGCGGCCGTCGCGGCCGCGACGGCGGCGAGCGCCGCGGCCACGGCCGCCACCGAGACGGCGGCGTGCACCTGCGCGTTGTGCGCCCGCGTCTCCTCTTTCTTCCGCTCCCTCCGGTCCTTGAGCCACCGGCCCACCGTCTTGCTGCCGCCGCGGTGGTACACCGGCTGCGGCTTCGGCGTGCTCGCCGCTCTGCAGAACTGCGAATGTTCAAGCAACAGTTCAGTTAGTATTCAGTACTGTTCGCAACACCAAAGATGACATTTTTTTTCACCGAAGATGTTCATCGTATAATTCAAACAAAACTTTGGGCCCTGTTCGGCAACCCCTCTATAAATTTTAGCACCCATCACATCAAAGAGAATCTTGCTATTTAAGAATATTTTATTAATTTAATGACAAAACCTATGTCACGACCCCCCTCTAAATCGCGAGACGAATCTAATGAGACTAATTAATCACTGTTTTGCTACAGTAATGCTACAGTAACCATCGTCTAATGACGCCTTAATTACCCTCATTAGATTCGTCTCGCAAATTCGAGCGGAGTCCTGAAATTAGTTTCGTAATTAAACTTTATTTGTAATCACAATATTCGTTGGAAAAACCCTCTAAAATTTAGCACAGGGAAACGAACACACCCTTGGTCTCACTGGAGCAGCTAAACCGAAATACTGTATTCTGCTATTATTACTAGTTTATTACTACTATACTGAGATGAATTGTCAATGCTGAATCAGAGCTTAAACTGCAGAACTGGAACTACTGTGGCAAGTATACTGCGTCATGCTCTGACAATAAGCGTTACTGCAATGATCGTTGCAAAGTGTGGCAACCTTTTACTACTGGCCATACAAATCATTATGTTTTCCATGACGTTAATCTGTACTACTAGTCTCTAGGTTGACTTGATGAGGCGTGCCTCGAACCCGTGACCACCGTGCCACAAGACACTATCATGGCGGCAGTGAGGAGAGACCATGCAGGGTTAACCATGGAGCAGACAAGAGAATGCATCATTAGATTATGCTAGAACAAGGCAAAAGCTGCAGGAACTGCTCTTGGTTAGTGGTAACAAAGGCATGCAGGATCATGGAGGCAAAAGGCGAGCAAAGTAGAGAATTCAAAGTGAGGGGAGGAGCATGGACTGCGTAAGCATGCAGGCCTGTGTAGCTTTTTGCTTGTGAAGAAAAGGAGGTGAGGCACTGGACATGCTGCAGTGCAGTGTTTGCTTGCGGAAGGAGGAGACCATAGGACAACAGAGTTGCTGCTTGCAGGGCTGGAACCAAAGCTTCTTCAACACCAAGCAAGCGGCAAAGACCATCACACCACACCTCACGAGTACAGTTCAGAAGGCAACACCACACCAACAGAGGGTCACAGCCTGGTTTTCTCCACTTTGAGATGGGCAGCGCTGGTGAATGCAGAGGATAATGCATGTGACTACATGCAGTACAGGAACAATATTTGCATAATGCAAAACAGATCCTTTGACCATGAGCTCTCATGACAACTGTTCCTAGCAAGTCCAAAGCTTGAATAGTACAGTACTCTACTAGTAATACTATCCTGGTCAATGATTTTGCCCAACCAGTAGGCATGGCTGACTGAACAAACGTGACTCTATCCTATTCTAATCTGCTGATGGTTCTAGGCATGATTCATGCTCGTTTTGATAAGCTATGCAGAAAACTAGCACAGGTAACAAATGGAGGGCATGCTTATGATCTACTGTTACTAAACCATCATTGCTGTGAGAGCACACAAGCATACACTGCTCAAGTTTCTGAAGCAACAGCTGCTGCATTGCCAAACAGAGAAACGCAGCACGACAGCGAAAAAAAAAAAAAAACTACTGTATTACCCAAGCCGGCAGACATTCCCACAAACGTCTTGTCTGTAAATTCTACACAATGCATTGCCCAATGATTTTTGACACGCAAGTCACTTTGCCTTGATCTGTAAAATCACAGAGAAATGGAATGGGGCAGTAAAGTGTTTCATCGGACGGAGAGAAAGGAACATGCTCGAGCTATTCTTTTTCTACTCCATGTTTCTTCTTTTCCAACTCTAAACAAATTTTTTCCCGGATATGCTGCAGTCCGGTGCTGTTGCTCCAGCTAATTCTACATTTTCAACTTACACAATTTACTAACCTGAAAATGCCAGGCTGCACATACTAACAAACACTGAAACTATGCTAACCCCTGTTGCTTCGCCCACAAACTGCCACTGGCCTAGTTTCTTCCGAGCAGAGAGAATAAGCAAACAAACACGTGCTCTATTTCCAAAGGAAAGGAGGAGCATCAAACAGAATACAGGCACACCATACCAAAGCCCAGCTGCCCAGCTAACAGAGATATCAAACCAAAATCCAGTGCCTAACAACAGGTAAGAGTAAGCAGCTAACGCGTCCTCTGCCGAACAACACGCGGAGACAGAGGGAAGGAGGTACGCCTTGCTGACGTCGACCTACACGCTGTCGAGACCGGCGGACCGGCTGTCGGAGAGCGAGCCGCCGCGTTGAGAGGGCCGCTGCTGTGGGAGAGGCGGCCGGAGGTCAGTGGAGACACTTCTTGCTGCCCAGCGAAACAATAAGCTAATTAGCCTGAAATCAAGTCATCTCTGCTAAATGTAGTAACCGTAATAATCCATGGACACAAGCATCAAACGTGCAAGATGGAAAGAACAGTAAACATTAATCCGATTCCGATGATTAGTTCGCATTCTTGTTGAGAAAGAGGGGAAAAAATCGCATCTTTGTCAGCTACTTGTTGTCCTCACTTCGCTCCAGAGTAGTACAAGGAAGTCAGATATCAGGTAGTCGCATTAAAGAAAGCATGTACTAATCGGCGAGAAGCAAACAGGGGAAGGGATGTGAAATCAAACCAAACAAACATTCAGGACGACGAAACAGAATCGCACCAACCAGGTGGAAAAAGGGACTCGACGAACGCCGCTGCTGAAGTTTAAAAAGACCGATTTTTGTTCGTTTGTTTTCTTTATTATTAAGAGAGGGAAAGAAAGAAAAGAAAAGAAAAGCAGACGAGAGAGCGCGCACCGATGGCGCCATGATCCGGTCCATGACGAGCTGCGAGGTGGCCGCGGACGCGAAGCAGAAGGAGCTCCCGGAGGCGGGCGCCCCACCGCCGCCGCCGTCGCCGTCGAGCTCCGCCGCGAGGTCCTCGGCGATGACGGTCCCCGCCCCGGGCGCGGCGGCGGCGAGCGCGCGGGAGACGTCGGCCGCGGACGCGCTCCAGGACCGGGACAGGAACTCCAGCGGGTCCCGCGGCGGCTCCGGCGGCCGGAGCGAGAGCTCGGCGCCCGATCCCTCGGCGTTCATCGGAGCTGGAGAGGCGGCGGTGGTGGCCGGCGGTTGCTGTGCTGTGCCAGTCGTGTCGTGCGCAAGCAGTGCGGGGAGTCGTGTCGTGCGTGGGCGCGCGGAAAAGTGGGGGGAAGAGGGTGGTTGTCTTTGGAGTGTGGGCGGTTTTATAGGGGAAAGTGACAGTGTAGGAGCTGCAGATGGGTTATTAACCGTTTATCAGCACTCAGGTTTTTTTCCCCATTCATCTAAAAAAAGAAGTTTTTTCCCCATTGACATGACAGGTTTATACAAGCACGAGTGGCGGCGTGTTTTTACGTTTTCTTCAACGGTATTGGGTCACGGACAATAGAAGTAAATATCTAAGTTCATGTCACTTTTTAGTTTCATTCTAACCTCAGAATATAATTCCCTAGGAACTGTCTGTAGTTTTTTTTTGATATCCTACTATGAGGATAACTAAATCTAAAATTATAGAGACGGAAAAAAACAAAGATAGATTCATATACCAACTATAGAAGCTTTACTTAAGTTAGAATATACAGTTTGTTGTTATGTGGGGTTTGGTAGAAATTACTGTAATGATTATCATACGAGGTTTTTTTAGCAATTGGCTAGCTTGGTGCTGATAAATAGTCGACATGATACAACTCTCAAATAGGTCCTAGCTTAGCCTCCATTATAGGGTAGAAGACTACTTGTATTTGTGAGCATCAAAGTCTTGATATGATGTGCATTATGGGCAACTTAACCCAACTAGCAACAACATTAGGACACCGATGATGATAGGATGATGACAACAAGGAAACTCATCCGGTAGTAGCCAGTAGGCCCTGTTCTCTTTGATGAGAGGATGATGCCTACTCGCTGGGCATTCCTGGTGGTGACTCTTGGATTATTGTTCACTTTGATCCCTCTCATAAGCAAAGGGTCAGAAGAGAAAAAAAGACAGTCATATGAAGCAAAGGGCTCCATAAGAGCATCTTCGTATCCCTTCCAAGTTAGACATCTTTTTTCCCTCCAAAAAGGGCAGAAACTATCCACTCTCGAGCTGCAACAATGCTGCTGCCTATGATGATGATGATGCGCTTCATCGGTTTGTTTAGACTTTGGACTCTCTTTTTGGATGGGCCTAGGGTGTGTTCGTTTCTTCGTGCTAAATTTTAGAGGGTTTTTGCAACAAATATTGTGATTACAAATAAAGTTTAATTACTAAACTAATATTAGGACTCCGCTCGAATTCGGAGCGAATCTAATGAGGGTAATTAGGCGTCATTAGACGATGGTTACTGTAGCATCACTGCTGCAGCAAAATATACATTAATTAGGCTCATTAGATTCGTCTCGCGATTTAGAGGGGGGGTGTGACATAGGTTTTGTCATTAAATTAATAAAAATATTCTTAAATAACAAGATTCTTTGATGTGATGTGTGCGTTAAAAATTTATAGAGGGGGTTGCCGAACGGGGCCCTAGCCGCTTTACTCCTCCTCCCTGTCCTCTCTTTCTTTACTCTCTCCAGATGACGAGAGCAAAAGCCTTGGCTGCTTGTGCGAGAACCTCAGATGATACAAAAGTACAAAACCAAACCAGCTTGACTTCACGAGCACACTTGGCTTTGGACCAAGTTTGTTGCAACCGTGCCCGTTCATGTTCGGGTAATAGATTCGAATGGCAGATGCTACAAACCCCTGGTTGGCCGCTTCTGGACTTTGTTTTGCAAACTTTTATTTCGTTCATGATGGTTTGTAGTATTGTTTAGTTTCCCTTTTCGCTTGTTAGGTGGAGTTAAACTAAAAGCTGCCGAAAAGTAGTAAAATTTCTAAGTTAGTTGGAAGTTCGCGGCCGATGATTCCTGTATATTTCTAAGTTTTGTTTTTTGGCGAGGAATAAGCCTTTGGTTATTAGAAACATATCCATTTGAACTAACACTCCCGTCTCTGATTTTAATTTGTTGAGTTTATTGGTTCAAATGGAAGTAATCAGCATCAACATTATGTCTGCATTTATCCATAACCCGGATCGATGGCTCCCACTGACATTCATAATGTTGTAAACGAATATGGTTTCCTTTTTTGCTTAGCTCGTGACACCTGCGTGATAGTAGTACTACGTAAACCTGCATGTACTCGTTTGCTTGCTTTTTCTGCTGTTCAACGCCCTGACTGACCGGCTGACCGGCATCATTTCCAGGAGCTCAGTGCCACCACACGGAGAGTACAACAGCTAGTCCACGATTCTCCCGTCAGCTGAGGCCAGTCGTCCTCGTCGCAGCAAACACACAACATGCGGAATACTCCAGTAGACACAAAATTCAGACATGGTTTGAATCGAGTTCAGGACTTCAGAGTCGGTATTTCATCAACTACTCGTCAGTCACGAAACTTGGCAACTGGTTGTTCAATGTACAGCAAGTGCAACGGTGCATCTCAGCATCTGCTCCCACAGCATCACCGTGGCGAGGACGGTCATGATTGTGTAACCTCGAGCGGAAGCTGGACGCACACACATTCATCAAGGCCTGACTGACTTTCTTCTTGTAAAGATTAATGGCCTTACACCGGCCTGGCTGCATCTGTCGCTCGCCCTGTGTCATCCAGCTGCAGCTCGCTGCTGCCATTGCCATTGCTGCTGCTGCAGATGCAGGATCGGGCAGGCGGTCAGTAGCAGTACTACGCTGCCAGAGATGCTCCTGTAGATGCGTAGGAGTACCCTGTACTACACTTGGCTACTCCTACTACCACCAAAAGAAGCCCGTACTTTGGCGAATCTCACGAGCACAAAGCACCAAAGTCCAAACCGAGCATGTCTGAATTCAGAATCGGCAAAAGGTTTATTTTTGCGACGACAATTGTATTTGCAGAAGGTTTTTTCGGACAACCCAGCTCCAGCTGATGGGTTGGATCAGAAAAATGAGAAAAGCTCATGCTTGAGCAGGCATTATGAGTAGGAGGAGGCCTCCATCAGCCGCTTTGATCTCTCTCTCTCTCTGGGTGGGCACTGGCCACCGTTCCCCTTTCGGACAAGAACAGAACGCTGGCGAAGACGCTCCAGACCAATGATGAGGAACCGCTACTCCAGCACACAACATTCCGCGACTGTTGTGCTCCGCAGGCTGCAGCACACCACGTGATCTGATTAATAGCTACCGTCGACGGCTTATTATGATGTTAGTACTAATAGTTAATTACAGAATCTCTGACTCCCTGACTGCTCACCTGTGGGGCTGCGGCGACATACTACATGATGGCAGAGCTATAAGCGAGGGAAGGGAAGGCACGCGATGCGAGCGGCTGCATGCATGCGTTGAGCTCATGACTGATTAGCAAACAGCGACCGACTTATTACGCTACTTAACAGTGTGTTTAGTACTATAGTAGTATATCCAAAGCACGCGTGCAGGTCGAGTTAACAGCAGCGCCAGACATCTATATCATGTCAGTTAGTCAGTCCTGATGCTTAACTTGAGTCCGGCAACATTCTCCATGGCCTCGTAGTAGCAATGATTGAATTAGTGTCCGGGTAAAGCCGTCTTTTCGAGAGAATATTCTTCCTGCAGTCGTTAGCGAGGCTTTTGATGCGCCTGGTAATCCTGATCACTCCTCTGTCTGTCAAGGCGTGCGCGGCGCGGGAACAAGTGCGTCGTCGGAGTTCGTTGGTCGCAGGGGAATGTCGCGGAAAGGGCTAATCGCCCATGTGGAGGAAGCGGATGATCCGATGAACCGCCTACCACATCGGCCGACACGTATGCATGTCCAAATACGAACTTGTGTTTCCTTGCCTTTTCTTTTCACAGCATGGTCAGCTCAGTTAGAAAATACTACCCCACTGACTGACAAATGCTATACTCGTTTCCGAGATGACGAGTACCTATCGACGAATATAATTCTGCATGGCTACATATTGTTCGATTTACTCTATAAGATCCGAATTATCTAACGCCAAATTTGTTTCCAACGTCACATCCTTGGTTGAAGTGGGGGCAAAAGGAGTGCACAAGATCTGTAACCTACGTCAATCAGTAGATGATTCAGCATTGTCAATTTGACAAGGCTTTGAATAGTTGAACACACCATTTTACCCCACGAACCGATTGAATGCAAATCTCTTGGTTGCTGAAATGAAGCATCGGCGCTTATATGCGCGCAAAGAAGATAAGATCGAGGTCCCCGTACGTGAATACGGGCACACTGCAGCAATACTGCGTGAGGAAGAAAAAGAACCACGCATTCAAGGAGGGTACGAACGACACTTCAGTTGTGGCCAGGAAAAAGGACTGTAAATGCAAATGTGCAGAGACAACATCTGTATGCTATTTTGACACGAACAGGCTAATTAAACATGCTTGAACAAATTAAATTACCACACGTGCACACCAGAAACACCTTGATGGTGTACAAATGATTCGGTGTTAAACTAAGGAGGAACCACCTTATGACCAGAACTAATTAATTTACCAGAACATCAACAACAACAACAAGAAGGTACACTAGAGCAAACAGATTTAGCAACTGCGCTTCTATTACAAAACTGGCTTTTACATAACGCCGGAACTGACACCATGCAATCCATCAAAACCGGCCAGGCAACGAGCCTCAGCCTGACACCACTTTGACAACAATTACAAGACCGTTGAGCGCTATCAAGGGCATCCTGAGAAACTGCGTGGCGTAGATGAGCCCAACGATCTGCCCTTTCAACGACTTGGCTTGCCCGGTTCCTGAGACCTCAGGCATGCTCCACCCCCTGGGAGCAAGAAACCGGTCTTCGTTCAGTATAGCCAACGCGTTTACGAGCAGCAGGAAACCCTCCAGCAATGTCCACAGGCCCATCGTCCCTGCATATAATAGCTCTGTTACTGTTAGTCTAGTCCAAAAAAATGTTCCATCATACGAACTACAAGTCTCCAAATAACATCCTAATCAAAGTAAAGATGTATCCAGGTCCCCATGGTTTCAACATGGCAAATATCAACTCAAAAGATGACACACTGATCAGTGATCACAATGCACATATATGCTGCTGTACCAAGTGCCTCGCAACATGCACTGATGCAATCTGTATGTAGAGTGACCTCAAACAGAAATATGCAGAAGACTTGAAAGTGAACTAAATATGCTAGATCACACCATATACCTCCACAGATAACATCAGTGACAAAAACTGCAGTGCAAACCTAAACAATCACTTCTTGTTTTCCCCAACCGAGTACACAAAAGGGAAACAGCGCTATGATACATAGTAATCTGAGCGCGGATAATTGTACCGCAAAGCGAACTTGTTCTGTGCCGGTAGCAACCTGACATTGATCACAATACAATCTGCCATGCACCAAATCAGAGAGGAATCTGTTTACATCCCATGCCGTGCTCTCGCCATTTGACACGGTAATGCAGAGGATAGAGGGATCGATCTATGGTCCATCAGTTCTGGATATATGTACTAATAGATACTATAACATGTCCAGTAGACAAGAGAAACCCATATGTCAACCACTAAGAAAATGTGCTCTAATCCCTAATCCACCTTAGCAGCAACCGCTGGATCAATTCCACAATTCCACATGGGAGGAAACAGATTCCGAAATTCCAACCGCTGCATCGGACCACCCACCGGATCTGGACGAACTAGAGATCGCCAAAATGCAGCGAACCAGAAGCAGGAGAGAGAGAGAGAGAGGGCGTACAGCAGAAGAGGCGGTGTCAATGGAAGCGGAAGCGACGCGGCGGCCGTCGCCGGGGAAAGAGATCGCGGCGTTGCCGGAGACGGGCGAGAGGAAGTGTTTGAACAATCCGGACCTCGTGAGCGCTCGGGACCCGGTCAAGCCAACGTTAACAGCAGCCCATAATACGGAACGAGAGAGTCCCAACAGAAGAAGGCCGAAACGTGCAGCCCAGGCCCTCGTGCGAAAGGGCAACCAGTTATCGGCCCACAATTCAAAGTTGTGTGCAACGCGCCAGAAATTCTCCATTCCCGCAAAAAACATGGCAAATACTTCACCTTGTGCGTAAGGGCTAGTTCGGTTAGGCCGATCCGGGCCTGGAAGCGGGCTGTTCCGGGCGGATCGGTCGGGCCATGTTTGAAACAGGGTCTGACCAGGAAGGGTTGTTCGGTTTCACCTGGGCCGGCATGAAGCATGGGCTGGAACGGCCATTCCACCTCTCCATCAGTCCGGAACGCGGCCGTGTCTCTATCGTACCCCATTTCTGAAGTACTTAGTGTTTCCCGTATCAGTCCCTGGATCAGTAGCTGATACGACACTTTCACAGAATGCTTCACAGCAAACACTTTATTTATATTACCGAGAGTCAATACATGCCTTTTAATACATAAAGGTCTTTGTACAAAAGAGGCGAGCAGCCTCAACACCCACAAGCATCACGCTCAAAGGCTGTCGCAGCAGCCAGAGCTAACACTAATTCTAGCGGAAGACGAAACGGCTCCACTCCTACAGGCACCGCTTGAGCGTAGGCCGAACTCTACTCTTCATCACCATCAGCTTGAAAGTCATACTCAGGCTCATCTTCTGAATGATTGAAGCAAGAGTGAGTACTTAAGGTACTCAGCAAGCCTAACACGAGGGTTATGATTTATGCAAGGGTTTATCAAAGGATAGGCGGCTGGGTTTTATTGACAGGCGAGAAAGCCAAGTTTATGCAGGGTTGTTTTGAAAACAAAGCATTTCGCAATTCTAATCAAATATTTGTAGATAAAAGTGGGGTTGGGCGGCCCTGGGGGAGATGCAATCCATCCCGCTAGTTCCTCAATTTTATCACTGGCCGACAACCAGCACACGGCTCCAACCCGGCGTTTTTCCAAAAAAACACCAAGGGAACTCACGCGGAAAATCTAATCATAGTGTGGCCGATGCTTTCGCGTTGTCCAATACCGTGGAACACGGCTTTCCGGAAAGATTTTAACCTTGGCCAAGGGTGCACAAATTTCCCCACAAGGTGGTCCAGTCCTCCCTATCGTCATAGTTTGGACTGTCCCACTAAAGGTTCCATACCTACTTGGTACCACCAGGCATCCCCCACGGACATCACCAGGGGCTTCACAATCAAAAATAATATGGCCAGTCAAATGCCGGATCTCGAACACCCACCAACGAACGAGTCTTCTCCTGGGACTCCGTTGCAATCCTGCCTCCGGGGGGGGGGGGTACCGGGTGAGTACTAGTAGGGTGTGGTTCCAATTCCGTGCCCATTCACGGCTTGTGGCTGCGCGAGGGGTGCTAGGCAAAGGCGGCACAAGAACCGGTCCTTATACGACCGAACCAGGCATCTTCAATAGCCAATTCACAAGTGGAAGGGCGTCCCAGAGATAGCCTCCCCACTGAGGACTACCTCGCCTGATCCCGCCAAAATATCCCTCACTAGGGTTGCACTTATTATTAACCACCCAATTCCACATTTACACACACCACCAAGACACACGCATTTACACGAAAATCATGTGAGCAATATTAATTAAACACATGTGAAAGTCCTAAGCAGCGAGCATATCAACAATTCATTAATTAAATTAATGATGTTGATTCCTAGGGTTAACAAGGATACAGGATATAATCAAGTCAAGGCAGGCAATCAAATATTGCATAGGACCATTCTAGCATTTAAATCCATTTAAATACCATGCTATTTATTTATAAACAGCTCTATTTAGGATATTTGCAAACATAGGATCAATATGATCAATGGAAGTTAGACTTGCCTTCACCAATTCCTCTTCCTCTAAATCCTCGTAATCGGGATCCTCAGCTTCCTCTTCGTCTTGATTATCTATCGATTAAAAGAATAAATCTACCGTTTGCAAACAAATTAACAGAGCAATAAACCGAATAAAATCCAAATACTACCAGATGGGAGTTGATTTTGGTGGCACTGGATAGATCATGATTTTAGATGAATTTTGGCGCAAGTTTCGCCAAAATCGGAGTTGGAATGAAAAAGATATTGATTTTTGATGTAAAAGAAAGGAAATTGATTAGGATGTGATTATCATAATTAAATATAACCATCATCCTAATTTCCAGTGTGTAGCAAAGGTTGGAAAATGGCTAGGAATGATTATTGGATTTTTGAGGAATTTTGGGAATTTTTCTGATATTGGAAATGTGGTCGAAATGATTTTCTGTGTACGAATCTGGGTGCGCATAGCAATTTCCAGCGCGTTATCTCACTGACCGGTGGGCCAAAGGGCCCAGCGGGGTCCGCGCTTTACTGTTTCGTGAGCCGGGTCCATGGAATGGTGGACAGTGGCAGTATATCACGGCGGGTCCACGGTGCACCGAGTCTGCCACATCGGCGGCGACTCGGTCTCCACCGGGCCCACCGATCCGACGGGCCGCCACGTCGGACGGCGGCGCGGTCCAAAGGGCGCACGGCGGCGCGCGCGGCGGCGCGGCGCCGTAGATCTCGCCGGCGACGAGCACGAAGGTCCAAAGGTGACGAGAACTAGTCGAACAGGGCCTACGTGCGAAGGCGAACCGTCCGGTGGGTGATGTTGTCGTCGGGGATGACGGACGCGGCGGCGCGACGTCGCCGGAGATGGCGATGAGCCGGCGAGCGAAGGGGAAACAACGGAGAAGTGTGCCGCGGTCGAGTGTGAGTGGTCGTGCGGGTTCGCGGAAGTGCGGGGAGTCGCGCAGGTAGCTCAGCCGGGCCGGGCCGGAGGAAGCACGGCGGCCGGCGGCGAGAGGGAAGCGGCGGCGGCGGAACGGGCGCTCGAGCGCGGATGCCGCGGGAGCGCGAGAGAGAGAAAGAGAGGGCACAAGGGAGAGAGAGGGTCACGGCGAACCTAATGGTGCTACGCGTTGACGTGGAGAAGGGCCGGAGCGGCGGCACGAGCTCGCCGGAGCTCGGCGGCGCGCCGGGGTGCGCGGGGAAGAGCAGGAATGCGCACGCGCAAGAGCATGCTAGAGTGGGTGCGAACGTGCGCGTGAGTGCGAGGAAGTGACTGGTGGCCTTGGCGGGCTCGCGGGCGGCCAGGAGTGTGGCCGGCGGCGAGATGGGGCACGGCGGCGCTACCTCGGAGCTCGCCGGAAAGGGCTACGCGCTAGCATACAGTCGACGAGATCATGCGCACGAGCGAGGGATGAGCTTGAGGGTGCTTACCGTGCTCTCAGAAAAGTGAGAGAGAGAACGGAAGAGTGCCGGCGACGAAGACGGCGGACGGCGGGCTAGGGTTCAGTCGATTTCTTCCTGCAAGTCACGGCTGCGCCAAGGAAGGGCATCAGCGTGTCAAGCGCGGAATGGAGGTGCTAGGAGTGAAAGAAGTTGTCGTGGGGACTCACCGTCGACAGAGAGAGAGCTCACCGGAGAGTTCACCGGACTTGAGCCAGAAAGGGGAAGAGAACAGTGGAGTGCTCGGGAGTGAGTGAGGGAGTGAAATGAAATGAGAGAGGGAAGGAGAGGGTCTGCCCCTTGCTTTATAGCCGTCAATGGCGGTTCGAGGGGGGCTGCTAGGTCGGTTTTGCCGGCGAGAAATATCTCGCCGGACTGGAGCTCGACGCGACGCGTTGAGGCGGTTTGCGAGCTTCGATGATCGGCGGTGACGCGCGAGAGAAGCTTCTGCAGTGCTCGGGACGCGACGGAGCGAGAGAAGAAGCGACTGTGGCTGACGACGCGGAGTGGAGTTCGTCGGGCGTCGGGAAAACGTGGGGCGCGCGTTAAGTAGAGGAAGGGAGTGACGGGACGGGGCAGTGGAGGCGGTTGAGCTGCGCGCGAGCTTCACGTGCGTTTACTGGCGCTTGGAGATGACGGTGGCGGTTTGCCGGCATGGGAGGGATGGGCGGCGGCGCAAATCGCGCCGGCGACGCGAGGTAGGCGACGGGGGTGCGGGGCCCACACGTCAGCGGGAGAGGGAGAGAGGCAGGCTGGGCCGGAATGCTGGGCTGCGCGGTCTGGGCCGGAACGGGCTGGCGCGGGAGAGAAAAGAAAGAGGGAGAGAATGGGCCGGCGGGAGAGAAAAAAGAGGGGCGGCCCGAGAAGAGAGAATTGATTTGATCTTTTCGCTGGGATTAAATTTGAATGAATTTTGAATTCATTCAAAAGGAAGGATTTGAAACCAACACTCAAACAAATCAAGAAAACACGAAAATGCATATGGTGACTTTTATGCATCGTTTAGAATTCAAAATCTTTTGGTTTTGCTACTAACTAAAGCTAACAAATCGATTTTAATTGGAAAATTTTAAAAAGTTCAAATTTTTAGTGAATTTTTGACGACGGGCAAAAACGCGGGTCGCTACAGTCTCCTACCCTCCGATCGAAGCCGTTCGCGAGTTACAGTAGCCAGCGGGCGAAACAGAGGTGACGCCGTGTCCGACGCCGATTTCGTCGACTCCTCCTCGTCTCCGGTGGCTGGGAGGTGCCGGAGATGGGTGGGAAGGGCGGAATCGGCATGCGGTGTACATATTCTCCCCTTCTCTCTTCAATAAAGTAGATTAGGGTTAGGGTTAGGGTGTCCTTCGCTGTCGAGCTTCTTCCTCGTCGTCGAGCTCCATGGTGAAGGTTTCTCCGGCGAAGTTTTTGTTGGTGGTGGCTTGTGCCAGCGTTTGTCGGTGCTAGCTGCTATCGACAAGCTTCGTGGCGGCTGCTCTTCTCGTCGTGGTTGCCGGTTCGCGTCATGGCGGCGGCGCTTCTGTTGCAGCGGCGGCGCACCACTGAGGTGCTGCTATTGTTGTGGCGCGTGGCCTTGAGCGATGGAGCTCGGCCCGGCGTCGCGTCTTGATGTGGCGTCTCTGTTGGCGACGGCGAGCTTTTGTGCCGGCGGAGTTCGACGACTTCGCAGCGGCTTTCTTTGCCGTTTGTTGGCTTCTTGCTGGCAGCCGAGGTGTTGTCCACGGCGCGTCGGAGGAGCGGTGGTGTCGATGCGTCGAGGGAATAAGTTTCCCGAGCTTCCGCCGCTTTTGACGGCGGTTTCCCTCTGTCGCCGTCGAGAAGCTCGTGGATTGGTGCAGGGGGGAGGCTGCGGCTTCTCTGTACCGTCATCCTTGGCGTTGCTGGTGGGTGCGGGTCGGCAGGCCTGGTCTCCGGCGAGGTCATCGGAATCTGGCGGCGTTGAAGATAGCGGTGCAGTCTGCTGTCTAGAAGCTCCGAGGGTCTTCTAGTTTTTTTCTTTTCTTTTGGGGCCTAGATGTAAAGTTGCAGCTGTGGTTAGTTTTTTTCTGTACCTCTCACCACGTGGCGACAGTCGTGCATCGGTTTTTCCGATAATCTCTAGAGGGACGCGTTGGTTTTTCTGGGTATAGATGTAGGGAGTTCGGGTGTGTTTGAATGAGTTGCGTCTCCTACTCGAACGGATACTACTTTTATATTCAGATTTGAGAGGTTAAAAAAAAAAAAGAAGCCGTTCGCGAGCGAGAGGCGACGCGAGGCGGTGGCGCGGGAGCCCGACCCTGCCAAGACGGCGACGTCCTCCACCCGACGTGCTCTCCCTCGCGTGCTTCTCCCTGGTAATCGCATCCGTCTCCTCCTCCTTCCCATCCTCTCCCGCGCTCGAATTCTTGGATCTTGAGGTCGTTGCAACTCTGTGGCCCAGCCATGGTGGTGGCACTGTTGTTCACGTTGGGTTTCGGTGGTCTAGGGTTTGCAGCTTCCTGACCTGGGACTTGGGTGCGCAGGTAGTGCGTCCATCTTGGCTCCGAGGGGGACAAGATTCTACAGCATGAGGAGGTGCTCACTGATGTGCTCCCGCTGTTGATTGATTGAGGGGTACCAATTGTGCATGTCTGTCTATCTAAAATGCAAATGAATTTAAAATGTTCTTCCATTGTCATCTTTGCTTGATTTAGGTGCACCAATTGCAGGCCAGCAGAATCCTTAATCTCCCTAATTTAATTGATTGGTTACATTCTATCATCCTTTGTATTCTCCCTGTGTGTTGGATAGCTGATTTGTAATTAGGAGGTATCGAATGCGAAGTGTAGTTTAAGGATGTCGACTGAAGATGACCAATTTATGCTGCTTACTATGACCAATTTGTATTTGGGTTTGTGGTCATTGAACATTCATTTAGCCTGCATAATGTTACTACAGAAGGATAATATATTGCTGGCACTAGATATGTTTGGAACAAGTAGGAATGTAGGATGAAAAGACTTCTGATACATTCCATGGCTCGCTGCCCCTAGTTAGTTGCAAGATGAGATGGTAGACTCATAGTGCCTTGTTGATTCAGCTGGTAGGCTGATTAGGCCATAAAGGGATGACACCGTTCTTATTTCTTTGCAACTTAGATAAGCATACAACTTACTGTAGGTATGATTGCCACTGCAAACTGTGTGTAGGCTTCTGGTAATGTTCACCTCGATTAGTAGCTGCAACAATTGTGTTTCTACACAAGCATTGAACTTGTAGATGTGGTCGTGCGAGATTTGGTTCTTGACACGACATAATCCTTGTCAAGATTTATTAAGAGAACTAGCTGCTAGTTTCCTCTTAGTGGTCTTGACTCTGTTTATAAGTTGAGAAGAGTTCATTTCGTCAGTAGGAAGAGCAGTAGCTAGCAGCAGCTTAATTCTAACTCATGTTGTTGTTCGAATTTTTAACTCAGTCAGTTTCAGTTTTCTGAAGCTTCTGAATTTTTGTTCATTCTATGGTATTTTACAATGGTTCTGCAAATGCTTAGGGTGGCGTCTAGTTGGTAATGGATTGGTGAGAAAATGAATTAGGCTGCAGTTCTGGTTGTGAATTCATGAGCAGATGACTAGTTCAGTTAGCCTATTTTTTTTTGGAACTTTTCTGGTTTAGTTACTTGATCTCATGTATGAGCAAGCAACCTTGTCTTTACTTGATGCCTTCTTTTTTTTTTTCTTTGCTCATAGAAGAGGGATCTGTTTCGTGATATGCCTTTCTCTCTTATATTCAGTACATATTTTGTTACTCATTATAGACATGCAAGACCAATGTTCTGAAATTATGCAACTTGGATATTATCTATAATCATAGCCAGAGGCACATTATGATACTCTACAGTATGATGAATAATTACAATTTTCTGAATTTTGACTGAGAAGCAATAGTAAAATTGTACCTTGCCACAACATGTTTTACTGAATGAGCTAACAGTACTTGCCATGTTCTTTGCAGACCCCAAAAAGTCTACTGATAGAAGACATTCCTTCTCTTGGATCAAGCACTCTGATGAACCAAGCTTGTTGGCTCTGATTTTTCGTTGTATATGGCATCTTATGACTTCAGGCTGTGTGATACATCATTGTTTCAGATAGCATATAAATCACTGAGATGCTAGTGTTAATTTATTAATGTAGTGTTTGGTGTTACTCATGATAAAATCTATCACTGCTTTGAGTAGTTCGTTAGCTGTTGAGAGTAAATTGTACTCTACTGGAAATTAGTCATGTTGATTAGTAGTAATGTGGTCACCGGTGTACTGCAGCAATATGGTAAATTATTGATCAATAAATTTTTTATTTAGAAAAGATGCAGACAATATTCCTATACCAGTGCTATACTATTCGGTCTTAGTGCCTGCTGCTGAACAACTGATTATTCCGTCTTGAGTTCCTAGTGTTCCTGCCGCCGAACGGTTTCTATTGCTGCTGCCGAACGACACAATCAGGTGCAAGGAATAAAATCTGAGTGGAATCAAAACTGTGCGTTGGATTGAGTGACACGAGTGGAACCACTCATTCCATGTCTGGAAGGAATCAGCCTTGAACGAAACAGCCGTGCAACCGAACGAGGCTAAACGAGATGTAGTACTCTGTTTTGTGCCTCCACTGCTCTGTTTCTAGTTGTCTCGTTATTTCTTTGTTCCACAAATTTTCTTTTTGACGAATGGGTACAGTATAGTGCCAATTTCATTCAATTCAAAAGGATACAATGCAAAACATGCCACTTGAAGGCAACATGTTGCGGAAAAAAAGAGAGAGGAACAACTATGGCTACCTAGCACAAACACTCAAAGAGTTAGAGCACTGGTCACCCCAGAGAAATTTCTTAACCAACAGGATAACGGTGGACATGACAATTATCACACAACAATAATATAAGCTCTCTCACTCTATGTAATATATCGTCTAGTACGGATACCAGGTTTATCCCATCATCTCTAACCGCGGCAGGGAGGATTACAACCCTCAATTTGAGCAGCGACAAAATACTCCCTCAATTTGAGACAAAGTTGTTGCAATGTGCTAATGATTTTTCAAACTCGCAAAAAGAAATCCCTCGGATGTTATGGTGATGTAATAGGGGTAGTTCCTTGTGCTTTCAATTTACAATCTTGCTACTAGTTGCTTCAAGTACTTTCTTTTGCTTTTGAATTTGCGACTAGTGTACAATACTTATTGGACAAAATATATGAGTGACTAATAGTCGATAAAAGACCGTCGGATGCTCGGCAGAGGCGAGGACATCTTCTGTTGATAAGAATATGTGTCATTAGAATGCCACTATTGAACTTGAAATATTCTTTCTTGAACACAGAAGAAAAAAAAATAAGAAACAAGCAGGGGCATATGCCCCCGCTACACATAACCTAGTTTCCCGCTTGCCATGATCATGTATTCCAATCAACACTTTGTGTGCGCTGACTGATAACACATAGGTTTTTAACCTTGAGGGTGTTCACTCGTCACTGCCGAGATCTCGTGGACACTCCAGGAAAACAAGCACATAGATCATAGCGGAGTGGTTCGTAACTCCGCTTGGAGAGATGTATGCAAAGTGAATTGTGATGGTGGTACTGATATCCACGGGTGGAGATTTAGAGATGGATGACAAGGTCGTGGGCTGCGAAACATGGGACTGGTATTGTAGTTTTTTTTTTCATAATTTTAACTCGGATTTTTTCTAATCATTGTCAATAATTCACAATATGGTTGGGGATTGTATGCTTTAAATTTTGTAACAATTCCATTTGAGATATCCAACACTTTAGGTGTAAGATGATTAAATATCTTTAATGTGGACTCAACCTTAAAAAAAACTGGATTCACCAATTTAGTAAAACACAGTTTAAAAAATGATTCAAGATTTTATATCCAAAATGTGGACAATATAATTAATGTTTAAATCATTCTATAAAAAATGTTGTGAAACAATATATTATAATTTTATATTTAAAATTATCAACAAGTAACATCACATTTCAAATAGATTTTGAATCTGATAAATTTGTGAGAAAAATGACTAGTACAAAATACCGAGGCTAGTCCTAATGGAGGGTTTCATTTTGTTGTTACTGAGAGGCCATATCATGTGCAGTGTTTTGTAACGACAAATAAAATGACCCCTCCAAGGTATTGTTTCATTTTAATATTTCATAACGTGGTCATAGCATTTAATTCCATTTTCTTTCATTGGTTGAGTGTGTGATGAAATGAAACTATTCTCCTCCACTGCTAATGTGATAGTATTTTAATTTCAGTGATCGTGTGCAATATTTACAACTAATTATTCTTTCAGTGGTAGATGATATCCTCATCGGCAGTAAAGCGCATGTGTGAGTGAATGTCAAGATCAGTCGACATTCATAAGGGTAGAATGTGTGTGCGTGTGCCCAGTGGTAAAAGCTCGTACGTGTATGTGAACGCATGTCTTTGTATTGCCATATTATGTATGCCCAACTTCATCTAGATGAAACCTCACCCTTTTTTTCTTCATAAATATATTGCCACATCACCAAAATTGTATATCCAGCACCTCACTCGATGAAAATGAAACTTCAACCTTTGTACGTTGGCATAGTCGATCCAACTCACGAACTAATTCTATCAAACCCTACTGTGATCCTGCGGTCCTCGGTCATACGCTCGCGATGTACTGCTGCAGTTGGTTGAGCGGCATGTAGAACAGCACCGCCCATTCGGCCATGTCTGCCAACCAAGCCATGCTCTGACCTGTCTGACGGCCAGAGGAGAAGACGAAGAACAATCAAGCATCGGAACGGATCGGAGACCGCCGGCTGCAGATTCAGAGGGCCACGAGCCAACCCGGTCAAAGCTTCGAAAACTTCTGCATAGATGGAGATTTATTTGTTTTTCTCCTGGTTTGGTGGTTGCAATGCACTCGAAGCAATGAAGGCCATACTAACATTTTCAGTGCTCTCAGCAAATGGAGGAGGGAGCAGAGTTTCAATCCCCGGCTTCGAAATCCATTCAAACTGAACCAGAATGCAAGACTGATTGCCCAATCGACTTCAATGGGGGGAAACGCCATGGCTGGCCCATTCACTGGTCCCTGCTCGCCTGATCGACCAACAGCAACAGTCCCCGCCCGCAACATTGCCCCAACGTCCAGCCTTGCACATTTAAACCCAGCAACAGTATAACACGACCTCCTCCTGCCCTCAATCGTTGCATGCACGTACAGATCGAAGATTCAAAGGCACACATTACTCATCAGGGGCACGCATCACAAGCACAATCCTGCAACGGTTCAGTACCCGTGTCAGTGTGGATTTGCATCGGATCATGAGCCCGGCAGGTAGCTGCTGCTCCGATTCAGAGTTTGGGCTCTTCAAGGGGACTAATAGTAATAAGCAGGGCAGCTCGATTTACCGCCATGTGCTGAGTTGCCCCATGTGTGCGTTCTGGAAGAAGAGGATCAGTACTGTTGCCGTTGCCATTGCCGGCTGTGGAGTGTGGACCATGAACCAGCAGTAGTAGTGACCACACACACTGATAGCTTGGCTCCTGTAAAAGATGGTACTACTCGCCACATGCGAGCTCTGACCACAGTGACCAGCCCTTATCAAACCCTACACCTGTGTTTCCTCACGCCATTAACCACGGTTAATTAGCTTGTCCGTCTCCTGTGAGCTAGGACACTGATTTTGCTCTTCTTTTCCCCGCTTTGCGGTTGAAGCTGGCACTCATTTGCCGCGGGTACGAAATTGAAGATGCTACGAGTACTTGACTCTCTGTTTCCCTCCAATATATCCGACCGATGGATCGATCACTCCACTGAACTTGCTTTGTGGGGAAAGATGTGAAAAGGTGCTCGCTCACATGGCTGGAGCGGAGCAGAGGATCAAGCAGTGAGTGATGAGTGAGTGATCAATCATAGTAATAGTAATATCACTTTCCAGTTCCCAAAAACTTCTGCAACCTCATTCTGCTTTCCTCTGCATTTGCAGCTGCTAGCCTGCTTAATGGAGGAGCAGAGGCAGCAGTACGGTTACTAGCAGCAATAGAAGGAGTAGTCTTCTGCAGATGGGCAAGGCCGTCAGGTGGCTGAGAAGCTTCTTCGTGACCGGAAGGAAGGGCAGGAAGGCCAAGGACAGGGACAAGCAGGACGACGCCGATAGACAGTCGGTGTCGTCGGCGGCGGCGTCGACGCCGGCCGCCAGGGAGAAGAGGCGGTGGAGCTTCCGGCGACCGGCGGCGGCCGTTTCCAGCAGGGTCGATTCGGGCGCTTCGCAGTGCTTCTCGGAGGCGGAGGTGCGTGTGGTGGTCGTGCAGGAACACGAACAGCACGCCATCGCCGCCGTCCCTGAGGCCGCGACAACCACCGCGGCCACGGTTGTCCCGCTCCGGCCGCCGGCGACGGAGACCACGGAGAGGAGCGGCGCCGGGGACGCTGCGGAGGCCGCGGCGGCGATCAAGATTCAGTCGGCCTTCCGATCGTACTTGGTACGTGAGATTCTTGTGCAGCATTGCGGTCCATTTGCATTGCATCCACCAGTTTTGGTTTTTGTTCGATTCTTGGTGCGGCGTCGTGTTGCGTTTGCTTCGATCAATTCTCGGATTTCTCGTGCAATTTGACGGAGTGAAGTGGTGGTCGGCGACGCGCAGGCGAGGAAGGCGCTGTGCGCGCTGCGAGGGATGGTGAAGCTGCAGGCGATGGTGAGGGGCCAGCTGGTGCGGCGGCAGGCGAACATGACGCTCCGGCGAATGCAGGCGCTCGTCGACGCCCAGATGCAGGCGCGGGACGAGCGGCTGCGGCTCCTCGAGGACGGCGCCAGGCGGCTCGCCAGTGCCACCACCACGACGCCGTGGCCGCGGACTAGCCGCCGGTCGCCGCAGCACCAGCGGTCAAGGATGTCACTGGTAAGCTCAGGCGCTCTGGGAAGCGCTTTGGTTGATCAGAGCATGACGACGTGGCGTTGGCGTGTAAGAGGTGGTGGAGAAATCCTCAGAGGAGAACGTCAAGGTCGTGGAGGTGGACGACGGCGGCGACGCGCACGGTGCGCAGAGAGCAAGCGCGCGCCGCGGCGGCGGAAGCTGCTACACGACGCCGGCGAAGGCAGAGCTGTACCAGAAGGTGTCGCCCACGCCGTCGGCGCTGACGGACGCGAGCGCGCGGACGCTAAGCGGCCGGTTCGACGACGCGTCGTTCACCTCCGCGTCGGAGCCGAGCCGGCGCAAACCGTCAGCGTTCCCGAGCTACATGGCGAACACGGAGTCTTCGCGCGCCAAGGCGCGGTCGCAGAGCGCGCCGAGGCAGCGCGTCGCAGCTGCGTCAGAGTCCGGGGCTTCGGTGGCGGCGGCGGCGGCCTCGCCGTCGCCGTCGTGCGGCGAGCGGCAGCTGCCCGGATGGAGCGGGAGCGGTGCGCGGCGCAGGGCGTCGCTCGACCCGCTCGACCTGCTCGGCGCGCGCGCCGGCGCCGCGCACAGCTGGAGCTCGGCGACGGGGCGCGTGGAGCGGTGCAGGTCCAGGGCGCGGGCGCGCGCCAGCGCGTCGCTCCCCGGCAGCGAGTGCGGGTCGTCCGCATGGCGTGACTGACACAGCACGATCCTATCTAGGTGACTGAGGGCAGGCTGAGGATAAACGACCTTTTCAGTAGAAAAAACTGCTGTAGAATTTGGAGCTTCGTGTGTCTCTTTATTAGACACTGGAGCGCATGGTGTGTCTGGAATGTAGGATGTTGATTCTTGTGGTGACATATCCCTATTGGAGTGAGCGTGTTGTTTTCAGTTATGGTCCTTGCAAGGGTTGTGGTGACGTATCCTACTAGTTGATTTACTAAACTCATTGAGATAAAAGAGAGAATGGAGTAATCAACTAAGTCATTAGTTGACTTACTAAAGCTCATTTTCTCAGTTGTGATGGAAGAACACCATCCCAAATATGGGGATGGCTGATATTTCAAAAAAATATTTTCGGGATATATGATGATATTTATGCAAATAGTGTTTTATTATCTTTTTTCCAAATGTTAATCCAACAACTTGATCTAGCCTTATAACTTTCCAAAAGCCACTTAGCCTATAAGTTTCCATCGTGGTCATACCGAGGGCCAGTTACCTTGAGATATTGATAGGACAATGTTCTATTGAATGGCAGTGCAAGCAGTGGAGTTGCCCCCAAAGTTTTTATGAGGGACTTATGCTCAGTTTTGTCCGGCAAGTGGCAACGTGTTGATGCTTTGGCTCCTTCTAATGAAAAGTCGCATTTGCTTCATCATCAATAATAGCTTTGATAATGCATTGCATCAACATGAGATTGTTTGTACTATTCTTGTCTTAGTGAAAATATGCTTCGGCAGGCTACAGAAATAAACTAGCCGAATTGACATATGTTTGTATCTGAACTTTTTTATGTCGGAGATAGATGTATTTTCAAATATATTAAAGCTAAAATTTTGTGCATATACAAACTAGTTTGAAAGTTAGAATGTTATGTACACCCATTCTTGTAGTTCTAGTGCTCGACTATATGTAATAAGGTCGTCCATGCAACTGAGATGCGGGCATGGTAGTCTTATTTGTCAAAGAAAAAAAATAACCAGAGTACAGGTTTAAATTGTAATATTACCAATTCCTCCTCTCTTGTAGTCCGCGCCGCCCTAAAGCTCAAGTGTAACTATGGTGATATGAATGGTGTTATTGGTCATCTCGATCATCTCGGCAAGGAGGGTTCGCATTTAGGAAAATTGTAGGCAAATTATGAAGGATAAAGAATATCCAAACTTGTCTTAGTATGCAAGTAATTTTATGTATCGCATTAAATGTAGAATTATTATTCTTTTCTTTATGGTTCCCTAGTGTCTGAGTGACGGTGAATTTAGAAGAGTATTTTAATTCTAATTGTTGCAATTATGGATACATTATTATTGAGCAGTCAATTTAAAATATATAAAAGGATGTTATTTTCTTGAAAAATAAAAAGTCAATGTTTATGCAACTATTTTTCTTGTTTGAAAGAATTTAGTTACAACTTGGCTAGAAATTCCAAATTCAAGAAACGTTTATTCAAACCACATTATGCGCTTGAGACCATAGACGCAAACCACGTGTCCTGATGTGATGCACCCTCATTATTCAAGACATCAAACCTTAAGCTTCAGCGCCTTTGGAAAATATCAAGACGGTTCAAGGGCTTGGTACCAATCTTTTCAATGTGCGAAAGGGCCTGTAGGCTGTAGCTAGTGGTTACAAGAGCCATAGTAGCACCTGAGGTCCTGGGTTTGACTCCCCGTGGGAGCGAATTTTCTAAGATTTAACGACATTTGTGCTTTCATTTTCTAAAATCCTTTCGTTGTCCAATGATTTTCTTCTTCTCGTTTTGCATGCGCATTCTAGAACTGAGGATAGGTTCCTATGATTATGTAACATTCCAAGAGAAGCGTAACCTCGTGGCCCTAGCAAAACCCGCGGCCGCACTGAGGACTTGAGGAGGGCGCAAAACTAGCCTCTCATGCGTCATGCCACGGGTCAAAGCGGAACAAAGGTGATTGCGGTTAAGTGCGAGGAGGGTTGTATCTGCAAATGAGGAGTGCGCTCGCGAGCGGGCGCACGACGAGCGGCTGCGGTTCTCGAGTCGAGGACGACGGCCGGCAGCTCGCCACCACCACGACGCCACGGCAGCCGCCGGTCGCCGCAGCACCAGCGCTGACGCATGTCACCATCGTTCTTGGAAGCGATTTGGTCGCCGATCGATCATTGCACACGTGGACGATGTGATGTTGGCCGTGCAGGAGGTGGTGGAGAAGAGATCCTCGGAGGAGAAGGTCAACGTCAAGATCGAGGAGGTGGACGACGGCGGGCGCACGGCGCGCCGAGGGCATGTGCACGACGTGGCAACAGCTGCGGCAACTCGACCCCGCCGATCGAGCCGCACGCCAGCGAAAGCAGAGCCGTACCAGAAGGTCTCGCCGACTCCATCAGGCTAACGGACGCGAGCGGCCGGTTCGACGACGTGTCGCTCGCCTCCGCGTCGGAGCCTTGCCGGCGCACGGCGTGGCGCGACGCGCCGCCGTTCCCGAACTACATGGCGAACACGGAGTCGTCGCGCGCCAAGGTGTGGCGGTCGTAGAGCGCGCCGAGGCAGCGCGTCGCGGCGTCCGAGTCCTTGGCTTCGGGGGCGGCGGCGGCCTCACCTTCGCCGTCGTGCGGCGAGCGGCCGCCCGGCTGGAGCGGGAGCGGCGGCGGCGCGCAGCGCAGGGCGTCGCTTGACCCGTCCCGCTCGACCTGCTCGGCGCGCGCGCCGCCGCCGCGCACTGGAGCTCCGCGGCGGTGCGCGTGCTGGGCGCGGGCACGCGCGACCGCGTCGCTCCCCGGCAGCTAGGTGCGTGTCGTCCGCATGGCGGGACTGACGGCACCTCAGTCCCTGATTAGGTGAGTGACGATCGATTGAAGGATAATCGTCTTTTTCAGTTGAAACTGCTGTTGAATTTGGAGCTTTGTGTGTCTCCCATTTAGACAGTGGAGTGCACGGTGTTCTCGAATGTAGGATATTGATTCTGGTGGTGAGATATGTTATTGGAGTGAGTCTGGTGTTTTCAGTTATGGTCCATGCAAGCGTTGTATGTACGAATCAACTAGTAAGTCATCAGTTGTGTTACTAAAGCTCATTGAGATATGCAAATCCAGTGGCATGGTTCTTTACAAACAATATATTTGTAGAGGGAGTTGTCTTCCTGCTTCCCCATCTAATTTTACGACACGGAGTCGTCGCGCGCCATTCAAAAGATGGATTGTTAAAAGCTGGATGGATCCAAATAGAGCTACCTACCTACTTCCCCCAGCTAATTATACTCTCTCTATTCTTTTATGTATGGCTCCGGTTAAAAGAGGGAGTAATATACTTGTGTGTATATGCTCTTTTTAATATCGGGAACATGTATTATATGCAGTTATTTACTGTATGTACTATAAAATCTTATGAAAAATCAAATCAATAGAGCATGCAATGTATCTTGTAAGAGCAACAGATTCCATGATTTTTTTTTTCCTTCTCGCGAAACTTGTGTTTGTCGAACAATAGCCACTATTCTCAAAGCGAAAAAAAAAAGGCTCCACTAATTAGTCAGATGGAGTGTTGGCATCGGTCGATCAATATGGTGAAAGAATATATGTTTGTGGTGTACAATTTATGTCTTAGAAGATGTGTTGGTGTCAACTATCTGGATGAGAGAATCATAACTAACCAGAATACGCTATACCTAAGCAATATGGTTTTACCAAACACTCACTTTTCACAACCAGCAGGTAATTAATCGGTTTTTCAGTTGCGGCGAAACAACACCACGTCACAAGTATGGGGCTGTCTGATATTTCATTGAATGTTTTCTAGATATAGATGATATTTATGCAAAAAGTAGATTTTGTATGTTTTTAAATGTTAATCGATCAACTTGTTGATCTAGCTTAAAAGTTGATAAGCAGGACCCTAGTTACCTTGAGACGTTGATAAGCGGGTATTGCATTCAATGGCAGTGCAAGCAGTGGATTTGCCTCGAAGTTTTGATGAGGGAATTTGCTCGGTTTTGTCCAACAGTGTGTTGTTGCTTTGGTTCTTTCCACGGAAGTTGCATGAGCTTCGACAACAATAGCTTTGACTTCGTTTGGTCCTCATGCAGTGTTGTGTAATATAATATGTACAGCATAAACAACCTCTTCACCCTTTTAGTGAAAAATATTCTCAGGCACGATGCATAAATAATCTAGTAGAATTAGCATAAGTTTGTATGTGTTCCTTTTAAGCCAGGCACTAAAAGTATTTGTGAACATCGAACCTAAAATAATGTATATTTACAAACTAATTTAAAAGTTATGTACACCCATTCTTAGGGCATGTTTATTTGGGCTGGATATTTTGAAAAAGCTTCTTTTGGGCTGATGTTTTTGGGGGGGGCTTATATGCTGGTGTAAAAGTTGAGCAAGTTTGTTTGGCCTGTCTTTGGATGTGCTCAAAGATGACTTCGAGCTTCTCTACGTGATCCGAGCTCACATGATCTGACCACACAGAGGTCAGGAGCGGAAAGCTACTGAAGGATCTGAGAAGGCCCAGGTCAGGGATGTTGAACAAGGTCGATGCTCCAAGTCCCTCGCCTGGTGAACGGATGATCAGCATAATGAGCTCGGGTTGGCCTCGGCTACTCAACGGTAGAGGGCTGGGCGACGGAACCCTGTTTAGATATACTGGTTCGAGTGTGCACCAAGTGTGAGTAGGACCGGTAAGAAATAAGATGTGATGGGAGGTCGTCTATATATGATGAAAATGTGAGTAAATATGTGCGAACCATAGAGTGACAGTGAAATATTCATCCCGCAAAATTCATTTAAACCGTTTCAAGGGGGGAGGGGGGGGGGGGGCGCTTAGCTTGCATTGCCACAAAACTAGACTGAAAAATGAAGTGTAGTTGCACCCATTTGACCTGTTAGTATTTCGAGCCTTGAAGTTACTATGGGTTGTCGAGGACTATAAGATCATGTACATGGTGTGAATGGTGCCCAAGTTGTGTCCATTGATTATAGGACCATTACTACTTGAAAATGTGTGAAAGCACGAAGAATGAAAAAAAGAACTCGAATTTATATTTTTGTTGAAAGTCATTTTGGAAGTTCAAACATAGATGAAATATTATGATTTTATCATTTTTTGTTATTTGATATTTGAGTGAGGGTGAGTTTAAAAGATCATTTCAATGCTGGTTCTAGCAATTATAGATTACTTGAACAATCACCTGAGCAAAATTACAAGCGCAGAGAAGTCGTCTGAAGGGGAGAAGTCCAAATTAAACCAAAGCTTGTCCGGAACCACGTTATGTAAGATCATAAACCATGACTCCCTCGCAAAAAAAAAAAGTCATAAACCGTGACCAGATGTCCACAAGTGATATATACTCTTAGAATTCAAGACATCAACTCTTAAACTTCAACGCCTTTTGGAAAAATATGAAGACGGTTTAAGCTAAGGGGCTAAGTAGTTATGTGAAATGGCTCGTAGGAATTTTTCCATTCTCCAATGATCTTCTAGTTGGGTACTTGTATTCCAGAACTGAAGGCAGGTTGCTATCGCCTATGACTACGGAGTATCATTTAGCAATAAAGTTTTTAACCTCTTGGCCGCCTGGAAGAGGCTTAGGCGCAACAAGAGGTTCTCATCCAAGTGCCAAAGCGGAAACATATGCAAGAGAGGGCGTGCAAGTTGCAACCGTTTCGGCACCATCGTCGACGAGACGACGACTGCTAATCTGCTATACTCCGACCACGAGCCGCCGTTCCCGAACCACATGGCGAATACGTACGGAGTCGTCCCGCGCCAAGGCGCGGTCGCAGATCAGCGCTCCGGCGCCGAGGCAGCGCGCTTCGTGGACTCGTGGCGTCCGACTCCGGGGCGAGGGCGGCAGCCTCATCGTCCCCGTCCTGCGGCGAGCGGCTGCCCAGCTGGAGCGGGAGCGGTGGCGCACGTTGCTGGGCGTCGCCTGACCCGCTCGACCTGCTTGGCGCGCGCGAACGCGTCGCTCCCCTCCCCGGCAGCACGGCGTGACTGACACACAACTCGGTGCTATCTATGTGACCGTACAGACCTGAACTCTAGAAGGATGCAGCTCTGTTTTTCGTTTTCTGGCCTGAACTAGAGGGATCGATGCAGCATAATGCCGCTTGGCTCTAGCTCTGGCGATCACAGCAGCACTTCCTTTTGCTATCGTTCGTCATGTACGCGATTGTAAACTGGTAACACCAGTAACTATCTTTTGCTTTCAATACAAAGCGCCCTTAATTTAGTCATTAAAAAAAAATCCCGCCGGCGGTTGGCTGGTTTTGGCCCACTCGTCGAACGACCGGTCCCGTGCTCGACGCCCGGCCCGTGCTCGCGCCGGCCGCAAACTGTTCGATAATCCGGATAAGGGGTTCAGCGCACTAATCAGCCATTTTCTGTGAAGATATTAATTTGTAGAGATGACTGATATTTTCTGAGCGAACATAGGGCAATGCTTCTCTGTAGTGCCTGATGCGTTCGCTAGTGTACTGAAGGTTTTCTCCTCGCAAAAAAAAAAAAAGTGTACTGAGGTTTTCGTGAGAAGAATAATTACGAGAATAGTAATGGCGAGACATGTTTGCATTTGTATACTTATATTTTTTTGAGTTGGCATTTATATACTTTTTTTTGAACGGGGCATTTATATACTTATCAAGAAAGAAAACGTCGAACTGTTAACTCTTCGTTTCAGTACACATTTATTTGACGAGGGCACAGAGCGAGGCCCATTATCTTTTAGGCCGTTGGTGGGCCTTGAGCGAGGCCCATTCGCAAAACACAACCGCCTCCTCTCCCCGGCCGAAGAGGCTAATAAAACGGTTTGGATTCCCCTCTCCCTCTCGCGCTCTCCTCCATTCTCGAGTCTTTTACGCACATGCCATTAAAAAAGTTGTCGGTTACGCACATGCCACAAAAAAGTTTCCAGGCACCTGTGTGCCATGCACTCAACTTTTGTTTACGCACATGCCATTTTGGATGGAATCAGAGGTAACGGTGTTAAAAAGAGATGTACAAAGACACTTTTGCCCTTGGTTTAATGAATAGAGGTTTAAAAATTATTTAAAATCAGAAAAATTGAAAAGAATTTATAAAAAGCATTAAAAAACATGAAAAGAATTTATAAAAAGCATAAAAAACATAAAAATTGAAAATAAATTTTAAAAACCATAAAAAATCAGAAAAAATGTATAACAAATTTTAAAACCCATTCAAAAATCAGAAAAATCGAAAAGAATTTATAAAAAGCATAAAAACATGAAAAGAATTTATAAAAAGCATAAAAAACATGAAAATTGAAAATAAATTTTAAAAACCATAAAAATCAGAAAATGTATAACAAATTTTAAAAACCATTCAAAAATCAGAAAAAATATAAACTAAATTTTAAAACACGAAAAAAATGGGGAAAATAAGGAAAAGGTTGGAAAAAGTTAGAAAAAATATGTTTCATGACCATTGCATAGCAACCAACAATTAGAAAAAAAAAACATGTACATGATCAGAGTACTCACATGACCAATGCATACCAACAATTAAATGACAATAAACTTGTTCATATCACCACATTTAAGCAAATAAGTACTAGTTATCCAAACCACAAATGCCTTAAGTTACATCACCATTGCATAAAACATTACATCAAAAGTAGTAGTTCCTCCACACAATTTATTCAAGCTGGAGTTTCTTCTTGCTTCTGGTATTAGAAGCTGGGCTGGATTGGTTGGCCACTTCAACTGGAGCCCTCCTTGGTGTACACTTCTTCATGATGGCTTGCTTCTTCCTTGGTGTGTGCACTATTTGTGGAGAGACTGCACTGTCTTCATGAACAGCTGGATGGTGCTCAATTTGGAGAGGAAAGGGGTCATTGGATCCAGTTGCAGACCTTCTGTGAAAACAAGAAAAAGAGATCGGTGAGGTTGTAAATGACAAGATCTGTAAAAGAGAGAGATCATACCCGCTAGTACTTGTTGTTGTTGGTGGCCCCTTCTTTTTGGCGGCTTTTTTCACTCTCTTTGGCTTCTGTGTAGCACTGGCCACCGCCTCATTGTGTGGGAATACCATGCCTGATCCAGGAGTGGCCACAACAATGCTACTCACTGTGTTACTGGCTTTCTTCAGCTTCTTTTTTGGTGGACCCCTGAAATAAAGTATGAAAAATTGTTATTTTGCATAGATAAACTTGAAGTGTTCTCATTGTGTTGCTATGTCTAGAAAGTCTACCTCTCAGCCTCAAATGCAGCTATGTCTTCTGGATTGCCATTCTTACATGTGTACCAATGGTGCTCTAACTGGTGGCATATTGGGCACTCATGTTGCCTTTTGCCAGTACCTCCCTCAGTGCCTGATTTCTTCCTACTACTTCCTCCCTCCAAAGCTGATTACCACTGTAGCGCTCCCTCCCACCACCGCGCCGGGGCCTGGGCACCGCGCCGGCCTGGCCTGGGCACCGCGCCGGCCTGGGCGTGCGCCGGCCTGGGCACCGCGCCGGGCCTGGGCGCGCGCGGGACTGGGCGCGCGCCGGGCCTGGGCGACTGGGCGGCGGCGGCGGCCTGCTGGCCTCGGCGGCGACCGGCGGCGGCAGCTGGCGGAGATCTGGGCGACGACCGGCGGCGGTGGCTAGGGTTCGACCGAGGGAGGAGTCCTGGGGAGAGAAGAGGAGTGAATCGGGAGGGAGAAGAGAGGAAGCCAGAGAAGAGAGAAGCAATTGAACAAGGGGCAAAATAGTCATTTGCATACGTGGGTCCCACATGGCAGAGCTATGAAACCGACGGACGGTGGACGGAATGACATGTGCGTAAACAAAAGTTGAGTGCATGGCACACAGGTGCCTGGGAACTTTTTTATGGCATGTGCGTAACCGACAACTTTTTAATGACATGTGCGTAAAACTCTCTCCATTCTCCCGTGTCCCGTCTCCCTCTCTCCCGTCGAGGGTTCTTCCATCCCGTCGCCATTGCTTCGTCCTCTCCTCGATCGAGTTGGTGGTGCCTCGTGGCCTCTCTCCCCTCCCCTCTCCCGCTTCTGTTTCTTCGTCTGATTTTGCTTTCCTTTTTCGTGCGTAGGGCCGGGGTTCTTGCGAGATCTGGTGGCGGTTGTTGTTCTTCCCTTCTGCGGATTTCCTCCGGTAAGAGGTGCGTAACTGATTATCACGCTCTCTCTTCTTATTCCTTCCGAAGATTTGTTCCGTTCCGCCGTGCGTAGACCCATTCTTCTTAAGGGTTTATGCGATTAATTTGATCGGAGTGGAGTACTGCACTAGCGCGTTAACGGGGCGACAGTGCGCGCTTCTGCACCCATCCTAATGGAAATTCAACTGTTTCTGTTGCTTATTTCAGTCAAGTTCCTGAGATTGTTGCTATTTATTAAAACTGACTGAAATCTAAAATGAAGCACAGTCAATTCAACTGATAAATGAGACTATTGATGCATACTACCGTGATTGGTCCAAAAAAATGACTGAGCCCTAATCAAAATTTGTTGATTAGTCATTCCTGCCTGTCTGATTCCTTTCCTGATGTTGAAACATGAAACAGACGATCTTCGGGATTAGCACTGCACTCCTATATCAATTGTGAATCTTACTTTGGGTATAAGACATTTCTTATAGTACGTAGAACTATATATACCCGATGATAGAAGTTGCATAGTGTTTGTTTAATTAATGTTTGTACTTGTATATATATACCCAGTTTACAGTCTTAAATTTGTTTTGTTCCCACCCAATCCAACAGTTATTAATTGCGACTTCTGCAGATAGGCAAGGCCAGTAGGTGGCTCAAAAGCCTCACAGGCTTGTTCGTGACCAGCAGGAAGGCCAACCACAGGGACCAGCACGCCGATGACGTTACCGACCACGCCAGAGAAGAGACTGCTGCTGTGACGTCCCGCCTCCACGAGGCCGGGCCCGCACGCCTGGCAGCTCTCTAGGATCTCAAGACTGTCCCCACAGACCAACACACGTCTTTTCTGCGCACTTTGTCCTCACTCGTGCACACTCGGAAAGGACTTCCCGGTTGGTCACCCATCCCGAAATTGCTCCGGGCCAAGCACGCTTAACCCCGGAGTTCTTTCGAGATGAGCTTCCGGAAAAGAAGTTGCAACTGTTGATATGAGTATTCTTATCAATCCTATTAAGCTCTGGGCCAGGATGTTACATTCTCACCCCCTTAGGAGATCGACGTCCTCGTCGATCAACCCCAGTCCAGGAACGTCCCCTCTTGGCCACGTCCGTGCGTCCAGTGCCAGCGCATGTGCCATGCTGTGTGACCACTCTGGGCCCACACCAGCCATGCGCACCATGCCTGAGCAACTGCGCCCACACGCGCCCGTGAAACCGCGAGGGTCGGCTCTGATACCACTTGTGACGTCCCGCCTCCACGAGGCCGGGCCCGCACGCCTGGCAGCTCTCTAGGATCTCAAGACTGTCCCCACAGACCAACACACGTCTTTTCTGCGCACTTTGTCCTCACTCGTGCACACTCGGAAAGGACTTCCCGGTTGGTCACCCATCCCGAAATTGCTCCGGGCCAAGCACGCTTAACCCCGGAGTTCTTTCGAGATGAGCTTCCGGAAAAGAAGTTGCAACTGTTGGTATGAGTATTCTTATCAATCCTATTAAGCTCTGGGCCAGGATGTTACAGCTGCCAGCTGCAGGGTCGAGGCGGGCGCGTCCGTTGTGGTGGTGCGTGAACATGAGCAGCAGCATGCCAACGCCGTCGTCCCTGAGGCCGAGACCGAGACCATCGCGGCCACCGATCTTACTCCCCAAATGCCGGCGACGGAGACGAGCGGCACCGGGGACGATGCGAAGGCCGCGGCGGCGATAAAGGTTCAAACGGCCTTCCGATCGTACCTGGTACGTACGTGAGATTCTTGTGCTGCATTCAGCTTGTTGGGCTGGCTGCATTGCGGCCAGTGTTTCAGTTATTTCTTCAGCAGCAGCTACAGTGTTCGTAGTTATTTTTTCAGCAGCCGCTACAGTAAAACAGCTGCAGAACAGCCCGCCGAACAAGCCAATTGTTGTGAGATTCGGTGGAGTGACATGCTGGTCGGCGCGTCGACGCGCATGCAAGGAAGGCGCTATGCATGCTGCGAGGGATAGTGAAGCTGCAGGCGCTGGTGAGGGGCCAGCTGGTGCGCCGGCAGCTGCGGCTCCTCGACAGCGACACCACCGCCACTACGCCTGGCCGCAGGTTGCCTCAGCACGCGCACAAACAGAAATCCAAGGTGGTGTTATCCTCTTTTATTATTTTCAAATTCCTATGCAGTTCTTGAAAAAAAAACTCCTTTTAGATAGCGCAGTTCACTGTGCTATTATGTCTGTTGAGTTAATCTATATATACTATATAGAGACAACCTACTAACAATCATTAATTGCTATAAAGCTGGATCCTCATGCTTCCACATCATCCTAATTATTCAGTCACAATATCCTTTCCATCCTGAGCGTTAGATCAGACCAAGCAAGCAAACAGACCACTCGCATCTGCATGCTGATCTCTTCCACTGCAGGCGGCAGCACCATCATTTCCAATTGTCATTCATTCTACCTCAATCGTTTTTATTGTCCGAAGCAGCATTACCAAGCCTGTCCAACTTAAATATTCTATACCTCCCATAATAGTCCACTAGGAGCAGTTTTCCATGGCCAACTAAAATCTTCTACCTCTCCTTTTAAGCATGGCAGCCATGGCTGCGATCAGGCTCTTCGACTGGTCTCTCTCTCTCTCTCTCTCTCTCTCTCTCTCTCTCTCATTTCTTTTCAGGTATGGATTATTTTCATGTTTATCAATAGATTTATAATCGAATCATGTCCATTTGAGCATAATAAGGTTGTACACTTATGGTCTTTTAGTGCCTCTTTGTACAGGTCTAGATGTACCTATGTTCGTTGCAGTAATATACCCAGAGTGAAAGCTATCTCTTGCCTATCCAACAGAAAAGAGGGTGAAAGCTATTTCTAAACCAAACAAAACATGCTGCAAAGTCAGTACAACCACCCATGCTAATAGCCCATTTTTTTTGTCTCTCTCGATTCTCAGACTTCAAGCACCCTGATGTACCATTCGCAAAAAAAAAAAAAAAAAAAAAGCACCCTGATGTACCTTCTTGATACCTAGAGAAGCTTGAATGGTAACAAAATCATTCCTGTCATATGTTCAGTCCTTTCGTTTATCATAAAATTAATTTATAAATTTTAGAATTTCGTCTGCAATTTTGGCAACAAACAAAAGTTGATGGTTAACTGATGTTTTCTCTATTTCTTTCTAAGATACGTATAAGTAAAAACAGCATCTCCTGTGTTAATAGTAAATTTGATTATGTCCCACATATGTCTTCTTTCATTTTCCTAAATTATGGACAAGTTCTTCATGCCACATGGTTCGCAAAAAAAAGTTCTTCATGCCATGTATTCAGGGAAAGAAAACAAGAATTTGGGATTGGCTGCTTTTCTGATATCAAGAGCATGTATAAGTTATCTTTGTGTGTGTGTAATTTTTTTAAAAGAAACATTGCGTGTAAATTGTAGATAACAACCTTTGAATAAAAAGACTCAATCATAAGAAAAAACTTAGACTTCCAACAGTTTTCTTGCCAAATCAGTCATTCATAAACTGTACAAAAGTTTTCTCACCTTATCCTTTCTAATCCCGCAGCAATGCATGGGGAGTCACCTAGTATCAGCTTATTTTGTAAGTCACGGAGCACTAAATTTCCACATAACACATGTTGTTTGACTCATACTATGAGCTGCCTGCCTAAATTCTGTTACAAGCTAGTACGTTGTTGGCCGTACCTGCAGGACGTCTCCTCCTCAACGGTGCCGAGGCGCAAGCCGGTGAAGGAAGAGCGGCACCCCAGAGACGGCAGGCAGCTGCGCACCGCCTCCGCCACCACGTCGGCACAGCGCCACCAGCAGTCACGGCACAACATGGCGGAGACGTCGACGTGCCACAGCAGGGCGCTCATCGTGTCGAGGCAGCAGCGCAACCCTGCAGCGTCCGAGGCTGAGGTCGTTGTGATGGAGAAGGGGGAGGAGGAGGTGCGGGTGCCCTCGCGACCGCCAACGTTCCGGGACTGGATGCCGGCCAGCTCGAGCTGGAGTGACGACGACGGAGGCTCGGGTGGCCGGGGCACGTCACGAGGCCGGGCTGCTGCTGCGGCTTCTCGTGGAAGAAGTGCAGGACGACTACAGCAGCGGCGAGGCGCACGGGGCGGTCGTGCGCGTGGCGCCGCAGCACCTGCCACGCAGCGCTCACCTCTGCGTGTTACCGAACTGCAAGGCCGCGCCCAGCTGAGCGCGAGTTCGGGGCAGGGGCCTAGCAGCCGTCCCCGTCCTGCGGCGAGCAACGCAGGAGGGCGTCGCTGGACCCGCCAACTCAGTCCTGATGATTAGGTGGAGTGATGACAGACTGAACGTCGTCTTCTCAGTGAAGCTGCTGCTATATATCGAATTTGAAGCTGGTATGTGTCTTCTTTTTAGACATTAATGGTGCTTGGTGTGCCTGAAATGTAGGATACTGAATCTAAGCTTGTGGTGATGTCTTTGTTGGAGTGACTGGGACATGATTTTCATTTTTAGTCCTTGCAAGTGACATACTACGTACATAGCACGTACGAATTAACTAAGTAATCAGTTGACTCTCCTGATCGAAGCTCATTGAGATATATTCAAATGCAGCGGCATGCTTATTCCCTTTATGATCTGACACGAAAATTATTATACGGATATTTATAGCATGTCATGCTAGTTCTTCTCGTATGCATGCATGATCATGCTTAGAGAACAATATATGGCTACAATTCTGAAAGGAAAAGTAAAGGGTACCGTTCATTATTCAGATTGAGTGTTGCTACATTGCCAAATCAAAAGATGGCGAAAGAAATTATATGTTTCTGTATGGTACAATTTTTTCTAACCAAGAATTTAGTACGCTTAAACAATACAGTTTTGCAATAAGAAGGTGTTCGTGCAAAAAGAAGGTAGTCACCGCATCAAAAATAGGGTGATGGCGGATATTTCAAGAAATGTATTTTAGATAGCTGATATTTATGGGAATAGGAGTCGTTTGATATCTTTTTAAATGGTATAAATCCAACATTCTAGCCAAGTTTTTTAAAGCAACCTAGTCTATAAGTTTTCAACGTCATTACTAGAATGTTGGACTACTAGAATCGTAAGACGATTTATGAGACCAAGTGTCACTACTAGAATTCTAGAATGTTGGACTACTAGAACCGTGGGACTAGTTACCTTGAGGTTGTTTGATAACCAAGCGTCACTACTAGAATTCCCCAGTTTCCCTAGGGTTTTAAATTTTCCCTAATATACTTTGAGGCATCATAGGGAAACCGAACGTTCCCTATGGGTTCACACGTTCGTAGGAAAAATATTCCTTAGAAAACTTTGTAAGAAAACATTTTCCCTAGAGTTTTTCAGCCTTTCCATATTAATTTGAGGCCTAAGAAACTCGACGATTCTAGCAGTGTGTTCCATTGAATGACTATGCAGACGGTGGAGTTGCCTCAATGTTATAATGCAGGATTCTGCCGGGTTCTCAGGTTCTTACCAACATGGTATTGTTGCTTTGGTTATATTAGAGTTGTATGGGTATAGTATATTTGCATTATTAGACACAGGACGGTCTGTGATTGTTTGTACTTTTTGCCCTTTTATTGATGAAAAATATGCTTAGGCACACCAAAGATAATCTAGCAGAATTGACATATGTTTATGTCTTCTTACCTCAAGGAGTGTGTGTCTCTGTGTGTATCTAAACCAATAAAAAACCAGTTGAGAGGAAAATCAGTTTTACTTTGTCATCTTGTTTACCCCGCTATCTCAACCATTCTATCATATTGTGGGCCTAAAATCCAACGCACCGAATTGTTTCAGCCACCACAGGGCGTAACGCTCTCCTCCCCTTCCTTCCTCCTTACGTTAAAACTTTCATTACAGTAACGCTCAAATCTCTGATTTTTCTCACCCAATACAACAGCGTACCCCATCGATGGTTTCTCCCTCACGGCGTGATTGCAGGCTCCTTCCAAGTTTCGCGAGGAAATCTTCCATCGTCGTGCCGTATTTATTCTTATGTGCATTCGCATCCGTGATTTTCTCCAGCAAATCGCGCCAGCGTTTCCTTCTTTTGTTCCTTCTTTTGTTTTATTCCTCGATCTAGATCTCCATACACAGCCGTGAGTGGCAAGTGCAAGGAGGATGTATTGTAGGTGGAGCCGTGGAGGGTGGTGACCACGACGCCGGGGCCAGGTCGAGGCGCGGCGGGGCGATGCGGCGTCGGGGCCAGGTCGCTGCGCGGCGGTAGCGGGACGAGGCGGCGGCGCGGGCCAGGTCGAGGCGGCGACGGCGGGGCGAGGTACAGGACGACGAATCGTCGCCAGGATCTGCCCGGTGGTACAAGAGGAGGCTCCTTCCAGGTCGCCGCCCGCGTTGTCTCCGATGCCGACTCCTCTGCCGTCGTCTCCGATGCCGACTCCTCTGCCAAGGTGAAGATTGATTCAGCCGTGTCTTTCAGTCAGCGGGAGGGGATCCTCTTCTTCTTCGGATCAAGGTGAGAATTGCGCCTTTATGGTGACTGATCTGCTAATTTCAATTTGAAGGAGTTTTCCCTTCCGTTGATTGATGTTTTTTTCCTTCTTCATTGCTTCGGATCCTGCAAGGCGAGATGGGGATCGATGTCCCAACCCGCACCTTCTTCGCCTCCGTCCCAGGCAAGAGCACTCGCCACCGTCATTGCCGCCTTCCTCGCAAGCAAGAGCTCCCGCCGCCGTCGTTGCCGACGTCGTCCCAGGCCAGAGCGGCCGCTGTGATGAGCCCTGTTCTTGGCACCGAGGTAGTTGATTGCGGTGATTAGGGAGCGGTGGTCATGCGGTCATCCGCTCCATTTCAGCGACAGGTTTGGTTTGTGATGTTCAAGTAGAACTTCTGATTTTGTTTTGTTAGGGATTGCAAGGGAACTTTTTCCAGTCTCGATTCAGATCGATGCTACTGTGCGCCCTTGATTGGGGAGACTAGATGTTGATAGTGTTAAGGCGACCTTGATTATAGTGTTCAGGCAATAGTTCTTTTGAATTGGTTATTCCAATAATTGATTAGATCGTTTTATGATGCATGCTGTCAGGAGTCTAGATTAGGTTGATCTGCCTGCTTCTGGAGATCCATTCATCCGCAGTACATATTTGCCTTTGCAACTTATCCTTGCTGTAGCCTTTTAATTAGATAATGTACGGCCAAGAACCCGGAAGCAAGATTATTAGAGTTGCAGCCAGCGTGTGATGGAGACAATTTTTTTCTTTATGCTTGGATTTCTTTACTGATTGAGACAATTTCTTTGCATTTTTTTTCAGGAGGTCCCATGAAGGTAAGCTGATTGCCGTCTCAAACAAGGTAGAATTTGGGAATCCATAGGCACCCTTCTATTTACCTTTGGAAGGGAAGTGGTGGAATGAAGTAAGAAATTCTATTAATCTTCAAATGTTATGATAGCTAACCTAAGATTTCACTAAAAATATCAATGATTTTATCCTTTCAAGCTTGCTGGTTGGTTTGCGTGACAACAAAACACCTGTGGAGAAAATATTGGTCTAATAGTAATGGAGCTTGAAAAAGAAGTCATCTTCCATATACCACAAGGATAACACGTGCATTTATTTTGATAGCTCATATCTTTATCGTATCATTCGTATTTAGGGGTAAAACTGTGGTTTTTCTCATTTTTTTGTACTAGGTCAAAGTGCAGCTTGAAAAGCAAAATTCTTGTTCTATTTTTACAGAGAGGTGTGTTACTAGGTTACAACCACTGCTTGGTTAAGCTACTAAGCCAATCTTCTGTCTCGATTTTACATGTTTCAATATTATAAAGCTCCAACATTTTACAAAGGTGTGACCAGGATGAACTAATCTGCAGTGACAAATAGGTAAGCATTTATTTTGCCCTATATTTCAAAATCCAGATAATTCGGTATCATCGTGCTGATCTGTGCATGCTTATTTGTACAGAAGAAATAAATTCGCAAATTGCCACAGCTATATTTGGTAACACCAAGCGGTGTGAGTAGCATTTTTTGGTGTATTAATACGGTCTCCTGTTGCAAGATTCGCTGAGAAACCAAAGAGTTTCTTCCAGGTAAGGTTTGGAAATTATTTGCTTGATCATTGTTCTACTGCGTTGCATCTGTCATAATGCTTCACTTCCTATTTGTTCAGTGTTCACAGTTCACATCACACATGTGACCGCAGAATATAATGGAAAGATGCGGAAGCCTTCATTTAAGGGGTATGTAGACTCCAACTGTTTCAGTCATGAAAATGGTTCTATTGCCTAAATTTATGGTCTGATGCAATTTACATGCATGCATATGATATACGAAGATCATTAAAATCAGAAATATGTACAGTGACCTACAACAAAAGTTGATATTTCACCGTGTCGTTTTCTTAATCAATTTCACAAGCTTGTTATCAGAAATACAACCGTGTTCTAGGAAAAATAACTGTGTTGTCCACAAGTTAGCAAGTATAAATTCTCCGAAGCTAGGTATTTCTGATTTTGCCTTGTCATATAACTTGTGTGTTATTCTTAACAAGGAGTGCCCTCAAGATTGTTTTCCTGCCTCAAAACTCTTAAGGCACTGCTACTTACCGAAAAGATTATATATTATTTTTAGTTCTGATGGCCATTGCCCGTTTCAATTGATGGATATATGAGAAAGAAATAGTGGTGTACTGATTTTCATTCATTATGAAACAGGAAGATATTGCCAGCATTAGTTAGACTCTTGCCTGCAATTATTATCACTTTATTGATATTAACTCTTGGCATTTTTTACTTTCTACATCTTGAAAGACAAGTTTGATGCAGCCGAGATTGGGGTTGTGGTGCAGGAGCTCACCACTGGACGAACTCCACTACAGAACCCCATGGCAACGCCGGGATAACCTTTGTGAGGCATCTGATTGCTAATTCTGTACATTGTTGTTGTTAATTTTTTTGGATAAGTTGATTGTTGATTTTCTTGCCAATTATGAACATTTGTGCAGAGTTAAATATTTCTGAGCTGGAACATTTGTGCTGACGTGCTTGGCATGAGTTAAATATTGTATTTCTGAGCTGGAAAAATTATTTTCTTCATTTTTTTCTGAAGGACTACTTATTTTTGTCATAGCGATAAATTTTTTGAAGCTTTTATAATTTATCTGATGAACTACTTTGCAACTGCACTGCGGTGATTGTCTTCGGGACTGTGGGGAAATGTGAATGAGGGCATCTTTGATTTCCAGGAGTATCGCCATCTAACACAAGCTTCGACTGTTCTTTAGCTTCACAGTGGTTCACTTGAAGCTTTTCCAAGAGCAGTCTCACATAATTTATTACTGACTGCTAAAGAAATACGTGCAACTACTATCTGCACATATTAGTTTCAGAGGGTCTGTTTATCTCACTTGAGCCAGGCAATTCTTTTCCATTTTCCGGAAACAAACTTATTTATACATGAACTTCAAATATTGTCCAGAGAAATTATTGCCATTGAAGAAGAAGATTTTTTATGGTTGCAGCTTCCTTTCATTGCTACAGACCTGTTTGGGGTGTTTTTTTTTTTAATAAAAAATTAGTCTCTTTAATTTTTGAAAGGCAAGCCCAGCACAATTCTTCACAACCCAAAGAACTCAAGTTTACCTTTGTGATACCTCTGTTGGATAGCACCAATTTACCTAGGTCATGGTCTGGTGTTGTTAGAGGCAACCCAAAGAACTCAAGTTTTTTGGTTTACAGAGTTAATAGAATTTTGGCTTCAAGCTTATGGTCATATGAGACAGTTAATATTCAGGCTAGATTACTTCACTAATTTAATTAGATTTTAACTAGGGCTTAGGTAGAGGTGATCTTAACTGGAAACAGTGAAGGGGGCAAGGAGGAGCAATCTCCTTTGAGCCGGAAAGGTCTATCATGTCTTAGATATTTATTTAAACTGTGTGGATACACTAATTTCATCTGTGTTAACTGTTAATTAATTAACATATGATTTCATTAATTCGTCACACATTTTCAAATGATTTTTCAGTGCAGATTATCCATGTAGAGTTTCTGTTTTCGAAGAATTACTGCGAGAAGGAAGTAAGGAACCAAATAACATGGAGCATATGGATGTATATATTTTTAATAACTGTACACTTGGATGGCCATGCTATTACTAACAAATAATATCCTCTTTCTTGATTGAAATACAAAGGTGGTCGATTCTCGAACTTTTCATGTGTTATTAACTTAATCAAATAGGCTATATTATTTGATGATTCTTTTCTCTCGTTACAACGCATGGGCCTTCATCTAATTCAATAAAAAAATAGCACAACAATGACACATTTACGCAGCTAGGTTCATTCTATTTTTTCATGATTTGCTACTTTAAATTTTCATGATTCCTTTAATTTAATAAACCTACATTGCATTTTTACATATTTTATTATGTTAGTGAGAAAGCCATGTGTTGTACCACAACTCTACTGTGTCCCTCCCTCTTTATCTTCCATTAAAGATGCATTAGAATTCCAATTTATGTTACAACGGTCCCGCCAAGTGGTGCATTTTTCTTGACCACGTGCGTGGCGCACGTGCATTTGTACTAGTGAACAAACTAGTTTAAAAGATAGAATGTTATGTACACCCATTCTTATAGTCATCAACTATAAGTAATGAGGTAATCTATGCATCAGAGATGGAGGCAATATATATATAAGTCACGTTCTGAGGAACAAACTATAGGTCGACTTTATGATCTTCTCGATTAACTTATCGAAGGAATGTCTAGAGTTTTCAGAAATTTTGAAAAATATGAAGAATAAAGCACGTTCAAATGTATATATGTATGCAAGTCGTTCTATAAGTGTCATTGTAGATTAACTATTATGATCATGTATACTCTTTTTATTATACCTAGCATTTTAGTGACGGTGAATTCAGAAGATCATTCCAGGTTTTGCAATTATATATAGATTATTAAACAATCAATTTATAAGACAAAAGAATATTTTTTACTTGAATATAAGAGGCCAATGTCTATGCAACTATTTTCTACTGCGGAATAATTTGGTTAAAATTTGGTGAGATCTCCAAATTCAACAAAAGCTTGTCCAAAATTTTGACTGATACTTCTTACCGATCGGCACTTGTAAATTTTAAAAACCAAAATTCAAAACATTGGTCCAAACCACATTAATTGATTGGTATGGTAAACACTAACCATGTGTCCTCGAGTGATATATATGTACTTTTAGAAGTCAACAACAACTCTTATGAATTCAACGTCTTTTGGGGAAAGAAAATAACAAGACGGTAAGGAGCTCCTACATAAACCAATTCTTTCATTTCCGATGATTTTCTTCTTTCAATTTTTAAGCGTATTCTAGAAGCGTAGCTTGACTTGGTAGCGCCAGTGGCGGACCCACGGGGTGGGCCGCATAGGCCTCGGCATACCCTAAAATCTGGCCCAAACACAGTTTTTAACTCAGCTACAGTACCAAAAAATTGTTTGCTGGGCTTTTTGTTCTTCTGGCCCACCCTACTGGGCTGATCTGGGTCCGCCACTGGGTAGCGCTCGAGAAAACTTGACGGATAAGAGCATCTCCAAGAGTTCCCAATACTCATTCCCAAAAACTTGATTTGGAAGTTGACCACAAAATCACCACTCCAACAGCTCCCAAAAGCAACTCTCAATATTTTCGCAGTCCCAAAACAACCGGGCTTGGTGGCCATATTTTCGCTCTCCCACAGCGCTCCCAATCCCGATTTTGTGTAGTTGCCGCTCCCGCGCTCTCGTCGAAGCCCCTCGCGCCACCACCTGCGTATCGTAGCCTCTCATCGCTGGCGCTGCGGTGATCGTCGCACTGTCTGCACACATCATACGGTCCGCGGTGTCCAAGCGGAACAAGGCCACGGCCAAAATCGAGCTTCTTCGAACACTTCACAGGCAGCCAAATCGAACTATAGCCCATGGCCGAGCATGGCGACACCCTACGCAAGGTCGAGCCTGCCGACATCCTAGTGGAGCTCCTACTCTACTCACGGTCGAGGTCAGCGAGAAATCAATAGATTTGGCGCATCCTAAACAATTCCAAACTCTAGCTTCGTTGTGCTGTGATTTTCTAAATGGACATGGGTGCAGACAGTCATCGTTGCTTGCTTTGCTTCCGTTGTAGCCTAGGGCGCTCGTAGTGCCGTGGTGGTATATATGCAAACGAGGAGTGCGAATTGCATATAAACGAGTTGCAGTTAAGGGCGAGGAGGGGTATATATGCAAACGAGGAGTGCGCTCGCGCGCCAGCGTGATCCGCGGAAGGCGAGCGACCGGACAAGTGAAACGCGGGCGCGCAACCGCCTCGGCACCACCACCACCGCATTTCCCTCTCGCGCGCGCCACGGACGGGACGCCGCGATCCCCCACCACGACGCACCGGCGGAGATGGAGGAGACGACCGACGCGGCGGCGGCGACCGCCGTGCAGCTGATCGACGGCGAGGGCGAGTTCGCGGGCGAGTCGGCGGAGCGGTTCATGGCGACCGCCGGCGTCGCCGGGTGCGGCCTCTCCTACGCCGTCGTATCCATCATGGGACCCCAGAGCAGCGGTACGCACGCACGCGCCGCGCCGTTCCCATCGATCCCCATTCTCCGCCACCGTCGGTTGGTTGGTTTTGGTCCACTCGACCGACCGCCACCGGTACCGTGCTTGATCGACGCCGGCAGGGCCGCCCGTGCGCGCGCCGGCCAACTGTTCGACGAAACGTTTTGGCATCAATTTTCTCGCGCACCGTGTGGGCGACCGATCGTTAGCATTGATCTGGTTGCATGGACTAGTTGATGATTGATGATTATCGATGATCCGGATAAGGAGTTCGGCGCATTAATTAGCTTTTTCTTTGAACACATAAATTTTCTTCGATGAGTATGATATTGATTGAGAAAACATAGGGCAACGTTCCCCTTCACTACATGCCTCTACACTCTGCTGAAGACTTTTGTGATTAAAAAACGAGAATGGTAATAGCGAGAAATGTTTGCATTTCTGTACTTAGCAGACAGGAAAACGTCTGTCTTCGTTGATCGAACTACATAATGTCCGTTTCAGTACACATCCTTTGGCTTTAGACTGGCAAAGAAACATATACGTTTCAGTATAATAAGCATTTTTTGCGCATATTGGTGCTCTTTACCATTTTACACTAAACTACAGGTAACTTAGCAAAAGGGTTCATCCTCTTCATGTCTTATTAATTTGAACAGGAAAGAGTACGCTGTTGAACCAACTATTTGGAACTAACTTTAGGGAGATGGATGCATTCAGGGGAAGGTATATGCTATTCCCTTTTCTTTACATGATTATAATTCCGACATCAATTTGTTTATTTCCCTTATTCGTCATTACGTGTATAATTTCTCTACAATTTTTTCCCTCTGCTAGACAATCTGCTATCCAGTTTCTCAATTTCCTTATAATGAGAGTGTGCCTTCAAAGCCACATGATTATCCGTACATCAAATTTAGCTTTATCTTTTACTTCCTTTGCTACACTTTGCTATCCATTCTGTTACTTTTTCCATGAAAGTACAGCTTTAATGCTAGGTAGAGTTATGTTTCAGTTGTATTAAGATAAGCGCCGTTGATGTTTATGCTTTTAGGAGCCAAACTACCAAAGGCATCTGGATGGCACGCTGTGTTGGTGTTGAGCCTTGTACAGTCGTAATGGATTTGGAGGGTACTGATGGAAGAGAGAGAGGAGAGGTATGCTTCCGTACATAACGTAATTATCATGTTCAATTCTTTTAACAAAGTTTTAGGAATAGCAGTGAGCAATGGTAGAAATAAAGCTGTTGGAAGTTAGCAGACCTAAGATATTGCCCAGGTTACTTGATGTGATGCACAAAGAGATCTTCGAATTCAGGCTCAGATAGCATTACTACTTCCTTTCCTTTAACTGAGCTGCTTGATCTTGCAAAACTCAGTTTTCCTCTTGTTTTAAATTGCATTGTCACTTTGCTTTCTCTGTCTTGTCTTCGACTAAATGCTATTGATCTTCCAATGAGAGATTAGTTATTAAATGCTGCATTTACATGAGAGATTAGTTATTAAATAAACATGACAATAGCATGTGAATGAAGCCTTTTATAGATGTCGCCTTTAGGATGTTAATGTTGTCTGATTTCTCTGTTTTCGTCTCATTTTAGGATGACACTGCGTTTGAAAAGCAAAGTGCTTTATTTGCTCTTGCAATTTCAGACATAGTCCTAATTAACATGTAAGTCTTCCTCTTTGATCAAACTAAATATAAATGATCTACTATTTTGATATGTATGATAGCTTCCTTAAGACAGTGTTTCTGACTTTCTATTACGACCATGTTGTATGTTTCAGGTGGTGCCACGATATCGGTCGTGAGCAAGCGGCCAACAAACCACTTCTAAAGACAGTATTTCAGGTACTGAGATGTATCCTCTTTGTTCTTTCAGATATACAATTACTTCCAGATGGGATATATAGTCCTTATGCATTTGTAACATTTGGACATCTGAGTTTGTAGGTCATGATGCGTTTGTTCAGTCCTCGGAAGACAACACTATTGTTTGTTATACGTGATAAAACCAGGGTTTGCCTCTTCTTTGTTATCTTGCTTTGTTTTACAAGTTTAACAAAAATGTAATTTATTTTATGAATTTATTTGGAAATACATTTTGATCAATCAATTCTCAGACAAGTTGTTATTTTCATGTAGACTCCTCTTGAGCATCTAGAACCAGTTCTACGGGAGGATATTCAAAAGGTGCTGGTATCCTTTTCCCCTTTCATCTTTGTTCAGTAGTATGTTGACTTCCTGTAGTTCTAATATTGTCACAGGTTTGATCAGATATGGAACTCGGTTGCTAAGCCAGAGGCACATAAAGACACCCCTATCAGTGAATTTTTCAATGTAAGATACGATTTTCTCTGTACAATCATGAATAAGAAAATTATGACTTTACTCGACAATCGTTTGACATATGAAGGTCGAAGTGACTGCGTTGCCCAGTTTTGAAGAAAAAGAGGAACAGTTCAGAGAACAGGTACTTCAAATGTAGCTGAAACTGGAACTGTAATAAATTTTCTGTATGAAAACTACAGCAGAAAGCTTGTAAGCAATTATTTTGAAGAACCTTATTTTTACCTTTACCAGGTTCAACAACTTAGGCAGAGATTTTCAAATTCAATTGCTCCAGGAGGCCTCGCAGGTGATAGAAGAGGAGTAGTTCCTGCTTCAGGTTTTTTATTTAGTTCACAACAGATTTGGAAAGTTATACGAGAGAACAAGGATCTCGATCTTCCTGCTCACAAGGTACATTCTACTTCCCACTATTAAACAAGACCAACACTGGATCAATATTAGCATTTCTTTTGAAGGCATCCTCTTAAAAAAATGTGGATTAAAGAGTTATAAAATTTCCTGGCAAACATGTCTCATAGCACCGGCGGTGACTTATATCCCTACCTATATAGTGCTAATACTGTTGGAAGTGCTGATGCAATTTCTTCTTACACGTCGGAAGTCCTTAAAAAAAAGGTGTTCATCTTGTAACTTATGTTGAGAGTGCACAAATCATTAACTCACATGAAACTTATTAAATCTGAATATTTAACATTGCTGCAAGTAATGACCTGACTTGTGTGCGTAAGCAACATTAACAATTTAGTTAAAGAAACCTCCTAAACTTGTTTATGATGATTTATTCCCATTCACTTCATCATGTAAGGTAATGGTTGCTACAGTTCGGTGTGATGAAATCGCAAACGAGAAGTTTGGCTGCCTAACCTCTGACACAGTAAGAACTGGCATTTTAAAGATCATGCAAATTTGGTAGACGTTTTGGGTAACTAATGTGTTTTTAAATATTTTTTAGGAATGGCTGGATTTAGAGAGTGCTGTCCAGTCTGGTCCAGTACCCAGTTTTGGGAAAAAACTTGGCTATATTGTGGATGTTCACATGCAAGAGTAAGCCCTTGAGTGATTTTAGTAGCTTGAAATCTGTGTTTGTTCAGCATGAATCCGGTGCTTGAAATTTTACAAGTTGATCAAATATACTCCCTCCGTTTTTAATTATATGACGCCGTTGACTTTTTTCGTTACGTTTGACCGTTCGTCTTATTCAAAATATTTGTGTAAATAACAAAATGTATAGGTTAATTTTAACGTGCTTCTGATGATGAATCCAATGATATTCATTTCACATCGTATTTAAATCTATATTGTTGGTCAAGTTGTATAAAAAAGTCAACGGCGTCATATATTAAAAAACGGAGGGAGTATGTATTTTGTGTTCTATACACCCCCTGGTAGACTGATACACATTCACTTCATACAAGAGTCTTTTGAATTTTCCTTACTCCTACAGAGAGTATATTAGACAAAAAGAGCAAGCATACATTAGGATGTTAACAGCTATCTGTTTTCTTAAATTGGCATCTAGATATACTGGCGTGTTTTTCTCTGCGACTAACATACTTATATTGAAGGAAGAAGTGGGTCACCTTGTTTTTTTAGCTGCATCCTCGAAAATCCAATAGTTAGCTATAACAGGAAACTCTGTTTATGAATGAAACTGAGAGATACAAATTCAATTTTCAGGTATGACAAAGAAGCTGTCTATTTTGATGAAGCAGTTAGGAAAGCAAAACGACAACATCTGGAATCAAGAATATTGAATGTAAGGCATACTTGTATACCAATATTCTTTCTCACTGTAGAACAGCATATTATATGCTTTTTTTCCCCGATAGGATACCTCCTTGTCAATAAGAATTTATGTAGCTACCGTGCTGCTATAGTAGCTTCATCTGGTGATAAATAGTGGATACTGAGATTCTCTCTTGCTTCTTACGCATTAATTCTTTCATATTGTTTTGCTGGTCTCTCTAATTTTGTCTTAAATTCGTTGCAGCTTGTCCAACCTGCATTCCAGAAATTGTTGAATCATTTGCGCTTGAAGGCTCTAGAAAAATTTAAAACATCTCTTAATCTTTCTTTAGAGAGTGGAAAAAGTTTTGCAGCATCTGTTCGAGATAATACTGAATCCTCACTCAATGAATTTGAACAAGGCTGTGCAGGTAACTTCCTACACTCTTGATGAAGATAATTATTCTAATATGGTGTGCTCAAACGATGATAATCGAAGGGTAATTATTTTAAATATGGTATCCCCTAAACAAACGCTCAGAGTGGTAATATTTGTTCTAAAAGTATCATGTATAGATGTCAATTGAAGGTGTACTATCCATTGAATGCTGGAATCGAAGTAGCATGACGTTCTTCATAGAAGAACCACCATCTGAATTTTCTGCATTCGATGATGTAGCATCTTTTTTCATTCCTTGATCATTTGTGTTATGCAATTTTTAAGATTGCCTATTTCTTTTGGTATATCAATACCTTGAAAAGGTGGCGCATCATCTGATAAGCCTTGTATTCTAGATGCTGTGATCAAGCAGGCAAACTGGGACTACTCTAAAATTCTGGAGAAAGTTCGCCGCGATATTGAAGATCATGCGTTTTCAGTTCGTGAAAAAATGTTATCAGAACTGACAACCCAGGCCAAGGTGTCCACCAAAGCTGAAATTTAAATTTTTATTAGCTTATCAATGCATCCATTCATTAGCACATGCTAATGATTGTCTTTTCCTTTTTTCATCGGGTAATTGCAGGATAAACTAAGGAAAGCACTTGCTGAACCTGTGGAGTCTCTTTTTGATGCTGCGGACGAAACAACCTGGGCATCAATAAGAAATGTGTATAGACGTGAGACCGAGTCCATCCTACCACAGTTTCTGAAAACCATTTTTGGGTTTGAAGTGGAATACGTGCCAGCAGAACAAATGGTGTCAAATTTAAGGGATTATGCCAAAAGTGTCGTGGAAGATAAAGCCAAAGACGAAGCTAGCAAAGTACTGATTCATATGAAGGAAAGGTTGACAAATATCTCTATTGTTTGTTCCTCATATCTTTCACTTTCTCAACCTTCTGACACTTATCTGCTGAGCCAGGTTCACAACGGTGTTTAGTCATGACAAGGATTCAATTCCAAGGGTCTGGACAGGAAAGGAGGATGTCCGTGCAATAGCTAAGGATGCTCGATCTGCGGTACATGAGCCATGCTCTTCCAACATGAAAAATGAGTCTTCATGTCTTTTATTTTCTTTTCTTAGTTCTAATAATAAACTAATTTGCAGGCTCTCAAACTTCTATCTGTAATGGTGGGCATTCGCTGGGATGATGAAGAAGATAGGATTGAAAGCATCCTCATGTCAACACTTCTGGAGGGCTCCGTGGTATCAAAGATTGCAAGTGCTGCTCATGCCGATCCGCTTGCTTCTACTACTTGGGAAGAGGTAATTTTGTGTTTTTTTCTTTCGTCCTTCAGTAAACATTAAAAGTACATGCCATCACCTTATGATTTGGGAAACAGATTCCTCCAAAGCATACAATGATTTCTCCAGCTCAGTGCAAGTCACTGTGGAAGCAGTTCAAAGCAGAGACTGAGTTTGCAATTACACAAGCAGTATCTACACAGGTGTGCATTTCATACACAGAGCTCTGTTTTTTTATATAATTATATATATAAGTTATTATGATGTGAGTTTTTTCCTGGTTGGAGAAACAGACAGTATTTTTTTTTTAATATCTGGCTTTACTTCTTGTCTTTCACTACAGCAAGCTCATAGACGCGGTAATAGCAAATTGCCTCCTCCATGGGCCATGGTTGCTATCGCGGTTCTTGGTTTTAACGAGATTATGATGCTTCTAAGGTACTTGACACCACAAAACTGTGTAGGTCTTTACGTGCTGAACATTTATAGGACACTGATTCTTTGTCCTGTTCAGGAACCCCTTATACCTGTTCTTGCTATTTGTGGGCTATTTGCTGGCTAAAGCTCTAGCAGTTCAGCTAGATATCAGCAGGGAATTCCAAAACGGTGTGGTAAGTTAAATATGCACATGCACATTAGGCATTAGCAAGATCCAGGGCAATATCATGTATCAGTAGCTGAATGACACCAGTGGTCCAGACCTTCAGTTGCCTCACCTCTGTTCATTCTGAAAGAAGCTCATGACAAGTTAATCTGATCTTACTGTGCAGGTTCCTGGGATCATCTCTGTCTCTACAAAACTACTGCCGACAATACAGAACCTGGTGAACAAGGTGGCAGCCGAGCAGCAAGCAGAGCACCGGCCTCCGGCTGCAGAACCCCCAGAGCCGCAGCTGCAGCCACCTCCACTGCTCCTGAGTCCACGAAGCCCCATGAGTGAACTGCGGAGGCTGCACATGCCACTAAGCCCAGTCCGCCCGTCGTCGCCATCCTCGCCGTCGTCTTCGTCCACCATGTCATCGCCACGCCACTTTGTCGATGATCAGAAGCCAAGACCGGCAGTAGCACAGCCTGAGAATGAGTCCAGCAACGCTGACTCAATAGTATGATCTATATGACTCTATGGGGGTTTAACTGGTTTATACACTGTCATATTAGAAGGTATGGGCCTTTTGTTGTCCCCATTTCAAAACATATAGTACTGATCGGCCGTAGAAGATAATAATTCTTCAGCAGATATCAAAGGAGAAATAATGTTGCGTTCTTTATCTTACAATTATGTTGCAAGAGGGGTAATCTGTAGATGGACAATTGCTACCTGACACGTTGTTCAGCATGTAAAGAAGAATCATAGAGGAACTACCAAGTTGAAAATACCAGGGTCACAGAATAAAAGAGTCAGATAGAATAGCTTTTCTCTCTTGGGTGGATTCCCTTGTATAGTTTCTTTTTCAGTTTCCTCTATTGCTTTCTCTACTTTGGTGGTTTTCTTTTTCCCTGTACAGTGCTTTTCTTCTCATTATAATGAAAATTTACAGTGGGGGCCTCCCTCGCAGTATTCCCGGTCAAAAAAAAAAAAAAACAGGGTCTGACCTGTTCAGTTCTTTTGATTGCTAACAAACATTGTACTAACTTCTAAAAAACACGACTTCGATTCAATGGTTGTACTTGTCACAATCTGCTTAGAGCTTCTGCTGCATGCATTTTGCATAGTTAGATGTGCTGATTATTTACTTCTAGGCCCCTGGAAAACATTGATTGCTTACTTGTAGCTAGGATCAACACATGAAAATATACATTATGCTCTCCGTCTCCCAGTATGCAAAGGACAAGAGCACTGTTCTCTACATGGCGTTGCTCCTGCGACGCCTGCAAGGATCCAAGACATGCCCCGTGCTCCCAGTCCCCCAAGATGCACGCAGCCATTGTTTTCTCCCATCCTGGCACGGAGATACGGGAGACGGCGCGGCAGGGCACATGGAGCAGGGATTCGGCCAAGGTTTTTTCTCTGCGCCCACATGGTCGCTGCCGTTTGGTGTGGTGGCTAGCTGTGAGTGGCTTGGAGAGCACAAGGCATGGCTCCCACAGTTTTATCTACACATGACTAATCCAGATACAAGGCTAGGTACATGGTATATCTATGGCATAGTTTACTACTCAGGGGAAGCATAGGATTCTTCATCTCATATTGATCAGGATCAGGCTGGAGAACCAGCCTACTGACAACTGGATCTCCAAACCCTCCAATGTACTACATGATTGCAAGTGACACATGATTACAAGGTTTAGGATCTTTACCAGATCCTGGGTTCAACTTACAATTCTACTGCTACTACTACTACTGATTCCTGAATTTCCTACATGGAAACTGGAAAGTGGCTACATGATGGAAACCTGAGTTAGGGCAGCACTGAGGTGGTGTTGCCTCCCAGCAGCTAAACTTCAGTCCTTAAACTATCTGAGCTACGTTGCGTGTTACAAAACTGGCAATTATGTCGATGCATAAATGATAGCGAGAGGCTATGATGATGTCTCCTTGAAGCTCTTTGTGAGCCAGATGGCCGTCTCTCTAGGAGATGCCTTCTCAGGGCCGAACGGCTTCAGCAGGATCCCCAGTTCCTCGTACCTTTCCTGCTGCAGCAGCTGTGCGCTGAACTCCAGCAGCCCTTCCAGCGCTTCCGCACGCTGCTGGAACGACGAGGTGTCGAACCGCTGCAGCCTGGAGTCGTTGGAACCTCGGCTGGAGGCAGCGGTGGCATTGCGTCCTGATGAGTCGCTTCCGTTGTCCCCATCGGTGCGTGATACTTGGATTGTATACTTGTCCTTGGTGATCGACCGGTTGATGAAGGGAGGAGTGGAGCACGAGCCATGAGCGGAAGAGGGCTTGTTGATCGTAACCAAGGGATCCTCGGAAGAAGCTAGTGGGAATTCTGCAATTCTGTCAATCCGAGGTGCGTTGACAGAGACATCTGGGGAGTCTAGCCGCTCAAGGATGCTGATGGTGCTCTTGCTAGCTGTCCCGTATGTCGGCAGCGGGAGGGATGCTCTTCGAGCTGTTCGAGCACTTTTGTTTAGAGGTGTCCTTGAGGGCAGCTGTACAGGGGGGTAATACAAGTACAATGAGTATTGGTCAATCGTGTTTCAACATATAAGTATAAAACAGGTAACATGAACAGCCAAATATTAGCATAGTTATACCCGTACACGCAATAAACAAATGCATCATGATAATAACTTGATAGGTGAACTTGTGATAAACATCTAACTGTGAGGACCACCAAAGCTCAACTAAACGATAAAGAAGCTTATTAAGAATAACATCAAAGAAGTATGTACATGTGCATCTTGTAACAGAGAATCATGCACATGTTTATCAGTATTAACAAAGCAAAAAGAAGTAAAGAACATAGAACAAGGGCAATGTCAATACCTCGTTATGGTTTGTTCTGGTATAAGATGTTTTTGGAGGATCCAGCCGATTTCGAGCTGTGAATGTCTTGGTTGGAGCACTCTTAGGAGTCCTTAGAATGCCTGATGTTTTTGTTATAATGGCCTTACTGGTCACCTCATCATCAACTTGACTGCTGTCAATGGATAGCTCTTTGACACTTAGAGTAGTTGTATACTCTTTGATGCTCCGAGTAGAGCTAATAGAGTTCCGCTCAGGAGACGGTTTGCAAAATGTTACAGTCCTTTCATTTCCCAAAGAGTTCCTCCTAACTGCCCTTCTTCGGGCAGAATCAGTTATATCGTTCGGAAATGTCATCTTCTTAACTTTGTCTGTCAGAGATTGATAGATAGAAGATACGTTGCGAGAAGGACTAGACTTTAATTGAACTTGAAGCACGTAAGGCTGAAGATGGGGATGCTTTAGCAGTTCTGCAGCCTGTATAGGACAGCCATGTGAAAAGTTTCTATTAGAGTAAATAAACTTGCATCAGCATAAATAATAGATTACTAAAGAATGCAATGAGGAATTACACTAGGTCTGTGCTCCGGACTCTTTCGTAGCATGCTCTTGATAAGTCCCCTACTGCAAGAAGTAAAACAAATCTCCATTCAGGCAAGGTGGTAAACAAGATGAAAATGTAAGGGAATATAATTCAATAACAAACTTACAAGGCGCCAGTATATCTTGTGGGCAAGGGTGATACAATCGATTTTGTGATCTTGTTAATCAGAGCTTGCATGTCCTGCCAATAAATTATCAGGTTTTACATTACATAGAGTTGCGATAATATTAGGACCAAAATAGTAAAATTACATGCCGTCACATAGATTCTGGTTACAGCATATATGTAATGCAGCATCTAGCATATGTTCACACACACACACTAGTTCACTAGTGCAGATAATATGGGGATACACATCCAAGATAAGATATAATTATCAAATGTCCTAAGCATAGAGTATTAAGTAGCACAAGTATATATGAAGTTTTAGTCATCAAGGTGCGACAACATACAAAATAAATAGGTAGCATCTCCAAAAGTAAGCCTGAAACTTACAAAAGCTTTAAACGCGGGCTTGAGAGCAGCCATTTCGTATATGCAACATCCTGCCGAAAAAAGGTTGTTAAATCGCAAGTGTGCTTTTCAGGTGCAGAAACATGATTTATGAACTGAAACAACACAAACCTAGAGACCAAATATCAGACTTGGTACCATATGGTATGTCAGCAAGTAGTTCTGGGCACATATAACTTGGTGTTCCCACCACCTTTGTTGGAGCAAAACAGTAGTAAGCAAAACAATGGAATACATGCAAGAAAAGTAAAAAAGTTCAGGCAAACTTACAGAAGATGCAAGATCATCTGAAGTCAATATTTTTGCAAGCCCAAAGTCACCTGCATTTGTACAGATTTGGAATTAAATTATCACCAATATTGCAAGACCCATACATAAAGGATTGTACTCTTCTTCAGACTAAATCACGTACCAAGGCGTATGCTTTGATCTCTGGCAATAAAAATATTGGAGCACTGCAACAAATTGAGCAATTTCATTAGGCACTACTGACATAATTAGAACTATAAACAGAAGTAGAATATCATCGTGTGTTTGGAATCAAGCACTGCTACGGACCTTCACATCTCGATGAAGAATGTGATTTGCATGTAAATAATCAAGAGCCATGAGAAGCTGCACAAGCCACTTGCAAAGTTTCTGGAAAATGAGCAAATAGTTTAGGGTGCCTTGTTTAGTTGAAGCTGAACAACCCAAAGATCTCATAATGAAAGCAATGTCAAGAACCACACCTCTTCAGAAAAATGGTTTCCATTAGCTCTTTTGATAACCTCAGCCCTGGACCAAAACAGATTGTGTTAGCAAAGAACTCAAGATTTGTGAACAAACTATTTGAAAAGCTATTTAGCCTCCCAGAAATACATACATGTCTCCCCCTTCACAATAACCGATAACAATGCAGACATAGCAACCCTGGAAGTTAAAAGAAAACAAATGAGATGCATTGCAATGAAAGGTGAAACTATTTCACCCTGCCTTTCATTATGATACTATTTGTTCACTTACAATGTTTTGCCCCTTTACCTACCTTTTCAACCCATGAATCTTTGTACTCCACAATGAACGGATTTCTCACCGTTGCAATAAGTTGCATCTGCAAGAAGATTTCAGCATAAATCATATCAGATAAGTTCAGTGAGTTCCAAACTAAACATGATATCGTCATGACAAGAACATCAACACAGTAACTTATTGAGGAGCGAACTCTGTTTGTAATTGTACATTCGATTCAAAAAAATTATCCTTATGCACCAGAGTTACATCAATAAGGCTTGCTTGGTGAAAATAAGCCATTACTTTAAACATGGCAGGTACCAAATAATCGACGGGTAACATTTCAAGATGAAGCAGGAGATGCTAACCTCCTGGTGGGCAGACCGGCGAGTGCGGTCGGTTTGCCGCGCAAGCCGAATCTTCTTCAACACATACCTACAGAACAGAGAAGAGCTCAGCAAGGTGAAAATGGCTGAAAAAGGGGAAACATAAGCCCACAAGTGAAGAACAGTGCTAGCTAGGCTCACTTCTTCTTCTCCACCTTGTGCCTCACCAACAGTGCAGAGCCAAATGCACCTTTCCCAATCTGCTCCAATACCTCATACTGATCCATCCTTCTGGAGCCTGAACCTCGCAACTGCAAGTTGTAACTTTTCTCTCCACTGTCCTGGAGGGGAAAAATCAGACGTTGTTAAGACATGGTGATTAGTGAAGATGGAACAACAACAGCATTGAAGCACTCCCCATAACTCTGCATTATTATGAAGAAAGTAAGGAACACCTTTAAGTCGAACACAATTTCAGTTAAAGTATTGTCAGGCAAAATACAATGGAAAAGAGGATGAGAAAACGTGAGCTCACATGAAAGAAAATGCAAGAAAGGACAAGTGACCCGGGATTACGGATGCGAAAGCACTTGGTGACAAAACTTGCCGACAGCCCCAAAAACTGTTCCGAAAACAAAGAGGGGAGAAAATAATGGAGCTCCGGGCAGAAATGTCAGCCTCAGGAGCACATCAAAATTGAAGAGGAGGGGAGAAAATCGGCCCCAACTCCTACCAACTCCTAATTGAAATATCCCAACAATTCATTAACCGAATCCAAAATGCCAACTCCATCAGCATGTCAGAATGTTCAGAAGGAGTGGAATGTGATCCCCAAATCCAAGCAACCAAAAATCATTTTTTTTCTTTTTTACTAGTAGTAGAATCACCAACCAACTCCAGGAGCCACCAATACCACTTGAGAAACACTGCATTGAGCTGAAGGAACGACTCGACCTGATCGAGCGAGCAAACAACGAAATAAAAAAAGATAAAACCACTCCAATCCAAGCCGCGGATGCTGAACCGCCAGCTCCGCTCCAAGAACTCACCCGAACCACCGGAGAGATCCGAGACCAAGCGCGCTGCCGCTCCCAGGTCTGAAAGCTCTAGTCTTCGGTGTCCCGCGGCGTCACGCGCGACGCAGATCTCGCCGCATTTGATCCTACACGGCGACGCCGGCAGCTGGAGGAGGAGAGGAGAAAGGTGGGGTTTAGAATGGGTTCAGAACTCGCCGCGAGCTCCCTTTCCAATCCAGTAGCCCCCCTATATAGCAGCAAAAGGCAATGGGGGCGGAAGGAGGACGGTGGAGGGAGAAGGCCCAGGCAAGGCCCCCGAGGAGAGAGAAAAGAAGCACGGCTAGAGAGAGAGAGGCGATGCCGATGGCTCTGACTGAAGAAGAGCGTGATGACTGATGAGTGAGGAGAGAGAGAGGGCAAGGAGGAGGGAGGAGAGGTGTGGGCCCCCCAATGTGGTCAAATTGCTGCCTTTTCTTTTCCTTTTTTTTTTCTTTTGGATTGCATCTGTTTGATGTGAGAACAAAAAGTATGCGAATATACTAAGTGAGATAATGCATTAGAACTCCACAAAGAGCATGATTGTATGGCCAATTATACGCACTTAGGAGTAGCCTAATATGGATTAGAGAAAATGGGAGTGTCACATGAAACATCAGCCTATACTCGTCCAATGGTCCTTTAGCCACTCTATTAATGCATATTTAGAGCACAAGTATACTTGGCAGGATTTTCTTATGAAAGGGTTTAAATTCACATATGAATGGAAGAGAACTCTTACATGCAAACGAGCTTTAATTTACTTGAAGTTATGAACACACACCTCATATGCCACTGGTTAAACCTTTTGTTCTAATATGTGCATCGTTAAAGTTGAAATTATATTCCTTAAATGCCACTGAGCTATACTGATACTCCCTCAGTGACATTTTCAACCATTTCAAGTGGCATATAAGGGTTTAAAAATCATAAAGGTAATCCCAACATGCCACTGGCTCAAAATGGTGCCAATGGGATAGAAAATTGCCACTAGCTCGATGGGACTGAGAAAAATATGAAGTTGAAGATTGGGAATTTTGGATTTATCACAGTGGCATAACAAATTTATTCCTAGATTGTCATACGGATGGCAGTGTCTCGCTAGACTAAAGAACACTGTAATTTGAATCACAAGAGGCAGGACTCCTTTTATAACTAGCTCAACTAGCTCTCTAATTCCTACTTGCTACAACATATTACCAATATTTTAAGTAGATGATAAGCCAAAATCCTGACCTTTGTATATGTGATGATGCTAGCTAGTAGGCTGCATAGGGCGGTGCTCACCCTGTAGGAGAACCATTTCTAACTTTCTCGTGCAATGATCAGCAAGAGCACAAGTTGCACTAATATATGGCATACCAAATACTACTAAGAAACTTGCACTATTTTATATACGATCTGCACTGGCCACAGGCATCTGAATCAATAAAATAAAATACACGTACACAAAAGGGTCGTTGGCTGTAGCCTCTGTGAGGCGAAAAGAAAAATAAAGAATACGTGAGAGTCACTTGATCCAGGTTAGGGGCCGGGCAAATCAAATTGCCATCTCCCTCTCTCCCTCTGTTTCTTTTCTTGAACTAATATCTCCCTCTGTTTAGTTGCATGCCATGACTGCTTTTTTCTCAAATTACCACCTTTGTGCAGCAGCCATTGCTCCATCCATTTCCATGCCTTCTTTTGACGCGCCATCTGATGCTGCTCGGTAAAGCAGCTCAATCGCATTCATATCATGGCAAAAGTATTTCTGGTTTCTCGACCGGCTGTTTTCGCCGTTTTTAAGTACCTGCAAGCACAGTTTATAGGATGCAATGTCTGGGAGCAATGTCTGGAGACTAAGTCACGATCGATCGTCCTGGAAAATGACCTGGTGTACCACCAGGACACATGCCAACCTCCAATATAATGCGTGATGCATCCTTGTCAAGCAAACACGGAGTTCGATCTAAAAACACTTTCGCACGCACCGAACTGTATTGGATAAAGCTAGCTAGGCATCAGCTTATCGAAGCCACTAAAGCATTAATTTTTTAGAAAATTGGCATATTTTCCGCTGACACTACTACTGACGTCATCTCCTGGCTGCAAATAAATGATAAATAAGATTAGGAAATAATAGGCATATATAGGAAATGGCTTTGTTAAGATTTCGTAAACATATGGCTTTATTTTGTCAAAAGTTGATAAAGCTCAAAGTCATTTTTTTAGAAGAAAGGCTCAAAGTGAGCCACTCTGACCCCTTATTGACATAACTAGATAACCAGTAATTTTTTACTCTATTGAGGGAGGAGATGAAGGTGTCATGGAATTCTTATAGCCACTATTTCTCAACATAATTTGGCACCGTCTTATGCCATTTTGTCAAAACATATCAAATAAAATACTAAGAAGTGGTATACATATTCTACATTTTGAAGATGAGAAACTGATGATAACCGGGACTAGCGACAAGATATACCACATGTTTCTGGATCATCATCGTCTCTATATATACATAACAAAAAAGAATGATTAACTTGATCTACGAAATCGAGAAAAACAAAAGGAAATTAATGGAAGATCTCGACAGCCGGCTAAATGCATGCATGCAGCGTAGAGCAGCAGTACGTGCATGATACGAAAGGAAATCCGGCAGGGACCGAGGGCTGCTTGGGTCTCACATGGGAGGCGCAGCTAGCTAGCGGAATCCAATGCGCGACACCAATTAAAAAAACCAGATGCGTCTCATGATACCATGTACTCCAGCCAGCCAGATGCAGCCTGAGAAAGCGACGCGTATACTTGACCTCTACTGTACTGTACGTCTAGCTTGGATCCAACACTGGCGTTGTTACTTGCAAGCGTAACTACTCGACAGAAAATGGAATGTCAACTCCAGCCATAGATCGAGGCTCAGATCTACCGCCCGGTCTGGTTGGCTCAGCAGTACGTGCGATGCGTGTTCATCCGGTTAATTTGATTGATGTTCGTGCATCTTGCGTTTGCGCCCTTTGTACATATGGGTATTTTGACAGTGGCAGTATCTACTGGTAACTTGTGAAAAACGTAAAACAGCAAGATGAAAAAAGTCGCTTCGTGAACTCTAGACTCTAGAGACATCCGACGATCGGAAAGTGTTGGAATACTCCATTTTCTTCTTCTTTTTTCTTTATATTAGAAAGAAAAAACATGAGGGTTTCCCCACTAATTAAGATCGAGAGTAAATGGTCCAGCCGATCCGTGTCCAAGCACTTGCCGGAACGGATGATATATGCCGTGTTGTCAAATCAGGGACACAGGTAGGGACTTAACCGCGCAATACATAAGGTGAGCAAGGGCGAGTTTGCAAAGACGACCTTCGTCTTCGTTTGCCTTTCCGGCTGCTGCTTTATCATAGTACGTCCCCATTTGTGAGTCACTGACGACGACCAGTGGCAGTGAGTAGGGTTCCCAGAAGTCGAGCAAAGATTCACCTCCATTCATGCATGGTTTCTCAAGCTTTGACCGCCTTTACCTTTTGCCGTCGCTTTGCTCGACAAACGGGATAAATATATAGCCCGCGACCGTGATGAGGTTTACCGTACCACATTGTGTCTTGGCGGTGGCATCCGGAGTCCTACCAAAGCTTCCGGTGCTACTACTTTCATACTCCAAGCTTTTCTTGAGCAACTTTCATGCTCCAAGATCGTGTGACACCTGTAGGTCTATATAGGGGTTAATTAGTGCGCTGAGATTTGTTAGTTCTCAGGCTGTTGAGATTTACTAGTTCCTTATCTTTACTGCAATGCTATCGATCGGAATGAACAAAGTTTGACTTTAACTAATCAAACTTATAAATACTTACATGATCAGGTAATCTCTGTTTAAAGCGACCAATATTCGCAACCCAGAGAGAATTAATATTATTAGCAAATTAAAATAATGTAGAGAATATATATCTGAACAATATGTTCTTCGAGGACATATCTGAACAATATATGTTGCGCCGGATTCTGAGCACCAAGACGGATCTCCGCACTGGGTTGAGCCTACATAAGGCCAGGGCCAGTTCGTGCGTTGCTTAATTATGCCGCGAAAAGCTAAACCTCTCGCGCATCGCACGCGCGCCCACCGACCTCGAAGCATGGTCGGTGCAGGCCCGTGAATTACGTACTCGCCTTTGCAAAGCCGTCAACGACGCACACCATTCCGTAGGTAGTACGTTGGAAAGAAGAAAGAAAAAAGATGGACGCGTATATGCATGGGGCCATGGTGAGGTGAGCGCGTAGAGTAGAAAACATCACGTTCATTCGTTCGGCTCCTCTGCAATTTCTGCATGGCCTCACGTCCTTTACATCTGAAGCATGTCGAAAGATATCTCTGCATCCTTATCGTGCACACGGCGTCTTTAGTTTCGTTTCTCTCAAGGAGATTTTATTTGGAGCTGATCCAGTGTCAAATCTCACCAAATCGTAAAATGGTCGTCACTGCTTTGCAGATTATATCGGCAGGTGCCTTGCAAAAATCACTCGTACAACGCGAGCCGTCGTCGTACTACTTATCTTCAGATACTGCAGTTGATTAATTATAGCTTGAGATAGCACGGGCGCCATCTTGTTGCATGTACTACACTACGTAATTAAATCGACCCCCTAATTAGCTAGTGCAGTGCTGCGTCTATCCAGGAAGGAATGAAGAAGCAGGCAACATCCATCAAGCGTGCATGCAGACGCCAGACTGCAGGGCACAACTGATGAGCCATTGCCGCCCGCCATTACTGCGGCGGAAGCACGCAGATCAGCTTCCCATGGCCCCGCAGAGAGATCGATCGCACTCGATACCGCAGACGACGCGCGAGATCGACGTAAATACCGCGCGCGGCCATTAATGACATCCCGTCAGAGTCGTCACGTGCTCCTCGCCCCCGCTGCCGGCGCCGGAACAGACGGCACCGGCGACGGCGACGGGGACTACTAGCTAGGCAGCTCTGGCCTAGCTGCTCAGCTCTTTGTGTTTGTGTCCCGTGGCTAATCTCAAAATAAACTTTTCTTTTCAGATGTCTTCTAGTAGATGGTGTACTACTAGTCTAATTTGTGTTCGGTCTGACTCCCTCCAATCTGAAATTCTTGATGTTTAATCAGACAATTTAGGCCTAGTTTGTTAGTTTCTTTTTGTGTTAATTTGGAAACCAGAGAAACCCAACTAAACGATCAGACCCAAACACAGTTTATTAGCATTTTCATTTCCACACCGGAAATGAGAAACTGCATCCTAAATTTAGTTTCTTGAGACAAACATAATCAATTTCTCAAGAAGTTGGAATCCCAAGGATGGAAATTCCGGAGCACCAATCACGATGCATTCATTCAGAGTACTCTGAGCTGCTCGTCCATTCATTCGTTCATACAAATCACGATGCAAAACACCTTCTGTCCCATATTTTCGATCCACCCAATCAAACGAGGCCGTAAGTGAGACACAAGGTTCAGTTCACAGGAAGAATCCCTCTCACTCTCTCAGGGCTACTTAGTCAAAATTATCCAAACTTCGTACATGAGTTCCATAACGTTTGAAAAGGACGTACGCAAACTGATTTTCCTCAAACATTTCTTTGCAACATAGCAAGTCTCCCGGCTATTATTGTAACCAACTGAACTGATGGAGATGTGCATCATGTGCTGCCTGCTGCCTATGTTCCTCGCTAGGCTCTATTAACATCATACGGAGCACTAGCATCTCTTTATGCATAATGCAAGGCTGTAGAGTGGGCATGGATCTGGGTCACTGCACGAACAGATAACAAGCGTACAGAAAATGTGACATGAGCCAAGCGAAAGGCACAGGCATTATTACGCATCACGGAGCCACTGTTCGTGGTCCGATCCACCTAGGTATTTAGCTGTGCACAGCCTTTATATCACGTCACTGGATTCATGCTGATGACACACGCCAGTTGCCGTATTTCTAGGGCACCAAACAGCATCCATGCAGATGGAAACAGTCACAAGGCCAGGAGTACAAATTACTTCCTAGTTCCTAGTATATTCTTTTTCGGCCTATAAGCACAGCAAAATTGCTCCAGATAATTTTTCGAGATCGTCGATCGAAGTGCCTGATCAAGTTAGATGAATCAATGAAAAAACAAATACGAACGTGCACATCCAAGTACCGATGCTCTGCATATACTGGAAAAAAAAAATACAGCACTACTTCCACAACCAAACCACGTAGCAGCAAAATTTTTTAGTGCCCCAGTGTACAGAACATCAATACAAATCTGACTGCTTACAAAACCATCAATATTGTTCATTTGCCTCTCAAGCTGTTTCCTTGAATAAACGGGGAAAGACTTCATGGACGCTGATGTCCAGGGTCTCAGGGCTCCTGAAGCAATAAAGAAGAGGCCTTAGTACATCAGTACATGTAGAGCTGGTGACAACCATACAAAGCAGGGAAGGGAGAGATCGATGGCTATACTGCCTATCCAACAGGTTAGGAAAGCAAATCCGAAGGCATGAATGGATAGGCGTAAACTGTAAAGTACATAGCGGTGCAACAGATGCATCTAAGGTCACGAAAAGTGGATAGTGTCACAAGATAGCGGATAATGCAGACAGCTGGTACACATCGCAGCAAAGGTTGTGTTAGATGAATGCAATGTTTATTGTTTTCATTTTCTGAGTGCAACTGCAAGGGAAGTCGCATGCGGTAGACTAACATCAAAAGGTTACCCCATCGTTCATATTCTGTTTCACATGATTATTTGAACATTGTAATTGTAGTGGAGTGTTGTAACTATGACTAGTTGACCAATCGTGACATTATGCAATAAACACCTATTTTAGGAGTTCACATTAGTTTAAAAAATACACAATTTTCAATCTGTTAGGTACTCAGGCAGCAAGTAAATGTATATGTTAATCTTATCTCAGGCAAAAAGAGAGATTTACCTGCACAATGTACGGCCCTTTTCTGTTGTGCAAGGAACACACCATATCTTCCGTAGAACTGGTGATTCAAATTGTACAAAGAACCCATCACTCTGGTCAAGCTTCCATTTTCTAGATCCCTGTCCTTTCCACACCTGTGTATAACAGATCATGTTAGTAGTCGATCTTATTCACTCTGGCACACACAACAATATCTGTAGTATCAATAAAATTGACACACTGCTACAAACCAATTTGTCAAGAAAAATATGGAGGGTGTGAATTGGACCTGTGGGTAGGAGATGATGCTCTTAGGTGCCACCATACATGCAGCCTTCGCAAAAGAATCCTCAGAATATTGCCGCAAAAATGTGAAGCAATTGCTGTGAGTGTGAGGTGACTCAAAGGCCTAGAGGGGGAAAAGAACAGAGTTTATATAGAGGTTGACATAAATTCAGATTGCAAGTATAGAATCAAATAAATCGTAGTTAAAGATTATATACATGTTTGTACAATAAAGTTTATGTCAGGTTGCATAACAGAGTAGCTAGTACCACGATAGTACCTTATCAATGTTAACTACTGGGGCATATTTCTCTGTATCAGTCTTTTGATCATCAAGAATAAAATTAACTTTTGGATCCACTTTCCCTGTGTCATGCCAATCTTTTATTGCTGACTCTATCACATTTACAACAAATGAGAAGACAGTCTGCCCCGTTGCAGCATCTCCGTACTTTGCAACCTGAAACAGAAATACAGAGAGCTTAACTCATTTAAATTATGAAATATGTCTCATCTAAAATTGTAAGTCTCATTCTATAACAGTCAAACTGATAGCTTAGACACGGAGTAATGAACCTGATATAGTCTACAAGGTGCATCTGAATAACATACATTTTACGAATAATATAACCTTGATTAAAGTTTATATCAACATTGGCATGAATAAAAGGTTTATGGCATCATGGACCAGCTACTGGATTTACTTCCCCTAAGAACAACCTCCATATAGACTTGCATCGAGCACTTAAAAAGAAATGAAATAGCACTGACATTCAAGGGAGATGAGTAGACGATACATAGCTCAAAATGGAAAGAAAATATGTGCACTTATAGACGATACATGGCAAGTCATGGCAAGAAACTCACCAGCTCAGTTTTCAGTGACTCTAAGTTCTTCCCAATGTCAACATTGGAACGCATGCTCTCCACATCAAGAGCACGCTTCTTTTCCCTTGCCAACTGAGTAAGCCTCTTGATTTTTCTTGAGACTTCTGTTTTTTGTGGATTGTGCTGCAAAGCTACCTGAAAAGCAGATATTGCCTACACCAGAAAGAAAGAAGCAAATGCAAGTAAGATAACTCTGTTTCCTGCAGACAACACAAGAAATAGTTCATCTAGATATTGAAGATGATACAGAAATCTGATGCTATGATTAAAGAAATCATGAGGTGTCATTTAGACCACGAAGACAAGAAATAACTACACGGGACAGAAACAATAAGAAAGGCACGGGTCAGCATTACACACAGGATAAAGTTAATAGGTCATTAGTCAGGTAAAAGAACAAACTGAGTTTTTGTTTCAGTTATAGAACAATGTGATATAACAAAGCAATCTGAAGCATTGCTTTATTATTTGAAGACTTCAGTTCATCGGATTATTAGTTCAACTACAGTGAATGACCTCCATCAGAGGAAATTTCTTATGACAACTCCAGTCAATATGAAATTACTCAAACTTATTTCTCAATTTTATGGAAGATTTTGCCTAAGTCCGACAGAAACAGAAAATGGATAGCCTCCTTCTGTCTCATCGGCCGTTTCCAATTAGTCTCACCTCTTCATAGCGCTCCATCGCCTCCAAGACGCAACCTTTCCTGAAATAACCCTATATTACAAAAGAGGATAGGCTGTGAAATCTGGCAGCTGACTAAATAACAAGGAGTAAATCAGAAAGCAGCAGCAGCAGCAGCAACAACAAAGCCTTTTTTTTACACACCTTCTCCCACTGAGGCTTCAGCTTGACTGTTGTCTCAGCATCAGCAAGTGCTTTACTAAGCTTAACCAACTGCAAAAATGCTGCAGCTCGGTTGCTGGTGAGGATATAAATGAAAAGCATAAATTAGTTTTTTTCAAGCTCGAACAAAAAGAAGAACATCGTGAAAAAACAAATTTTGCAATGGATGTTGTAATAGATTTTGGGTTTACAATAGCTAAATTTTGCACACAGACCCATAACCGAGGTGGAACTGAACATATGAAGGATCCCTTCGATGTTTCATCGGATCCTTCAATTGAGTTGGTGTTCCATTTTAAATCTCATATAACTGAAAGAATAACACCTATTTCTTTATTCTGGATTTGCATATATAAATATCAGCTATTCAAAAGGAATGGCTCAATTATTTTGAATGTCTCAAAAATAATTATTTGTATTTGCATACAGAAGCAACAGCTCTCAAGTTAGTTACTTATAAATCATGCACAATGACTGATTCTATCCATACGGGCATGAAGGAAGGTCATCCTGAAAACATGCTCATTTTACCGTGCAGTTACATGGGCCAGATCTTTCTGTCATAGAAGCTCACTTGCTCAACTAAAGTAACAATACACCACGATGTTACATAACAGAGAATGTGCACAAATATCTAACCTAAGAGCACCGGTAACCTTTTAAGTTCTAACAAAGACAAGCATACCATGTGGGAAGTTGGGCTGAAAACTCAAAAGTACTGGATATTCTGACTTCGGCAGAAAGACCACTTCATCTTGTTTAGCTTGTAAGCTAGTAGCTGATTTTCACATATGTTGTTCAGGTGGTCATCTGGACATGTATGCCAGCGTTCTTTCGGTGGTAGTAAACTGATGGTGGCCTGATTTCGCTAACCGAGAGTTGGGGGATCATTCCCAGTTTTAAAAATGGGACCATAAGCCAACTTTCTAATAACACCCAACCCACCACAGGAGGACAACCTAGATACATGGTTTCAGTGTTTCACAAAGTCTAGCCATTTATATTGCATCTTTTCAGCAAAGTATAAAAAAATCATCACCATATAGGATTGCGAAAATCGTGCCTGCAGCCCAACAAATTAACCACTCAAGCAGTCTCAATCTCAAATAGGTTTTCAGTCCCTGATCAAAGCTTGAATTCATAATACCGTTGTACATTCTCACCGCATAAAAACAGAACCTTTGATCGAACTCCAGAAACTCCCTGATCAGGCAGTCTTTTTAGATTCCTACGCGGATCGAGGACGCGGAGATCGGGTACTATGGTTCGGCGCCCCGTGTGACGGGGGTGGGGAGGAGCAGGGGCGTGTGGCGAGACGAACCTGTAGAGGGTAGCGTTGTCGGGGTCGAGCTTGATGGCCTGCGTGTAGAGCGCGGCGGCCTTGAGGTAGTTCCCCGACTTGAACTGCTCATTTCCCTGATCCTTCAGCGCCGCCGCTGCAGGAGGAGGCCCTCCTTCTCCGCCACCGTCCGCCATCGCCGCCGCCGCCGCCGCCGAGGAGTTCGGGGGCTAGGGTTTAGGTCCGCGAGCTCCTGTCTCACTTTTTTTTTCCCCTGGTTCTAGTATTTGCTTCTCAAACGTTTTGCTCGGACAAGACAGCACGTGCGTGTACTGCAACCGTAGCATGACAGTATCTGTACGCTTACGAGCGAGCGTATACCGTATTTACCGTGTGACATGACACCCGGGGCCAAGGGCGCTTTGGACATTGCATCAGAGTACCTTTTTTTTTTCTAAAATTAAAATGAATGCACTCAGAATGAGGCTTTCAGGATCAAGAAATGCAGCAAGAGTTGATCAGCTGAATCCACGAGCCAAAGAATTGCAAATAATTTAGCAACAACGTTTCGGCACAGCAATCCCACATTTCCACAGCTTTCTAACGCAAATAAGAAAATCTGCTACTGGCATGACTTTCAGAACTCAGAGAGTAAAACGAACAACACGAACTGGGAGAACGAGAATTGAGATTAACGTCAGAAACTTACACGAACGACGAAAAAATTCAGACGAGAACATTGCCATTGCTGGCTGCTACTACAATTTACATCCTTAACCTTAATTGAGATAAAACAGCAACGAACTAGGATCAGTCCACTGGATTATTTACCTAGAACGACACGGAATACGCGAGAACGAACAAAGTTACTGCGTCTTCTGAAGATTAATTAACAAAAGGGTAATTAAAAGGCTTCATTAGCTAGCCTCTGAACAATCTGATGACGAGTTAGTCGTCGATGGCCTTGGCCCTCATGCAGCAGGACGGCCCGCGCTGCTTCTGCTTGGGCCGCCGGCTGTCGCGCCGCCGGCCGTAGAGGTACTCGACCAGCTGCACCCGCGACCGCCGCTGCACCTGCACCGTCGTCTTCGCCGCGCGCCGCGCCGCGCGCTCCTCCTCGTGCTTGAGCAGCGCGTGCTGGAAGCGCTGCAGCTCCAGCTCCAGCCGCCCGGCCTTCTCCGACATCTTGCGCACGCGCTCCAGGATCTTGCGCTGGCTCCGGCTGCGGAGGTCCACGTCGCCGTCACCGGCGGCGGTGAACTCCTCCGCCTTCTTCAGGAGCTTGCCGTTGGCGTCGATCAGCTCGGCGATGGCGTCCTCGGCGTCGACCATCTGCGCCTTGACGGCCTCCAGCTCGGCGTCGGCCGACGACTCCACGCTGGACCGCAGCTCCTGGACGATGGACCGGAGGTCCCTCAGCCGCTGCGCCTCCGACGAGAGCCTGTCGGTGACCTTCTTCTTCCACTCCCGGTGCGGTTCTGTCGTCGCCGCGGGCCGCGGGAGGAGCTCCTGCTTGTCGACGCTGAGGTCCTTCATGACCACCGGCTCAGAGGAGCACCGCTTCTTCACTTTGTCAGTCACCGTCACCGGCGCCTCGCTCTGCGGCGGCCGCAGGTCGACGTCGTTCCGGTGGCTGCCACTGCTCACCCGGGCGACACTCCACAGTGCAAGCATCTTGTCGTCGGAGTGCGTCGGCGAGGTCTTCTTCCTTTGACGGTGCGAGGCGGCTCTCCGGCTGGGAGTCTGGACGAGGTCGAGCTGGATGTCTTTCATTATCCGCTCATAGTTTGTGTCACTGGTGTCGCTGTCCAGGATCTCCTTGAGCTTCAGAATCTCAATCTGCTTTCTTGCATCCTGGAGGTTGCTGTTGAAGTCCAGCCTCTCTTGCTCAAGGACGACTCCAGTATCCGAAACCACCTTCTGGAGCGCTTTGATGGTTCCGTGAAGTTTCTGCAACTCCACGTCCTTCACCATCTTTGTCGCATTTTGATCCTCGCTTGGTTTCACACAGATCTTTGACAGCTGAGGTGACATTTGGTTTTCCTGAAAACAGAGGCAAACAAAGTAAGTTTTACGAGTAACGAAGAAGAAACCAATAGTATTCTGAATGATGCAAATGCATAGTAGACCAATACTATATTTCTCAAGTATATCCAAGATATCCAAGCAAAAGTTTCATAGAAAAAATACACTTGTTTTCAACCGAATGATGTGATGACATAATTATGTTTCACTAATGAACAGCCATCATCCTTCGACTCGAACAGGAAATTGAGAAATGTGAATGACATAGAATTAATAACGTTACCTCCTTCTTGAGCATGTGTGGTGGCAAGCAATCCTTGGCAAGTGACAAGGTTTGTTTCTCCAGGGCACTCACTTCAGTTTGTAATGCTCCCAGTACTGTGAAGTCACCATTCAGGTCAACCTTCAGCCTTCTGTTCTCGATCTCAATAGCGTTTAGCTTGTCCTTCAGCTCATCCACGTAAGAGTTCCTCCGTGTGATCTCCTCTTTCAAAACCTCCTTCTGTACCATATCACTAATCTCAAAACTCTCGCATGCTACAATGAGCTCAAGAACTTTCTCCTTGAAGAGAGACGCATTGGCAGTGGCCAACTGCATGTTTGCTAGCAATTTAGTAATTTCTGCGTCACATGACTTGACATCAATCACGGGCTGATCTTTGCTCCTGAGCACTTTCAATTCACTCTGTAGCTTTTGGAGCTCCTCCCTTAGCATCTCGTTTGACTTCTCAAGGCCAGCATTATCAACTTCTTTTCTTTGTTCCGTGTTCATGCTATTCTCTTGGCTTTTCCTGCCGGATTTCAGTAGTTTGGTATCTCTTCTCATCGCTCGCCTTCTTGCACTCGATAGTTCTCCACTGGAGCCATCACAGATGCTTAGAGTCCTACTGAGTTCCTTCTCAAGATAGTTATTCTCCAGTTGTAGGTCTCCAAGCTTCTTGTTCATCAGCTTGATTTCCTGATAAAGCTCATTGCCTGCTGCATGGAGAGACCCAAAATCCTCATGCAAACACCGTAACTGTGATGTCCTCTCCTCATGAAGACTTCTGAAAATGACACCAAGGATATCAGTCTTGACCGCTTCACCAAGGAGTATACTGATATCATTTTCAGATGACTTCTCTTGTTCTCTTGAATCATAAAGTTTGCTTGAAAGCGAGGAGTTCTCTTCTATCAGCTTGATAACTTCTGCTTGCAATGATTGCCGTGACTCATGCAGCTCCGAAAGTTGTCGAACCAAGAACTTTGCTTCAGACTTCAGCTCATCCACTTTGCGGTTACGAGCCTCCATCTCCTTCCGTAACTCACAACCTATCTTTAGAAGGTCATGCCTTTCACTCTGCAGCTGCATCAGCTCCTCACTCTTTGCTTGCCACTCTTGCTTCAGAACACTCCTTTCTGATCTCAAGTCAGCCACTTCTCGACCAAAATGCTCCAGAAGTGTGACAACAAGTGACTTCTCAAGAATCTGGTTCTGCTTCACATCCTGAGCATCAGAAATAGTATTCAGCAGACACTTAATCTCATGTAAGACAAGCTGCACAACTACGTCAATCTTCATTAGATCCAATGATCCATATTTCTCATCCAGATGCAGTACTTCCATCACAGAACCAATCCCTTCTGTTAGCTTCTGGTTATTTTGTGACAAGGAAGAAACTTTCTCCTCTTGAATCTTGCATGCATCTTGTTGCTTCTGAAGTTTTGCCAAGACATCAGAATTTGCTTCAGCCATGGCGCCTAAGCATTTCTGCAAGATAAATATCTCAGTCTGAGCCTCAACTATTTTGTGCTCCTCCTCCTGAAGCTGGTTCTCCCTACGCCGAACTTCTTCTACCAGCAGGCCTATCTGCTTCTGTACAGAATGGAACTGAGTCATGCCGGAGTTCGTAAGTTCTTTGTGCTTTTCTTTTTCTAGCCTCAGCAGCTCTTGTAGCTTGGTAAGCTCAATAGCGGTCTTGTTTTTGTCCTGCTCCAAATCCAAGTGCCGTCCTTCCAACTCTGCATATTGGGTTTCCAGACTGAGAAGAGCACTGTTCAAGCTGTCCACCTGAGGCAGTATAAAATATTAGGGAACCAAGCTACGCCACTTTCAACATATGGTGAACATAAATAGAAAGTAATAGAGATTTTCTGCAACATACCTCACGCACAAGAGCTCTCTTCTCGGATCGAAAAACAGAATTCTGGTTGCGGAGTGTCTGCGTGGACTCTTCTAAATCTTTCAGCTTCTTTCTAAGGATCTCAAGCTCGGTGTTATTGCCAGATAACAAATTTTCTAAGAACACATTCTTCTCAGAAAGCTTCTCCATGGTATGAGAAATACCCTCAATCCGTGCAATTAACATGGCTCGCTCAGACTGATGGCCACTAATCTTGGAATTAAGGTGTTTGCATGTTTCTTCCAATGCAGCCTTCTTCTCCTTCAATCCTTGAATCTCAGTAGTTGCTGCTGAAAGTGATCTCTCTAAATGAGCATTCTTCTCCATTGTTCTCTCCAGCTGCATCAGATTCTCAACATACAAGGCTTTCACACCCTCATGGCTCTTGATGGTCTCTTTTAGCTCAACATTTCCATCTCTGACCTCTTGTGCAAGTGATTGGAGTGATTCTACATTGAAATTCACCACCTGTATTTGCTCCTTAATCGAAAAGTGTTTCCTATCCATGTCACCCCTGTCATCTTTGAGGTGCGAAAGCTCATGCTGAAGCGCCTTCTTTTCCTCCACATGCCGAGACACCTCTTCCTCAAGGCGCCGCTGTGCATTCTTCAAGGAAATTATTTCATCTTGCAGGCGAATTATCGCAGATGTGGATGAGTGGTTTTGATCATCCAATTTCCGTTTCTCTTCTCGAATCTTTTCCAGTTCCTTTTGAAGCAGAACTTTGGTGGTTTCAATGTCATTTATCTTATTTGCTTCACCATGCTTTCCAAGGGACAGAAGTCTTAGCTTCTCCTGTGCCTGTGCCAATTGCTTCTCTAAAGATAACCGCGCCATTTCAGCTTGCATGCTCTTGAGTTGCTCCTCTTGAATAGTGATACTAAGTTTTTCTAACTCGATGTGCTTCTCATTTAGCTCATCGTGCTTCTCTTTCGAGGAATTCTTCAGCTTATCAAGTTCCAGATGCAAATTCTGATTAGCTCTCTCAAGCTGAAGGCACCGTTCCTCTGCAGTGCTCAAATTCTGCAGACCAGTTTGCATCTCCTCTTTAAGTCTCTTGAACTCCTCCTGGGTATGCAATATTTCAGATTTGAGGTTCAGTAAACGGTCACTGGACTGCTGGCTTTGTGAAAGTGCAGCTTCCTTCTCTGCCTCTTGTTGCGCAAGGGCTTCCTTAAGACCAAGAACTTCAGATTCAGCCTGATCACTCTTTTCTAACACTGACGAAATCTTCTTTTTCAGGTCTTGATTTTCCTTTGACAGGCTTGATATTTCTTTCTGTAACTTCTCATGTTCCTGGTCATCTGCAATACTAGTACATGAGTTCAATCTAGCATTTATTAGGATATTGTGTTGATGATAAATTAGGTTCATACAGCATACCTTTAGCACGTTTTTTTGAATCACCAGTGTTGATGAATGAAAGGAAAAACGGAGTCATGTCACGGCTACCAGTTTCATTCTCCGTAGATACACTTTCTGCTGGCAGGTCATCATCCAAGTCTAACTGATACTCATCCGGAAATGCTTCTGCCATTCTTCGATTGGCTTGTCGAAGTTCCCCAGCCGCATGATCGTATCTTTCAGCTAACGCGCGGTATGCGCGGTATAACTCCTCGAGCAAAGACATCAGCTCTGGACGCCTTTTATAATACATTTCTGCTCTTCTTGCAAATGAGTCAGCGTCCTCATCAATAATCTTGATCATCACTTTGATTTTGCTATCCGTATCTGTGTTATCAAGCATTAATGAACTACTCAGCTCAGGCTTTGAGTGAATAATTGTAATAAAGGAGAAATAAAGCACCATAAAAGGCTGCAAGGAACATCCAACAGTTGACAATCACTGACCCTCTATTTGCCTTAAATATGTAGAAAAGTTAGCCCTCCTAATATGCAAGATAGATTTTAGTTATGTTGAACGATGACATGTTTAATTATTAAATTATAGAGTAGCTAGCTGTGAGTTTATATATAGATGTGAAGTTGATCATATACTTGTCCTCAGCAAGCCGCTGATCTTTACACAACAAAAATGAGGAAACAAGTCTTCTTCATGAGATGATATCTTACAGTCAGGATTCCCAACTAGTGCATCTGTACTTTGTCACTAGACCATTCTGATCTGAAAACTAACCCTTGAAAATACACAATACAGTGCTAAGATAAGTGTGCAATGGCTCGTTGTTCCCTTCATGAGAATTGTATAATGACCCATTATGTAATAGTAAGACGAGCCAGGTTCAACACCAAAGACAATGTGTATGCTTTCCATAATCCCAGGATGCAAAGACCCGTAAGCAGACTGGTAAACAGAAGCCTAGCATTAATCTACGAGTACATATTTACATGTTGCTGGATTTTTACCAATGGATAGAATTACTGTAACTTCTGGACTGAATGAAAAAACGAAAGCACTGTGACCCAACAATGTTTACCTGTGAGATTTTCTTGTAGCCATTTTGAATTCTTCGGGGATATATGACTATCCCACCACCACGAATACTTGCGCATTGGATTGGATGGCGACATTGCCATTAGAGCCAACCAAAAGAACAGAACAGCACTGTCCTTAGTTTGTCAAGGAAACTGTTTTAACTCCAAAACCTATGCAGCAGATCCAAGCGAATAGAGTTCAATCTGCTCAACAATCTACTAACAAACAACTACCTGCAGAATATTAGAAACTTCCACAATTAGCACATCGTGCAAAATAAATTTTCTAATAGTAAAAAATTAAGCGGTAAATGGAAAATGAAACAGAGAGACGAGATTGTTCAGATCAACCTAGGGGGCCAAAACTGTTTGCAGATCAAAGTCGCGGCAGACAGCAAGGGCGACTCTATGCTACAAGGGTCAAACACTAAGATTAGACACACGTTCCTCCTACAATAAATTACTTGCAAAACTCAGTACCCCAGCATGGATAGTATTCAAGCTAATAGCAAAGTATTTTTTCCTAAGATTCCGGTGTCATGGTTTGACCGTCAGAGGGGAAGCAATGCCTAAATCTCCATAACACCTGGATCAACCCCATATAGTTCAAAATCAGCAAATATGCCCAGATTGGCCACCGAAAAATAGAACGCCAAGCATGAGCAAATTCTTCTGAAAGAAGAATCAGACCTATCCTCAAGAACGGCTCAAATCTTACCTCCTCACTACACCAACGCGACGAAACAAAATCACTGCAGAATGGAAGCTACCTCCATTACTGCGAATGGAGCATCAAACCATGGGGGGAATGGCAAAGGAAAAGCCAAAGGAGGGCTTTGACGACTGACGAGAAGACTCAACCAACATAATAAAGATACGCCCCAACCAACTACCCCTAGCCTTTAACACCAAAAGAAGAATGCAACAAGAACTCCACACCTACAACAAGATGGAAATCACATCGCCGTGTTTCACGAACTGAATGCTGCAAGCAGGAAGTTGTGACGGGAAAAAAAAAAACAACCTTTACGACGAGCAAGCCTGGATCCTACGCAGGCAGCAGAGCCATTTGCTGCTGCCGACAAGGGAGGCTATGAATATGAATGAACGCAAGAACCATGGAAGGAAAGGGGAAATCACGCCAAGTCCTGTCGCAGGTTCACGGGACCAATATCTGCGGCAAAAAGTGGGGGTGGAAATGGGGTCCAGAATTACCAAATAAAAGGGAGAAATCGCCGCGTTTCCTTCCTAAACAAGCAGAGCCGAAAGCAAAATCTTGCCGTCACAAGACGGGGAAACTAAAGCATTTCCGCATTTCACTGAAGAGCGGCGGCTGGAGTGCCCAGAACTGAACGCCGCAGTTTTTGAAGGAGGACATGAGAAGAAAATGGCCAAGAATAAATTTTGGGCAGAGATTGTTTAGCAGGCCTCCAAAACGACCACGAGGAACATGAGAAGCAAATAGCCAAGAATAAATGAGTAACAGCCAGGCTAGCAATAGCGAAACACGCACACAAATAACGCAAAAATGGCATCTTTTCTTGCCCAAGATGAGCCTAATCACGAAACGCGCACACGGAAAAGGAAACAATGCCAAACTTTTCCCTGCGGGGGATGCGGACGAGCAAAATACAGGCTACCATTGCCTAATTTATGCGGCTCGAATCGAAGAAACGCGCTTACCATGGAGGGGGCGAGGAGGACCTTGGTCAGCTGCAGCCCCAAGAGAAAGAGATCCAGCTGCTCCCCATCCCTGCACTACCCCTAGGCCACCATTCTCACGAGCACACCTGCATTGCGGAGAGAGAGGAGAGAGGGCGGGCTCTCACTCCTGGGTACAGCAGCTGCAATCATGGAATGCAGGAGGAGCAGTGTGGAGGAAAGGCAAGGAGTGATGGGGGTATTAATTGTTTATTTATTTCCATTTTTAATACAAAAGTAAAGGACAAAGATTAAGGCACGTCTGTTACATTATCTTTTGGAAGAATATCTTGTTTTACAAGAACAAGAACAGCGTGTGAGTTTGTGGGGGCACTGGGGTTACTGGGGGTACAGAATTCACTTTGCTACTTTCACTTCTTTTTTTAACTGGTTCTGAGTGGGATTGGGTACATGCAAGGACAACTGGACAAGGGTGTGTTCGTTCATAGGGTCTAAACTTTAGAGTTTTTTTAACGAATATTGTGATTACAAATAAAGTTTAGTTACAAAACTAATTTCAGGACTCCGCTCGAATTCGCGAGACGAATCTAATGAGGTAATTAAGCAGTGATTAACGATAGTTACTGTAGCATCACTGTAGCGAAACTTGGATTAATTAGGCTTATTAGCTTCGTCTCGCGATTTAGAGGGGGTCGTGACATAGATTTTGTCATTAAATAAATAAAAATATTTTTAATAGTAAGATTTTTTGATATGACAGTCTAAACTTTAAAGGGGTGCAACGAACTCACCAAGATCAGTAATGCGCGTCAGTCAAAAAGTATATTTTTACTATGTTTTGCTTGACTGGTCAGCGTGAACCGAAGTGTCTGTGGGTCATCAGGCGGAGAAATCAAATTACTCTGTTGCAGGCTTACAGCGAGTTTTTACCGTTGCGGTTTTTTTTTTCGGTGGACCGTTGCGGTATATTTGCAAGACGAGCGTGGGTGTCTGCAAATTCTGTTGTGATTTGTTAACGTTGGGATCTGCTCATTGACTCTTTCAGTTGTTTCTTCGGAGAAGATAAGGAAGAAACGGTCGAAAAGAAACGGGAAGCCAACTTGAGTTTCTGCTAAGAAAATTACAACGATACAGTCAAATCTTTTTTTCTCTAAAAGAGGATTTAAAATATTGATACTGAATCACCATTCTTTATTTACCTTTAATTCCAGAAATCCTATTTCATTTTGTCCTTTTGATACTCGATGAAAGTGAATCAGTCGAGCACGCTTCAATTATATGTGTTGGGACTATATATCCTTTTGATATATCTCATATATATATATTTTGCTAATCTTTTCACCATTCATGTGCGAAGAGCTTTACTTTATCCACTACTTCTGTCCACTGTAATTATTATTTACCGTTTGAGGTGTCTCAAGTCTCCAATGGTTATTAACCTGGTTGCAAATAAAAACCTCCTTCTTTTGGTACTCCTTATTTCTCAAAAACATTTTGCATTGAGGTAGCATTTTTAATGGTGATTCAAACCATTAGATTTAGCTTCTAAAATAATAGTGTATAAAGAATACAAAAGTAGAGCAATCAACTCTGGACTTCATTTTTGGGCTGAAGTATTGTTGGGGCTAGTATAAACTTGTGATCAGAGTTATAGAATTGTGCTCCTCAAAGACGCAGCATCTAGATAAGAATCTGCAAAGCTACAAATATGGCATATATATCTACATTGACATGGATGTCACGAATCCATCCATCTAAAGTCACTTCCAGCCTGTAGTTTAGTCACTGTGGGGAGAAAGATTGTGTACCTAACCACCAACTCTAATCATTGTTTAGAGCAACCATTTGTAGTTTAAGCATGTGCAGTAGTGGAGGCAGGATGAGCTCTAGGAACTAGGAAGGTGGTAGAAAAGCCTGGGCCCGTTGAAGCAAAACAAGCACACTAGCTAGTTTCATTGCACATTTCCAGTACAAGGGGCTTGCTGTCTTTTGTCGTCTTTTCTGATCACTTGGCAACACAGTTGATGGTTGTTGTCTGCCTTTCTATTTTTTTTTTTTTTTGTAGCGAAAGGGGCCTCCTATTCTATACTTGCTCGTACTGACGCCACCCAAACTGCTACGGAGTAATATGATAATTAGCGTCCAGCCAGTGATCAGTGAATATTCCCAAGGAATATATGGTAAATAAGTTAATTATGTTTCGTGCCATGGCTTTGCTTTCTGCATGCAGTGTCGTCCATATATTGTTCAGCATTGCCTTATGCCTCTCGCAGATCCAGAGAAATGACATTTCATGCAGAGAAACAATTGCACATTGCCTCTTATGCAGAGGAATGACAGTTCATAAGAACATCCTTGCCACTATTAGCTTTGAGGGCTAATAACATGTAACAGCCCAATTTTTAAATTTTACTGTAATTGCAGTCCAAACTTTAGTGTCAGCGTCCGTGAGGGTTTACAGTTTTATGTTGTGATTAAATACTCCAGTAAGGCCCCTCGCAAAAAAAAAAACTCCAGTAAGGCATGTAAATGGCATTATCTCTATGCTGACCCTGCAGCATTTGTAGTTAGGTTCTCTTCAGTCATCTCAAGCATTTGTCTTCAATTGTAAATACTGACACGCAAGGCAAGTACGTACATGCCATGAATAAGTTAGTGAGCTAAGGTACAACATGGGGCATGATAGAGATAGTAATGCCAGAATCTATGTTTAATAATGTTGGGATATAGTACAAACTGTAGGTTGGTGATTTTTTTAATATGAATAAACTTTATTGAATTGAATTTGGTTAGCTTCATGCCTTTGCAAAGCTAGAGAAAAAGGATGCTGAAACGAATCATGTGTATCTTGGTACTTTATGAATCCCAAAAGTATGTCAAAAATCATTATATATTATTGCAAAATGCACTTGATATGATAATGTTGGTTACGGTGATCAACAATCTATCACGTATGTATGGACACATGGTAATATCTTAAAAGTATATCTTGTTGTATGACATTCCTAGACCAACAAAAAAAAAAGGAGGGATTTTTTTTTTTGGGTCTGAATATTCAGTTAAGACCACTCCAAGGCTCATTTTCACCATGAATAAATTAAACCAACAATAAGGATAAGCATGAAAATGAAAGTTCAATAAAAACAGATACACCAAGACATACGCCATGATAATTTTTTTTTTGTGAGTGTTTGAGTTGTACTGTGTAATCGTCAAAAAAAAGATACACCCAATACATGCGCCATGATATACAATTTTGATTAGAGGGAAAGCCTACAATAACTTTTATCTTGGGACAAAGTCACACAAAGAGTACGGTAAAGATTGCTTGCAATGGGGACTGTCGGCTTGACCTTGCCGGGAGCTAAGATAGCTAGCTAGCGTTTCTTTGGTGCACTGTCAAAGTCCAAACTTTACCTCTTTCGAAAGCTACTTCAAAGGTATTAGTATGGGCCTATGGCACTGACTTTAGTCACTTCACTTCCGTTGAAAATATTCAGTATCTCTATTTATATTATAAGCAGCATAAAACAGAATTATATGGGGCCATTTACAAATATTTTTACCATGTCCTACCACGATGAACGTAGTTTCTGCTCATGATAAGAAGATGATCTTGCCATCAAATAAGTGATCAACCACACCTGTAAGGGTAGATAGCCAATTTGTTCAGATAAACGTCTATCCATTGTATGAATCGTTGGGCTGGGAAATTTTCATATATATTTTTTTGACAGAACGGAAATTTTCATGTTGTTATCAAACAAAATATCTCTCCTGAGTGCAAACATTGATATGGAATAGTAGCATGTGCAAGTACAAGTGTACAACGGAGAACGATGAGTCAGATATAGGCCCACATTGATATTAATGGATACACTGAAGGGAACCTCGTGCGCGCATTATCATTGATGCATAGCTGTGGTTCTCCACGAGATCGAATTCCTTTTCTCATCTATCCATACCAAGCTTTAATTCGACAGCCTTACTCCCTTACTCGCCACGTTTTTTGGATTACTCGTTAGTTCATCTTAATAGTACTACTACATATATACCACATAAATCATGTATTTATCATAACAAGTTCCATCTCCTTTTTCTTTCAGAGGAAGAATGTGGCTTTATAAAGATTAAAACATAGTCATGGACACAACATGCATGCTTGATAATCATCGCAAACAAATATGCTTACTGATAAAGTAGCTCTCTAATACACGGCGTCCATTTGCCCGCCGCACAGCAAAACGTGTCGTGCCAATTGCTAGTTGCAGTGCGACACGAGGGACCCTATTGCACTAGCTCTTTTTTTATCTTCTCAATCTTCACCTCTGACAGAAAGCTCGCATGTTAGCTTTTGGTTTCACCATAAATTCAGGCACTAAACCCACTTCTATTAGCGCAAATATAATCTAAAAAAATACAGCAACTTGGAATATGGAAGAATTGATTGAAACTTAAAAAGATTATACTGACACTACTTTCTTTAAATTCTTAAAAAGCAATCGACTTATCAACCAAATTATATACTACGTACTGAAGAAGTGTGTAACTGTCGTTGTAAAATTGAAACAAAAAACAGCAACCTACATGTTGTCGCAGAAAGATTCAAGATCAGGTGGATCACTCGATGACCAATGAGCAAATTAGGAATAGGCCTACATGATCATCACGACCGTAACCCATCATGCATGCTTCATACGTGATCATCTAATACTTCGACTAGCTTGAAATTTACCCTAGCTGATGACCGTGCACCAAGTTCCATGCATATCTTTCGTTCGATTCGTTTTGACTCCAACAACCGGCCGAATTATTGGTTGTTTGATGAGACGGCGATATGACTAATTTATTTACTCGTACAGTACTAAATATCGTTTGAGCTGTGTACGCCGGTGCATGTTGTTAGTCAAACAAATCCTTGCCTTTAGTACCGATGTTTGGATGATTGCATGCTGCATGTGGTTAGGTGAAACATGTAGCCATATATATGCATCCTGTTCTGTTTCTCTTGGATTGTCGCGCCAGCTATAGCAATGCAACTGCAACTGTCTCACGGCGTACAGCAAAATTATTATTTTAATTCGAACTGTTACAATGGATATATATACTAGATCAATTTAATTAGAGAAAAAAAGCTAGACTTCTTACACGCATTTTCTTAATTCAGTGATGCGCGCACGGGATGCAAATTTGTTGAGAGATCTAGATGTCATGCATGCATGTTCATTTGTGTGGACCCGTATTGAAGTGTATGTGAGTAATGTGACCAGTCAAGGTCAAGCAGACATCAACTTAAGTGCATTGTGTGACCGGTCATCTCTTTGGTATCAGGCGTTATCCTAGACAGCAGTCAGCTGTGGTTCCATGCATTGTATAGGATGGTATAGAATAGCCCACACCACCCTCTAACTTTTCTGAATTTGTAACTTAAATTTATCATAATTCTGAACCTACTCATGTTGCCTATACCATCTTGGAAGAACCACGTCCACCAATTTTGAGAGTAGAAAACCAAGGTAAAAAGCTACTGCCTCAATAGTAGGATACAATTATACAAACACATTTCAGTCGTGCTCGATCAAGCGCGTGTAAGGAGATCAACAAAACCTAATCCGATCGATCTCACTTAATTATTATATAGTTTCCCTATGGAGAATATTTTACGTGTTACGCCTTCTTTCGAAGAGGAAAAAAGGTGAGGAAGAACCTATCTTGTCGAAGCGAGGTTAGGCGTGCCACATGGCACAAATATATACAAGCATTTCGATCGTGTAGCCAACTTTACAATAGTGACAAGCATGCTCGCAATTAGTGCATCCATGTGGTGCGAGAGCAAGCAACAGAAAGCGATGGATATTGCTTGCTTTATCCTCCTCAGCCAGTGATCTTGCTCATCATCTCTAGCAGCAGCTTGTGATCCCCATAAGTATCTCAAAGATCCAACACCTTTTCTGGATGTGCACACGAGAAGGTACGTATATTATCTGTCACCGGCCATGTACATAAGTACATACTACATGTGATGTAAAGACCTTCTCCATGCTCCTTATTATCACCGGCCAAACTGCAGCTTGCAACCAAACACCATGTTCGACCCAACAGAACCATGTAGTCTCTGCTTTACATTTTACCAAACACTGAGGAAACTTAGGTAAGCTCCCATTTTTTTCCTTTTTTCATACGCACATATATTGTAAAGGAGAAACCAAATTGTTAAAGATGCTACAACGTGAGAGCTGAAGATGCAACGGAAAAGATGAAATCATGGACAGGTGAAGGGAGCAAGCCTCAATGATGATGGCTGCAACGCAGGTGTGGCGCACAAGCAGGCCAAGAACACCCGTTTTTCACCGCTTTCGATGGCCAGGTGGGCCATACACTGCCCGGCAGTCCAGACTTGTAGTGGGTCCACTGTCCACAGCCCTCGGCTGCATTTCGCACGGAGCATGTGGGGGCCCATGGGCCCACCGGTGCCGTTTACTCCACAAAGTCCACACTGATTTCACACACCTTGTGCTCAAAAAAAAAGAAAAAGAGAGTAGGGCCTGAGCTTATGCAAATTGTGGTTGAGTAGTAAGAAACTGGATAGGATAGAAATTCAGGGGAATTTGTTGGTTGCAATGCAGCGAGTTGAAGTGAGAGTAAGCATGTTTTTTTTATTCTGAGAGTAAGCATATTGAAATACTAGTTGAAATTCCCAATTAATTGGTTCACATTTGGTACTGTTTAGTGAGATGCCATACTTTAGAGTAGTTAATTTGTCCTATTTTTATGGGTGTATACTCCCATCCAGTCACAAAAGACAATCCAAAAGATGCAAAGTTAATTTATCCATTCAATAAAAGCAAAGTTTATATTAGCTAGCAAGTCCAATATTCTAACACATCATTAAATGGGCTTGCATCCTAAACCAGCTATATATAATTAATTTTTTCTAATATTTACTACATGACAATAAAGGACGTTTGAACATAGTACTGTTTGCCAAACGACTCACGCTCTCATATTTAGGACAATAAAGTGCGCACATGATTTGCAAAAAAAGGACGCATATGAAGTACAAGCACCATAAAATGCCCTAGGACAAACACACTTTGCGAGTTGCAACCCACGAACCTGCAACACTGCACCCTGAAAACCCTGCTTCTATTTTCGCTTTTGCAAGCACATCTGCTACATTTGACACTTGTAGCGGCACTCGCATATAAGCTTTATTTTGTTTGTACAATGTTTGTGGCCTAATGCATTGTACGATTTTTTTTTTCGCGTCTTTTTTCCTTAAAATGCTGCCATGTCGTTGAACCAAAATGCTACTGAGAGGAGAGGACAACCAAAAAGAAGGATCGGAGAAGAGGGCCTAACATGATCCTGCCTTCCGGTCCTCCAAATCGGAATGTCGGCACTAAACACAGAGGAGTGCAGCCTTTGGCAACGCCCGTTTCTGTCAACTATGCACATCAGGTCGCCGCTCATCAGTGCCGCTGAAAAAGACACTGAATTTTGTTGGGCAGTCACCAGTCGGATCATATGATTCGACTGGAAAAGATTGGGGAAGAAGACGAGCCATTTTGTCATACGTATTGTTTATCACATTGTACAAAATGGACGATTCAGTTGCTACTGGATCAGATCGCCGACGCCAAGAATAGATAAAGCCATCCAAAATATCACATTTTCAGTCTTCTTGTTGATCAGTTGATGTGTCAGGAGCGACAACAAAAGGTTCCATTTTTTAGTCCGTGTTGTGGGGTACTTACTGTCAATGCAACTGATTAGGCCTGTTAGCTGAACCCAATCACTCAAAATGAAGCACGAGGCACCTGATGGCGTGCTGGTCCACTTCCATCTCCATCGTTTGGCTCATCGGCTCCATGTTGATGTCCTGAATTCTTCTGAAGGGCATGGAGCCGAGCCAAGGACGCGTGGTGGTCCATGCGCGGCGCGGTGCTGGGCAATCAGTTCGCCGTCCGGGTTGGTGAGGCACCCCATCTGGTGCTGCTCCATCATCCATCGATGGCTCACATGCTCTCAGGTTTGTCTCTGTACTGAGCCAACGAACGACGACAGATGTGAGTGAGCGTGCATGACTCCTCCTGCCCCAAGCCTCTCTCTGATTGGCACGGGCGTGTCCTGTGTTGTACCTGTCGCCTGAGCTGTTCGTACTTCGCACAGCACACTGATGCTACTGTTCAGGGGAACACGGCACCTCTCGCCTCTCTTGCATTGCCAATGTACTAACAGGCAACGACGTTGATCCATCCATGGTGTGAAGTGGCCAAGGTTGCGGTTTGGGGTTCCCTGAACCTGAGAAGTACAGATATTGAGACAGCCACATGGCACTACAGCTGGCCAGAGTCTTGCAGTCTTCCTTGTTGCAACAACATGCCTAGGTCTCGTTTGGAACACAAGAATTTCGCAGAAATGTCACGACAAACAGTTCAATTCTTGTGGGGATGAGGGAAAAAAACAATCCTACGTTCCCAGAGACAAACATACAGATCGAGCAATCAAGGACTGAAATGTACCCAGTATCCACGCAAGTGTTGAATAACTCCATGTAAATTGTTTTGTATACCACAGTAAATTCCACTCCATTTCTTCTCGAGAACACACCAAAAGTCCCTGCATCTTTCTCGGACTGCATTCACACCCTCCCTCATTTGCAGCCCAGCACATACAACAGTGTAGAACCCACTTAAGGCCCATCCTACTGTAACTTTTCTGCAGGCTGAAACACTAAACCTCTCATTTTGGCCCAAATAACGCAATCAACTGGCCTCTATTCGAGCAGTTTTCATCAGTGCCGCCTCTTTGTCTCATCTTCTTGTGAAAGCGGAACAGCACATCTCAAAAGAAAGCGGAACGGTACATAAGCTTAGACGAAGTGAAGAAAACTGATCTAACAGATCGAAATTTTACTTGCTGAACTTCTCATTAACACTACATGTTCATAATTAGCAGCCACATTCATGTTGTGTCGTGATAGGGAATTAGGGATCACCTAGCTTGGAATCACAAAAGCCTTAAACTCCCTTTTGAGAAGCCTTCATCTTGGCACAGCAGCAGCTCGATCGGCCGGCGATGGCCGCGGCAACGGCCTCGGCGTGCAGATGATCGTAGAACCTCCAGATGAACTCGTCAGCCAGCCTGTCCACCTGCTGCACGCTGCCGCCCCCCGCGTCCAACTGGAACGGCGACTCGGCGACGTCGCGGCGGCGGCGTCCAAGCTTGGCGCCGAGGAGGCAGTGGCGGCGGAAGCCCCCGCCGACGTCGCCAGACGCGGAGGAGGAGGAGGACGGGGTGCTGCTGCAGCTGAACTGCACGTAGCCCGGCGGCGGCGAGGGCTCGTGGACCTCGGCGCTCGGGTCGAGGTCGCTGCACGCGGCGGAGACGGCGTCGCGCACCAGGACGCTGCCACGGCGCAGGGCGCCGATCACGGCGCGCAGCCTCCGCCGCGTCGCGCTCTGCTTCGCCACCAACGCCGTCGCCTCGCCCTGCTGCTGCTTGTTTCCGGCGGATGGCGCCCGGTGGAGCCCCGCGAAGCCGGCGCTGCACGCGCGCCACAGCCGCCGTGCGCCATTCTTCCCCGCCATCTTTCAGCTTCCTCGATCACCACTGCGCCTTGTGGTTTAGTAGAGGAGAGGAGCAAAGCACTGAGCAGGGCAGCTGGTACTTAAAGGGCATCAGAGAGCAACGAGACGCAGGTATAGTGATGGTCTGATGGAGCAGAGATGCGATCGATTTGCTGTTCCGCCCAGAGAAGAAACGAAATGCACGTCTCTGGCCGGCCGGCTCTCGCAGCATTTCATCACGCTAGGAGACCGAGCAGCAGCACAAGCTACACGTAGCTAAGCTAGCCATGCGTTATTGCGTCTTTGCAAGCCACCCAGTACTTTCAGCTAGCTAGCTAGACATAGGGTGGCGAAAGCAGCAGTGGTATCCCCACGCCAGTGACCCATATCTCTGTCCAACCTTTTGTTCCTCCTGATTCGGCAGCACTGCAGTGTGTGCCTCCCGCTGCTGCCGCGGCGATTTGATCCGGCAAACCATGAAGCTTTGTAACATTGATGATCCTCCAAAACAAAATGAGCCTGGATAGCCACTCACATTATCCTTGCCATGTCGAAAATAACAGCTGTGCGAACTTTCTTGCACTCCAGCAACCCACATTAACCCAATGTGCCAGAAGGCAAACAGGAGACAAAATTCATACAGTACAAGTAACGCAGCTTCCGTTCCAAAACACTGCGCGATAAACAAGTTGCCGGGGAAAAAAGGTGTACAAGTCTCAGCATCCAGTACAGGGCAAAAAATGAAAAGCTAATACGGCCGGTACCGCCGACTATGGCTCCCTTCACCGCCTCTGCTACTGTCCCTCCGATCGCCTCTCCGGGGTGGGGGTGGAGGGGGCATTCCACCAGGTTGTTGCCTATCAGCAAAAGAACGTATTGTGAGATGCGCACACATCATGTGTCATGGACTAATGTTAGATTTGCAAAGAGAGTCTTACAGAACATAGCCAAGACGACCATCTGGAAGAACCATTGGAACCATCCTCATGCCAGAAGGTGCTGGTCCCCTACCATATATCATGGGCTGCGGGGGAAAAAATGATGTTAGTTAAGCAAAACAAACATTGCAGTTGCAGTCTTTGATTATCTAGTTGTCTCAAATATTGTTTCACTTACCTGGTTGTATGCAGGGCCACCGCCACCATAAGCACCATATGGGTCCCCCATATAGCCACCATAAGAAGGAAGAGGATAACTAGGACCTCCTCCAGGCCTGTGTGAATGGTCAGGTTTCTTATCTGACAAAGGTTTCGCCATGGATACTTCCAGTACTTGACCTGCATTTTAGTCAGTCCAAGGTTTTCAGATGCCGCTATTGAGGTTACAGTAAACAATTCCACCACCTAACAACCTTTCACTTGAAGAGATCTAAAATTACTACAGCTACAAAATCATTGTGCATGGGGTATACTACACAACTGTATTACAAAGCGAGATGTCCCAGTAATCAAGGACAAGGGAAACCGATATAATTCTCAGGTGATTCAGCTTTGAAAAAATAACTGTCTTACAACTAAAACATCAACTATTCATTGGACAGTGAGAGGAGTTTTACCATCAAATTCATATTTTTCGCTTCCCTTGACTGCCTTGAGTGCGCTTGACCTTTCAGCGAAATGAACAAATCCAAAATCCCTCTTTTTCCCAGCTTTGGCAGGTGGCAAAACAACTTTTGTAACCTCTCCATGTTTCTCGAACATTTCCTTGATCTTATCTGAAGAAGCATCCTCAGGCAGGTTCTTCACATATATCGTTTTTACCTGTGGATGAAAATGAACTTTGAGGATATTATTCAAGGACTTGATCCCCAAAAGGGGACTTGTTTGATTTTATATCTATACAACAACAACATAGACTTCTGTCCCAAGCAAGTTGGGGACTTGTTGATTTTATATCTATGCATGAAACCCTTTTTTCTTTCTGATTTGCAAGAAAAGCTACATGGCTGCACTGGACTTTAATAAAGCTAGGAATTCAAGGTTTCTAGGCAAAGAATTATGTATGTGGTTGTTCATTCAACTGTAAGAAATGGTATCAACATTATCGCTGTATTTTTTTTTTGGGGCACCTGCTTCCAGGTCGAGTGTATGCAGAACAAAGAACTTCCCTAAATTTTTCCCAGTATGTTGCTGACCAGTTGAACTTTGAGCTCATTTTTCTTACTAAACAGGAATTTTTTGTTTGATAGTTCATCACCATTTGTAGCAGTGTTTAGTGTTTGCCACTGTATACACATGCAAATTTGGCCATCCGAAGCACTTACTGTTATTAAGGGTGATGAACTATCAAATAAAAATTCATGTTAAGTAAAATGTGCAATATAGTAGTATCAGTGAACTTTTTTCAGCAAAGGAAATATGATGAGCAATCTCTATGCAAGTAATGAAGCAAGTACAGCAAAGGCAACCGCCACAACCTCTTCTTAGTGTAATTAAAACCATACGGAGACAGTTGCATTTCAAAGTTGTTTATTTCTGATCCGATGCAACATATCTGAGCAGTTTTGTCAAGTACAGCACCTACCTGAGCAGCCGCAGATGACGAATCTGTCGAACTTGAACCCTTAGGTTCAGCCCAGCTGACTGTCAATTGACTTCCATCAACCTTGAAGCTTGGCGACGAGAGTTTCTGCCTGGCATAATCTGCGCAGGCATGGTTATAATACTCAACAAAGAGGAATCCACGGTTGCGGCTGGGGTCATGCTGATCCTGCAAGACAAGTCCATCAGCACATCTAGAACTTTTACTGTAAACCGAACAAATCAACCAGGAATTGACAAAGCATACTTTAAACATCTCAATGTTCACAACACCTGGCCCTTTTCCGTGGATTATGCTTCTCAGCTCATCCTCACTCAACCCCTTGGGCACATTCCCAACGAATAGCCTGTGCTTTGCCTGTGACAATGAGCATCGCAAAGTCCTCCCCTGCACCAAACCATCCAGTGTAAGCGGCTAAGCGCATCACAGATGACATAACTCTCATGGCATGTGGCCAGCTGAACAATCCAGAGAACCACACTAGTACCTTGTAGTCCTTGTCTTGCACATCCTCAACAGCACGCTGCGCAGCGTCCTTATCGTTGAAGGTAACAAAGGCGAACCCCTTGTTCTCCTTAGTCTCCTTGTCCTTCGTCAACCTCACCTGGCATTCCACACACAGTGCTACACATCAAACTCAACCTTACAAAGCCAGCCAACCGATACGGAAACTGCTGAGAGCTTCAAGAGACCTCGTATATTTCTCCAAACGGCTCGCAGAGTTCACGGAGGTCCTCCTCGGTGATGTCACGGGGAAGGCCGCCAATGAACACCTCAGACCCATGCGGCGGCAGCGCTAGCAGCTCGTCCCACTTCCTCTTCTCCTCTTCGTCCTCAGGCCCGCCACCTACCTCCTTGTCCATCTCGTCGCCACCTCCTTCCGTGGATGGCTCTTCGGGCTCAGCGGCCATCCCGGCGTCGTCCTCACCGCGGCCTTCGCCGTCACCGTCGGCCTCGGCCTGCCGGTCCTCATTCTCATAATCCTCCTCGGGCTCCTCCGAGTCGTCACGGCCGCGGCGGCGGCGGTACCCGGCGTCGTCGTCCATGAGCTCATCGTCCCCCTCCAGGTCCAATTGCTCCTCCAGTTCCTCCGACTGCTGCCGATCCGACATCCCGATGAAACCCTAACCCCAGAACCAGCAACGGAAAAAAAAAAAACAGGGGTGGATTCAGCTAAGTGATGTATGTCCTGGAAGGCTGGAACAAGTGGGAAAATAAAAGAATCAAAGCAAGTTAGGGTTCCATACCAACGGGAGGAAACGGATGCTAATCGACGCGAGCTAGTGCGACTGCCAGCAGCAGTTCTTCGACGGCGGGATGAGGAGGATGAGGCTGGCGCCGGGTTCGGCGGCGGCGGAGCTTGAGGTACGGAGCGGTGACTGAGATCGAGGTTCTGGGTGAGGCCTTGTGCGGGTATGGGCCAGATTTTGGGCCCGTCCCATTCCTAAGTGGTGAGGCCCGACCGTCCAGCAGCGCCTTCTCAAAAACTTTAACCAAAAAAAACTCTTATATAAGACCTTTTAAATGTTGTAGTAGAAATGCATTCCGCTGCCCTAAAAAAATGCATTCCACTAAAAATGCATTCATGGTAGGCTTCGAATATCAAATGTTGTAAAGATATGGGTTCCGCTAGAAAAAGGTAAATTACTACCTCTGTTTTTATTTATATGACATTTAGGACAAGAAATTTGCACTATTGTCTAGATGTCATAAATAAAAAAGGGTAGTAAATAGATATTCAGAAAGATTCCTTTTTTGGGGGCATATAAACGAAGTCATGTGCATGTGTATCCGACTTGGAAAATCCATATTATGAATACGTGTAACAGAATTCAAAAAGACAGCCTATAGGTAACTAATTTATGCGTACAAAGATAAGTGATGAACCTAATTATGCGTACAAAGATAAGTGATGTAACCACCTCCCAAATGCAAGAGGCACAAAACTATTTAAATAACCCTGAGCCAAACAAGAGCCCAAGCCCGGGAGAGATACTCCCTCCGTTTTTTATTATATGACGCTGTTGACTTTTTTAGTTACTTTGACCATTCGTCTTATCTATAAATATTTGGGTAAATAGCTAAGTGTATAAGTTAATCTTAAAGTGTTTTTGATGATGAATCTAATGATATTCATTTTACATTTGAAAAGTAATTATTTAAATCTATATTGTTGGTCAAAGTTCAACTAAAAAGTCAACGACGTCATATAATTAAAAACGGAGGGAGTACATTCCATCAGAAGGAGAAAAGAAATCCATCTAGACATCAACAGAGGCAGCAGCAGCAGTGTGAGAACTCGACCAGTCACAACTGTTAGTATTTTCTAGTCGAAGAAGATCGTAATCAACTTAATATTATTGCTAATATGCCAGATTCCGATATAACATGACCATAAGTTAGCACTAGGTACATTCCGTTCAGAACTCATCATCAAGCTAGGCATATCTACAATACACCGCCTGTTTATTAAGTATACGCCGACGAAAATTTTTCATGCTATCTCTAGACAAGGCTCTTCATCTTACGCTTCAGCCACAAAGTCCTAACTTCTACAGACAGCGAAAGGAAAATCTCCCTGTGGCTTGGATTCAAGAAGACGTCTGGTGCCAGCGACTTCTCAACCGGTGAGAGATCTGTCATGGCATTCATCACCTCGATACACCGTGGGATGCTAAACTTGTCCACATGGCTCTCCGCTTTCTTATTGTTTCGCCGGAACTTGGGGTCAGCATGACCTTCCATGGCATCGGATGTTCCATCCTCGCTGGGTCTTCTTGAGAAATTCCATTGTTCTACTCGTGATTCTTCACCGGGCCTCCTGGAGAGCTGCCACGATGACGACTCAGGCCGCACTTGAGTCAGTGGTTTCGGGTATAGATGCCCATTCATAGTCTGGACTTCAACCCCAACCAGTGTCTCCTGTTGGAAAGAAGATTCTCTGGATACTGGAGATGGAGGGATTGGCGAAAGTGTGCGATTCATGTAATAATCATCTTCGTCGTCACTTGAATCAACTTCTGTTCCATTTCCTTCATTCAGGATAAGTGGCGCAGCAAGAATACTCTTACCATCCAAAATAACACCAACTGCATAAAAAAACAATATTTCAGTTCCAAAATAACACCGACTGCTTGGGATAAAAAGGCTTAGTTGTTGCTGTTAGCATATTTCAGTTCCAGGAACAGATTAAACCAGCAACTTGAAATTATATCGACTTCCCCCATTAGGGAACCAATTGAAGACAATGCCATCATCAAAAACATTATACAACATATTATTTTTTATCAAAACGAAAAACTGATACAGCATAATATATCAAATTAACGTCAACTATCCAGAAATAACATGCAAAATAAAGCAGGCTATACTAGGTGCGACCAAAATATGGTATCACTCCATTCTTTTTCATTGGCATTTGCCAGCTCAAATTAGTAGATTATATTTGCATATTATTTAATCGCGTATACACAGTGCTATGACAATGGATGTAAAGACAATAACAATGACAAATAGTACTAAAAAATTATATACCTGGTATAAGAAAAATTAGGAGAAGCAAACAGAACCGCATTCAACATTAGAGAAAATCCTCTAATCCCCAAATAACAACTAGCATTACTTCACTTCTAATTATATATCGTCTCAACTTGTGATGTGTTGCACCATCTGCATATTACTACCCCTAGAGATGTGCCAGTCTGCCATATTATATTAAGTGAACAACTCTACAAAGTGTCATAATGCCATATATTAACACTTGTTACCTAGCATCAGCTAGGACTAAGGCACACATGTATTATTAAAAACTTAACAAGAAAATAAAGCCAGCCACTTTTTGAACACTTAGCATCACCACTCAACACCAAATCAATGAGGCAACGCACCGCAACACCAAGCAAAAAAAGCAGCCTGAACCTGCAGATGGAGCATAGCTGGCTCGACTCAGACAGCAGCACCAATGGCCACCAGCCAGGCAACAACACAATCAGGTCAAAAAAGGGGCAGTCATGGGCTCATGGCATCAAGCTAGAGAGGAGTTGGGCTCAGAGCCCCAGAAAGGCAGGCCATCATTGGATAATGCCAACAAGAGTTACACAACCAAGGGGAAATATTCAGCAGAATTGTGAAAAAACGTCTCAAAAAACATGCTTAGAAGTTTTGAAAAATTCTGGAACAAATCACAGATATACATGAGGTGATAGGAAACACGCATACAGAATTTCAAGTGCAAAATCAATTTTATTTGGAAGATATAAAGATGAGAAGTCATAAAGCGAAGTGACAAAAATACTGCACAGTCACTGTCTTTTTCCTCCCCTTTTATTCATGATTTTTTATTTTTGTATATCTCTTGAACCAAGATGAATTTGCATTTGAAATTTTGTGTGCATGTTCCCTACCACCCCGGGTACATCGAATTGGAGGCTTTGCTTTGGATGGAATAGAGCTCCCTAGTAGCTTTATCTGTGCTACTTGATTCAAGCTCATGAATATCTCTAAGCTTGTCAAATAATGAAACTAACTACCACTATGAGGAGGCTTCTTGTCTTGGTGTCAACGAGTCAAGAGAATTATTGCTATCATTAAAATACGGCAAATACCTACAACTATGAAGAGTCAAGATATTTGTTGCCTCAGTGTTAATGGGGTCACATAGTATAAAATGGCACCAAGCAACAACCGAAATCGTCCAATTGGCAACTACCTACCACTGTGAAGAGGCTTGTTTCCTTTGTGTCAATGAGTCCACACAATACAAACGTGCACCAAGCTACAACCTATATTCCTAACTTCCTCATGCCTCGACCAAGGATAATTGTTGTGGCCAACCTCCATCACTTGACACTTAGCCAGATCATCCCCCCCCCCCCCCCGTACATCGGTAACGGTTAAACCACGAAAAAGAAGGCAGACCCAATTACTACCAACAAAGTACAGCCACCTTTTACATCTCATGCGAGCGGTTCCCTCGGCCAATAACAGTGAACATTAGCATTTAGGCCATAAGCTATACCTCACGAAAGCCTTGCATTATCTCAGTCAACTCAATGAGATTAGCGGTGTAAGAATGGCTCCATGGTCAAGTTAAAGAAATTTTGCCTAAAGGAGGAATGTCTGATGGTTGGACCTTATAACAAATAGTTGACGTTGTTCTAAGATATGAATTCTAGTGGTAGGGGTAACAAGATGGTCACCTTGTACCTCTCAATGAACCGCACCTTCTATCTACAGAACAGGCATGGGAGAAAGGTGTTGGGAGTCAAGAAAAAGTCTTTCATTCACCATCTGTCCGAAATCTTCTGATAGAATCCATTGTGTATCAGCCAGCTACTTGAAAGGTAAAAACTAGCTTGGCGAGAAAGGAAAGGACATTCATTGTACTTTATATCACGAACTAATATTCTAAGATAGCATACTTCCCCTTGCATGCCCTCCAATGGACACTGGGGGGTTCAGACACTAAAATTTGGTAACAAATTATGTGTAGAGTTCCCAATGACGCCAAGAAAAGCTAAAACACAAATCTATTTTTCGTATTCAATCTCGTATCATCACAAAAGAAAAATCCTAGGAATGCTAGAACATTAGGGTGTAATATCTTAAGTATAGTCAAGCAACGACAATCCTAGGAGCTACTGCAAATAACTATCCAGTTGACAGTCAATATATTTGTGGAATATACGGATCAGCTCCATAATTGCATTACCTTTTTTCCCAAATGGGTTCTTACAATCATCGCACTTACAGTTGATTGAACACCCTGCCCCGCCCTAGAGATAAGAAGAAAGTTTATCCAGTCACAAGCTGACCCAAGACAAAAGGAATATTTATAGGACAAGAGTTGGATATGAACCTGGAAGCAGTCACAGTACTTCTTAAGGCAGTTTGACTTCTTGCAGGTGCATTTTCTTCTAACAAGATCCATGGGGGATCTTATTAGTTGTTCCTGAAGACAATAAAATAGTAGGACCACCAAAAAGGAAAGTAAGTATAGTGTCTAAGTAGAAATAAACTTAGGTCATGCAAGAAGATATTTATACCGCTGAATCTTGACCAGCCTCTAATGTTGGGGCAAATTTCACAGGCAAAACTGGTGCAGGTGCGATCCGTGGAGCACCTTGGATAGGCTTGTTATGACAAGGTTCACATCCACACGATTCAGAACAATGTGATCCAGAAGCATAACACACGCAGTAGCTGTTACAACATAATGCAAACAGGTATTAATTAAAAAAAAGGAACTTAAATTTACCAGAACAAAACTGAAAACAAGGTGTCTGTACGCACACAAGCTTAGATGTGCGTGTGCAATAGATAGGAATGGGACAGGATAGGCGGCTACAGGTGTATGCATGAACCAGCCTATCACCATTCATGTAATCCCCAAACTCAGATTCATCCAGAGCGGCGTGCACCACGCAGCATTGCGTGGCACTAACAGGCCAGAGGAACCCTGATAGGCGATAGCCTCCTCCTAGTAGGCTTCTAATGTGCAACTTCAAAGTATGACGGACAGAGAAGCATGAGCAAATTTTAAAACAGCAAGAGGAACAGTTTCCTTGTGCCGATCCCTATACCATTACCAAGTAAGTAGTCAACATGGTCGACTAAATTTACAAAAAACATTATACCTCGGAAGTCCCAAATCCAACGAATTCAGTGCTTATGACATCGTGCATTGAAATGTGCTACCATCGAATCAAGACACCTAAAACAGCACTAGGCTCCTTACAGACAGGAATATGAATCAGCGAATCAAAATGCTAACCACAACTACGCACAGCACAAATGGTGAAGTAGGACAGTAAAACACCCCGCATAGCTATTCCACTCCATCACTAAGTCTCTAACCCATCTCATTCTACAGTGAAACATGCACTGCTGTGAGAGAACAATGGAGAAGACGGCAAGCCCGGAGCAAACTTACAGCTTGAGGCACTTGGACTTCTTGCAGCTGCACGTCTTGCTCCCATCCCCTTCATCACCTTTCCTCCTAAACCATCAAAAGAAATGTAATCAGAAGCGGCAGATCGCGCGCAACTAACCAATGAGGAAATCGAAGGCGAAAAGCTAAAACTTTGCAAAGAAGGGAAAGGAGAGGGGCGCGTACTTCTTCCTCCTATCGAAGCTGCCGTTCACCTCCGCCGGCGGCGGGGACACAGCCGTGGGGAGTACGGAATCAGGGGGCGCAGCTTCGGCGGCAGCAGGCGGGGCCGGCGCGGGGGCGGGCGTTGGAGCGGGAGGAGGAAGGGGAGGCACAGTGCGTTCGGCGTCATCGGGCTCCGATCCGACGGGCTCCACATCCGCAGGCTTCGGCGCCTCCTCCGTGTCCATCGGATCGGGCGCCGGCGGCGCCACGATCGGCGGCGGGGGCGGCTCTGGGTTCGCCGTGACGGCGAAGCGAAGGCGAGCTAGAGAGAGAGAGAGAGGGGGAGGCGGTCTGGCCCGTGTGGGGTCGGAGAGGAAGGGCACGAAGCGAAGAGGGGTTAGGAAGGGAGGCGAAGGGCTGCATCGAACGGCGCAGGAGGTCTTCGCGATTCGTGCATGGTAGATGGACGATTCAGATCGGCGGTTTCCTCATTGGATCCGTTTTTGTTCCGTTTCCTGTCATAAAAACGCGATTAGCACTCTCTTAAAGTGACCACCTTTTCTTTGGCATTGTGTAATTGTGGTAATAACCAGTGCCAAAGCTACCCATTGGCATTAGGGTCACCGATGAATTTTCCTAAATCCCATTCAAATTACATTTTGCGGTGCTGACCCCGTCAAACAAGGAGCGTCGATCCTAGCGACTGTTGTGGCTGGCTTCGCCCCTAGTAATAAATTAATACAAAAGATAGAGTGAAAAAGCTTGAACATGTGAAGTAGGGCTAAAAATTTTTGTGTAAAAAGAATTTCTCCAATGCATATATAATTCCAAAAAAGAAAAAAAATGAAAAGTCGAGTGTCTCCACCGATTTATTTCACATTAGAAATTGCATTGTCTCTTTTCTTATCTCGCATTCCACATCATATGAAATGTCGATGGAGAGAAGAATTTAAGATTGCTCCTGTACTTAGAGTTATGTTCGGTACGGTGTTTGGATGAAATGGTCCTGTTGTCGCTCAATGGCTGTGAGCTTTTTTTTTTTTGCGAAGGATATGAGCTCTTTAGTGTCGTAGTACTATTTGTTTTGCTAGTAACATCTACTCCCTCGGGTCTGGTAACGTTACCATCGGAGGTTCTAGTTCAATTAACAAGCATCTTTCGATCGAAATGTCATGTATATCGAACCGAATTAGGAAGAAGAAATAAAGAAAAGAAAACATGTCTCAAATTACCCACTACACTATAGCTAATAATAAGAGTCAAAATATACTAAAACAACCTCTATCTGGAAGCATCATCACCCTGAAAAATCCAAGGCAGGAATGCAGGATGCGATGGACTTACCATTCTCTCTGCATTGCGTGCAATTTCCTCTGCTCCGGGTAATCTCGTTTGCAATCTTCGGAAGATACGGTAGTGGATATTGACAATTTGGCACTGTGACCATATACATTGTAGGCAAAACCAAACAAAAAATGTAGAAGTGAAAGAATAAGGAATTTAAAAAGGGCACGGCTTCATGCCGAGCTAGTGAATGGTGATTATGCATGAAAATGTCCGTCCAGGTGTACGTCGTTGTCGTCCACTGACATCTGTCCATAGATTCTATCGCATTCGAGCATGCTGTGCTATGGACGGCACAGAATTAACATATAGCAGATGTAAGATCCCAAACAATCATGTCAAGTTCAACGGTAAAAAAACTATAAAGCGATTCAAACAGCTAGATCTTGTACAAATCTTAACAGTTTGACCTTATGATGACTAAGTCCAAACATTTGTTCATAACATACAAGTTTCAAGTACATAGAAGTCTCATTGTCTTAATGATCCGTTCATATAGGAACAAAAAAGCACGAAATGATAGACGACCATAGGCAACCCAAACAACAAAGCCTCAAGTCCAGACATTTACTAGCAGATCAAACGTCACAGGAGACCCCGGGAGAGGGATTTCGGACAACATGCCTTGGATTTATTAACAGATGATAGGAATCGTTGATCAACTTCTAAACAGAATTGACAAACAAAGCTCCCTTGGATGTTTGTTCATCAATAACTATGGTACCATAGAACCAACCCTGGTGCAGCCTACGCACCAGTACTGGCCATGTGAAGAACCTGTACTGGCTGGTAACGTAGGCAAGAGCCTGTACAACACAAGGTATCAGTTAGACAAGGGGAGACCTGTAACAGATTAACATCTCAACAAGAAGCAAAGGTTTACCGCAAGTACCAAATGTTGATACAATCAAGGCATTGGCGACTTGCTCTTTGGATCCTCATTGTTTACGTCACCACCAAGAGAAGGGAAAGAAGGGATTGACTTGAGAATCAACTTCCTGCCGCTCTTACAGATTGGAGACAGTCCGGTACCGATACGAGGGGGAGAAATCCGCTTCTTATTAGGTGACACAACTTTGACAGAAGTTTGCGGAGATGAACTTCCTTTCAGGGTATCTGAAGTGTTATCTCCCAAAAACATTTCTGTATAGTTTTTAAATGGAGGGAGCATAATGTCAGACTTTGGAGGAGCTTGTGATTTGCCCAGTCGAGAAGAATGTCCAGTGAGTTTTGTCGAAGATCGTGGCTTTTTGGAGCTTGCGGGTGGAAGAGCAGCCAAGGGTCTGGAAAGGAAAAAAAATGCCTTTAGAATTCAGTATACATAAGAGGCAAGATCCACAGTAACATATGTTCATAATATGAACGAACCTGCAGTCCACAATCACAGGTGCTGTCAGAACATTCTCAGCAGGAGCAGAGTCCGTAGCTTGGTAGATAACAAGCTGTGTGTCATTTTCACATTTTTCCTCTTTGACACAAGCATTTTCTTCTAGTGCCAGCTTGGATTCCTCTACGCTTGACACAACGACTCCTTGAGTTAGGGAAAAAGGACAATTAAAAAAGTAGTTATGATTTATAGGTACAAAATATAAGACAGTTGCTGCAAGTTGTAACAAAGCTTGGCATATCTACGGAAGAAAGCTAATGCTATAGTTAGTATAATCATTATGACTACTTAATGTTTTATTTGCGGCTAGTGCACCCTCTTTTAGAATTAAATGTACGAATCGTACTTCAAACAAGTAAACATCATTAGATTGCAAGCTAATACTAATAGTACAATGTCTTACAATCTTTTTCTTTATCCAACACGCATGAGACCTGCGTATCAGCATTAATAAAAGAAGACATCTTACAATCTTGCGAGTGGAGTTTCAGTTTCAAGTACTACTGAAGGTCTGAAGCACAAAATTAAACATAATCAGAAACAAATTATATTTAGAGCAGGGAAAGGCCTAACTCCAAACCAAAGCATCATAACCAGCCTACTAGTTCAATTGGTCGTAGTGGATGATTAGGAGAGAAACAAATTAAATGAGGTAGTAAGTATGCAACTTCCGTGTTCCATAAGTCATATTTTTGTTACCCTTAATTAATACGTCTAATAATTAGTAGAACCAATGTTATATTTTCAAATTGAAAGTCCAACCATGAGGTTCTAAACAAATTATCGAATTACAGATTTTTATCTGAAAGCTATAACTAGTAACTCTTGGTTGAATGACCTCCAGACTGCATATTGTAATTTATCGATGGAATAAAACAGCATAGATGCAACAACGGTCTTGAAGCATGCAAGTTGATAATGTAGTTTCCAAAGACAGAAAGCTTATGAAGATGAACTTGACTAACCCTCTCGTTGTCCAAAAGTATTCTTACAACCCTCGCATCTGCAAGTCACTGAGCATCCCACACCACCCTTGATGAAGAGTAATAATAAGATTAATGCGAAGGGACTAAAAACAGACTAACAGAGCTAAAATCGTATATGAGTTGGAACCTGAAAACATTCACAGTATTTTTTTGTGCAAGAAGACTTCTTGCAATTGCACCCTCTTTTATGACGAGCCGAAGCAGGAGTTTTGTTTGGGTAGTCCTACAATATGGAGACAATGATATTAGCAACAGTGAGCAGAAAATGAGTATGATAAGGTGGTGGCTCTCACCCCTAATTCCTGATCAGTCTCGGATGTATGAATAACTTTAGGAGCAAATGCTAATGGATTGCGAGATTCAATCTGCTGTCGAGTAGATAGAACTGTGTCCATATTGTCCTGGTTATTCAGGCAGCCTTGACATGAACAAGGCTCTGAGCAGTAGACTCCAGCCGCAAAACACTCACAGTAACTGTACGAAAATTGATGAGAATGATCATTATAATGGACATCAGACAAGTTCTGACATTGCAAAGACAGAATGTCAGAAATAGCTTGGAAACAATATGGGTAAATTGTTAAAAGGGTCACTGTTGGGAACTTGGTTGGGACTCATTTAGAACAGAACTATATGAAGGAGTAAACAACTTGGGGAAGGAATATACCAAACAACCGGAAAAATAGGGGAGCACCACAAGGATTTTCATTGACTAGGGGATTTTATTATTTCATTTTTGCTTCGTTAGACAAGTTATACCAATGTTATCCTTTTTGTGGGGACACATCGACTTGACTGCCAACAAACTGTTTCTGGCCTAAGGAATCAAGAACAAAATCATTATTATCCCTATCAACGGAAAGTAACCACATGTTAACAAATTGGGATTATTGTGTTTCTAACCCTCGTTTGCCTCTCAAATTAGCAACAAACAGTAATTGTGCACATAGCAGTCAATAAAAACATACAACATCATATTGCTCTATTGGGCGATGTATAAACGAATATGCAATATAGTTGCATCCTCTTCATTAGGATCGATAAAAAGTACCTAATCCTAAAGGAATCTTATTTCAAGCATAATTATAAGTTCTGGTGCTAAGTTTCAAAGGTATCGAATGCTAAATATCAAACTGAACATTGCTTATGTTTACTTCAGAAACAACAAACATTGCTTATGTTGCACTATTTGCTGGATCATGTGAACAGGATAGGAGTCTGTAACTCCGTATGTTTTTTCATAATAGAATGATCCAGACGAACAGGTTTCACTAGTTAAGGGACAAACATAATCCAAACTATTCAGTTGCCATGTTCCCTCTTAGCACAACACCTCTCTGTTGAGAGGGGGAAAAAAATAGGGATGGCATCAAGCCTGTCATCGGCAAGTTATAAAGCTGCTCAATGCAATTCATGCAAACAGTTCCCATATACAAAAGGATGGAAATTAACCAGTTTATAAATCCAGGGATAAACAACATGACCAAGCAAAAAGATGACTCCAAATGAAACTTGAATGCCAAGCAACAACCTGACCTAAATATGAATTAGTTACAGCAACACTTTTGCCATTTTGCTTCATCTTTAACATTCTACCCAAAACTGAAAGCAAAACAGTAAATCGACATACGAACATATTGAGCAGGAGACAAACATGACTATATTAACTGTAATTAGAAGTGCTAAACCAGCAGCATTTTATCACAGAACAATACCTAAAAGAAACAAGTGGTGCATAGTTATTTTCACTTTTACTTTAGCGTTGTTACATGTAGTAAATAGGAAAAAGCTGAGAAAGAAAGTGCAAGAGATCTTACAGTTTCAAGCATTTCGACTTCTTACAGCTGCATTTCTTGCAGGAAGTGCCGTCACCATTATCAAACTTGTGCCTGCAAGTGTTGCATTTTAAATATTGTCCAATGAAAGATATTGTTGACCTAACATAATGAACAAAAACATAGTACCTTTTCTTCTTTGGACTACCCTGACTAGCATCTTCAGCACTTACAATATTGGTTGTTTGAGCAAGATCATCACTTATAATACTTTGTTCATATGGTGGTGGAGAAAATCCAAGATGGCATGGTAAGTTGCTGCATTGACTTATAGTAAGTTGAGTGTCTTGAGGGACCATTTTTTCTTTTGGTATTGCAGCAAGGGCATTCAAATGCAAGCCTATACCAGGCAGCGCACATGGTGGGGTTCTCAGAGGCTTTGAGCTGTCACAAGAACTAATTTTGCATTTGGGCGTAGTTAAACTTGCAAAATGACGATCTGAAGCTTTATTTACACCTTTACTGGTTGCCCCAGCCTTTTCATTGAAAAGGCTGCGCCTACGCGTGCCACGTAAATGCTGTGACAAGGCCTGTCAGAGTAGAAGAACTACTGTAAGAAAAAAAATATTGATACTTAAGACACCTTTTCAGTTTAGAACTGCACCTTATTTCACAACTGAAATCATTGATAAAGACACTGCAATACAGAGAGTTGTTTTCTCATGACTAGATTGCAAAGGTTTTATGAATGAGAACAGTGCGCTGTAAGTAGGAACTGAATACAAAGGCCACTAATCAATATGGGTTTGCTAAATCCATTGTGCTAGATATGATTCCCAAGATTGTAATAACTTACATATATGTACAAATATATTGCAATGATCACCAAATGAACCAAACACATAAGAAATTAGCTACTACACATCAGTGAGGTCAATATACCAAAACGTCCTTAACTTTTAGATAGTAGAATAGAGATCGAGCACACATACATTTTGCTTGGTTGGTATGTAATCACTGGGCTCATTGAGCTTGTTACAGGCTTCATCATTCGGCATCAAATGAAGTTGCAAAGCATCAGGGGGCATTTGGGGAGTAGATTTATCTAATGCCACTCCTTCAACTGGCCCAGCCCAGTAATGATGAGGCTCATGTGCAGAATTTTGGAAGTAATAGCCATTTGAATTGTCATTCGGCAAAGATTTACAAGAGTAGGCATTATCCGCGTTTAGAGTATCATTCGCCGACTGTGTTTCTGCCTCAAATGGCACAGCTAATGTCAGCATATCACCACTTGGTTCGTGTGTAATCATGTAACCCCCATCATATGTTGCAACCTCATCCTCATTTTGTTCAGATAGCTGGTTTTCATGAACATCTTTCCCGGAATGTGACGAATCTATATTGTCTGGGACACTCTGGTCAAGAATAATACCTTCTAGGTCTTTACACTCCTGGGATATATTAAGGTCTGTTTTACCATCAGCGCGTTGGTCCTTGTCAGTTTCCTCACTGCCAACGCCATTCTGGATGGATTGAGGCAATTTACTTTCAGAGTTTGATGCATCATCTAAAGAATCAATAGAAGCCTCGTTTAGGTTACAGGTGATATTGCAATTCTCTGAAACAATGTTTCTACATCTGATCAACCTAAAAGAGCTTGAGGTTCCTGTCCGAGTTCTAACACTGTTAGGTGAGTGTGATTCTTGAGGGAATTGAACAGAATCATCCCTGGGTAACATGAAAGCCATATATTAAAAAAATCAAGATAGATTGGTAAAAATAGGCATGAGCTAAAAAATCACTTTAGATTTACCTTATCAGAAGCTTAGGTTCCTTTATTGGAGGAACATGTGGTGAGGCAAAGATTGAAGAAACAGGAGCCAAGTCTGATGACTTAAAAAGCTGAACATTATGTGCTGAGTTTGACGGTTTAGGTGGTGGTATAGGTGACAGATTGTTGATGAAATTAAAGACAGGAGAATCCTGCATGCAAAAAAAATCTAATCAGAAAGGTAAGCCACATCTTCATTTCATCAGAACTTCACAATATAAAAGTGAGCTTAGCTGCCCAATTGTCAGTCAATTGTGGGTTAGTCAACTTCAGCACATATAGATTGTAAGTATTTTGTATAAAGAAAAATATGCTAACTCAGTAACTTAAACCTTATTTCCCTGACCAAACCCACCCACCCAAGAGAAAACACACATCCATGCAGACAAAATCCAATGGAGTCACTTGAATCGAGCAGGAACACTTTATCTCTTATGTGATGGCAAGTCAATTAAAGTATACTACTGATCACAAAGCAGTCTTGTAAGGAACTTTGAAAGAGCTAGTCAAATTTAGCAGGTCTGAAACATACAGTAGATGCAGAACAAAAGGAAGCGAGGGACTGGTTACAAGCAGAACCTAACTGGCAAGCAAGTATCCAGAGGATACCATTCTCAGACTCAAAAGGAAGTCCAAGGGAAATGCAGGAGTTCCCCGGTCAAAGGCAAGAACAACACCACAATCCGAAGGACTGCATTTCCATGGACAAAAGGGCCAAGAAACGCACCAAACTGACCAGATCAGCCAGCATTGCAACAAGGCACGGATCTAACCGCAAGGTTTGCTCGCTGAAACCTCCGTTTATAACAATGTACACCTCTAATATTCTCATACATTGCGGGTACAATCTAGTCAGACAGCCACAGCGGCGGAAGTTGACTTAAATCAGCGAGCAAATCGGTTCATCTAACGCGAATGGTTCTACACCAAAGTCCTAGTACGAATGCCTCAAATCCCCATCGATGGACGCCCAAAACACATCGGGGGACGACGATGTTAGCGACGAAATCGGACGCCCAGCAACCCCACCGATGCCCTGAAACCCAACACGGGATGCCCTCAAAACCCTAACAGCCCAATCAGCCAACCAAATCATCAATCCCCACGGAAATGCAGCGAAAGAAGGGGGAAAAGCGGGGCGCCAAATCTGCATCGCCGCAGCCGCTGACCCGACCCGACCAACCAGCCGCCGCGCCGACCCCATCCGTACACCTCCAAAACCCCTAAAATTTCCCCCAAATCCCCAGAATCTTCGCAGAATCAGGAGGGTAAATCGGCGGAAGAGGCGAGAGGTGGAGACGCCGACAGACCTCGAACCCGGCGGCGGCGCCGGCGCGGGGCCTATCCGGCGTGTCCATGTGGTCCGGTGACCCCGCAGGGGACCTCCCGCATCTGCCTCACCCCTGCCGCCGCCGCCGCCTACGCCTAGTTCCTCCTACTGACGAGTGATGATGAGGAGCGCAGCAGCAGCAGCAGCCCTACCAGTAGGAACGAGGACTAGTTTTTTTTTACTGGGCCGCGAGTAGCGAGGGCTTCGACCACTTGTGCGTTATACAACGCGCTGGATCCGCACCATCACCGTTTCCGCCGCGTGTGGTCGGGTAGGGTGCGTTTCAAGGGGAGGCGGCCATGGGCGGGAACCCCAGGTTTTCGCCGGTGGGGCCGCGCGGGCAGGGGCGACCTGTCAGCGGGGCTGCACTCCTGGGCCTTGGGCCGCCACCGTGACTGGGTGCTTGCAGTTGGACTAAAGTCGTTTTAATCTTGTTCTTTCCTATATTCGAGTCCAGTCGTGAAGGGCTCCAGCTGGGCAACATTATGTGTGGGAAAGTTTTCAGTTTGCTTTCCTTTTCCTCCCTAGATAGTTTCCAGTTTGCTTTCCTTTCTTTTCAAGCATTAGCAGCAGCAATGATCACTTTAACCAACTATAGATTTTTGCCCGTTTTATTTTAGTCAACTATGATCACTTCATCACTTGACCCGACGACAGTGCTCGATAATATAAGAAAGTAGTAGTCATAACTGTCATATACTCCTTGGAGTAGAAGCTGCAAGGCCATGGAAAGTAGCAGTCTACGATAGGAGCTGCAAGGCCCTTCTGTTATAGTGGATTTTTTTTTTTTTTTGCGAAAATGTGTTATAGTGGAGTTGTGGGATCAAAACCCCGACCAAAAGATTACAATGTGTTATGCTTCTTACTTTCTTTTGCATTTGGAAGGTGGCATCCATAATTCCATTCGGAACGAGATTGTACCGACATGATCGTGGCTACGAAACTGTTGTTCGTCCGAGTGCGACAATGGTTTGATTCTATAATTATTCAGATCGGTCACGGTTGTGGTGATTCGTCAGAATAATAATTCCGAAGCACACTCATATTTGCTAAGGATCTGACATGACTCGCGAGGCAATAATCAAGTAATCATCGTAGCAGGGAGGTCGTGCACAACTCGAAGGTCCCGACGACGCAGCTAGCAAGCCCTGACGGCCTGCTTCGATGGAGGACGGGGCGCCACCACCGGCTCGCAGGCCATGAAAAGGAAGGTGACGCCCTCGGAGACAGAGCAGGAGGATGGGGAGGAGGGCGTGAAACCGGCGGCGATGATCGATGGAAGCTGGCTCGAAGCGCATCAACTGTACAGGCTCTACCGCCTTGACGACACCAGTGAAAGTAGCCTTATTGGGGTTCAGATTTATTCCTGTTGGTGGATTATTGTTCTGCTGTTACCTTTATCTTGGAAATTGTGTACCACCGTCGATTTTTGCTCTCACACATTGCTCGTTATTGCTAATTAATTACGAGTAGCACAAACAAATCTAATCGCTGCTGTTTGATTTTCCAGCTCGCCTGGAGCCCATGAGGCTGTCGCTCCCAACGAAATATTGCTACCCCTGCTTCACCAACTGCAAGCGACACATCCACGCCACCATGCTGCAGATCTACTCCCTCAAGCTCAACCTACCAGCAAAAGCAGCACCATCCGGCGCCGGTCCCACTCCCATCCACATATACGGGTTCATGGCCGCTCGAGACCTCCTGGACCCGTTGCGCAACTACATCTTCAATCGCACAAGGGACGATCCTTTCGTCATCCAAGACATAAACTTGGACCCGTTCATATACCTGTCCGGCCCCAAGCGAGGCGTGTACTTGCAGTGCCCGTTCTGATCGAGTACGACATGCGGATCAAGAGGGGAGAAGCAGGAAAGAAGGACGACCAGTCACTGATCGACGGAGCTTTCGTTTGCAGCGAGCTAACGTA